>OW443337.2:4230000-4562560 GCA_937001555.2 Hypsopygia costalis | reverse complement strand
GGGCCTAGCGTATTTCCAAAGCTGCCCGACTGGGCAAGTACCTCCACCTCACAGAATACCGCAGCCAAATAACAATTCCCTTGAGGGTTGTTGTGTTCCTGCGAGTGAGTGAGGTCACCAGAAAGGAAGGAGTTGCTGGTTGGCAGCGGGGATGGCAGCGCGCAAGTGATATTTTATGTTGCAAGCGTTAATATGGCTACGGTAACCGCTTCACATCAGGTGGGCCGTATGCTTGTCTTGCCATCCGACGTAGTATAAAATATATATATAAAGTGTATCAAGTGCATCACGCAGGAAAGCAACTCGTATAATCCTAAATAAACACAATGAACAAATGCAGCATTGTGCGACCCGGCTGGGAATTACATTAATAATGTATGTACTGAACTGCAAGAACAGAATGGGCGTGGAGTCGACGAAACATTATTGGTTTTTGTTTTTTTTATATGTATATACTGGATGTCCCATGACGTGTGGATCAAACGAAGTAACGTGGAACGGGACCTCATTACCTATCGATTTAATCCCTATGTATGTTCAGCAATATTGGACGGTTCAAAAGTTATTGACGATTTTGTGAAATTTTCGAAAAAAGTCGGATTTTATACTAAGTCACAGGCATAAAGATAAACTATTGCCTACAGAACCCAAATTTTTTTTGGAGAATAATTACAATATAATGTACCTTTGATATAGTATAGTTTTTTGTAACATAACTTTTGTTTTAAAAGTATTAAAAATGTAAAATCTACGATTATATAGTGAATAAGATTTTATTTTAAAACAATCTATTTAATTATTTTTAAATAAAATCTTTACGCCAGTAACTTAGTATAAAATCCGACTTTTTTGAAAATATCACAAAATCGTCAATAACTTTTGAACCGTCAAATATTGCTGAACATACATAGGAGTTAAATCGATAGGTAATGAAGTCCCCTACCACGTTACTCTGTTTGATCCACCGGTCTTGGGACACCCTGTATATAGATTTAAGCATAGTATAAGTAATAATATGTAACTTAGACATAGGTACCTAGTAATAAAAATATAGTTATCACTGTGGTATAATTATTAAACTTTTAAGATTATTTTATTAAATGAGGAAAATTTATTGAGATAGACGGTTACTGAGACGTATCATACATAAATATCACACGGATGCCCGTGTGATATTTATGTGACCGAATGTTACCACACAAATTACATGCCACTTTGATGTTTGGCCATCTACCACAGTACGGTTTTTAAGACGTTTTCTGCCATGTACGGTGAAATTGTGGAATCAACTTATCTCAACGGTGTTCCCGAACAAATACGACTTGCGAGTCTTCAAGAAAAGATCCTATATTTTCCTAAAAAAGGCTGGTAACGGAACATTGATATTTCGTATTACTGATGTCCATGGGCTATGATGAGTGACTCACATGCTCATTTGCCCCCCTCTATTATAAAAAAAGTCTTTAGGTCAAACCAATTGCAAAACGAAACAGTTAATTAAATATTCATGTTATTACCGATATATGTGCACATTGTGCATTTTAATGAGAATCAATACACATACACAAGTAGGCAGTTATATAAATGTCTTCGTAATAGAAGCCATGTATGAAATATAAGTCAGTACGCGTGTTGTTAGGTAATATACGCGGAGTATCACTTTCGTAAATTGTAACATTAATAGGCTATTTGACTAACATTGTTTTCGGTTTGACATGTAGGGACGTCTCCATAATATAACCATAGGTGAAAGAACTACTTCGATAGCACAAAAATCTCTCGAGATAATATGAAAATCACAATTTTTAAACTGTCCCGAAAACGCTCCATACAAAAGACTACCGAATTATGACGGCACAGGTTTGTATTTTGTATGCATCAAATCAGAAATTTGTACGATAGCTATGTTTAATATTATGTTTATGTGATTAGTATCATAATAAAAGTTATAGCATTTTTTATAGCTTCTCCAATCTGAATATTATTTTTTAATAATTTCATACTTTTAAAATGGACTTTCCCGCCAAACTTTGATCGACGCTAAAAAAGTCTGACTGAAGATATTAGAATGAAAGTTTGCAGATCCATATAGTTTTGTGTATTTTACGATATTGTTAAATAATTTATACAATTTTTAAAGATTGGAAAATAGCCTATTGTAAAATTTGCATGAGCGTCATTTTGGGGAATGGCACGGGAGCTTACTACATATTCCCACCACTGTGTCCTGTGTCGCCAGAATTAACAGCGGCGACCAAATTGCCCAAAAAGGCAATAAACAATAAAATCCACTCCAATCTATAAGTATATTTAAGAAATTAGTAGGAGTAGGAAGCTTTTGGAATTTGACTTCCCCTCTTGGCAATGTGAGAAATAGCTATATAGCAAATAATTTCGCGGAAACTGAATCGAACATAACATTGGGTATATAACTTACCTTTAAAATTATATATCGCAGCCAATTCGTAGAATACGCCTCTAGGTGGAGGCACTTCTCCAGTTTTTCCTGCATAACTGCTAGCTGTTTTGTAAAACTGCTGAAACGCTGTTGATCACCCTAGTCAATTGTTGTCTGATGGCGCTCCAACAAGTTTACCGAACAAGCTTCGGCAAGATTCTATTTCTGATCTCGCAGCAAACCTAACTAAACCGAAAGATAAATTTAATTAAAGCATAGTTCCTACTGCATTTTTTTTTTTTTTTTTATACTACGTCGGGTGGCAGACAAGCATACGGCCCGCCTGATGTGAAGCGGCTGCCGTAGCCATATTAACGCTCGCAACATAAAATATCGCTCGCGCGCCGCCTCCTCCGCTGCCATCACAGCATTTCCTTCCTTTCTGGTGACCTCACTCACTCGCAGGAACACAACAACCCTCAAGGGAATTGTTATTTGGCTGCGGTATTCTGTAAGGTGGAGGTACATTCCCCAGTCGGGTAGCTTACAATTACGCTCCCTAACTCTCTTTTCGCCAGAGCTTCGTTTGTCAGTCAGCAGGGTGCACCGCGTGCAGGTGAAGTTGGCTTTGGTTCAAAGGTGTTGATGAACCACTTACACAAAATACTCTTATACACACTTATACTCAGCAGAAATATACAAGAGTTACCTCGCCGTTAATTTTCCCTTTAATAAAGCATGGCTATTTGTCGCAGAAGATTCGTTTTTGCCAAGAGTCTTCCTATGCCGCGCCGTTTCATTTTTCCCAGCGTTTCGTTTATTTTCTTCCTGTTATAACTTGTAATACATTTAGAATATAAGTGGTTCATCAACATCTGTGAACCAATGCTAACTTTACTGCACTTGGTGCACCCTGGTGGATGACAAACAAGGCTCTGGCAAAATAAGAGCTTATTAATAAGCTGCCCGACTGTTGAGTAACTCTACCTCGTAGAATACCGCAGCCAAATAAAAATTCGCTTGACGGTTGTTGTCTTCCTGCTAGAGAGAGAGGTCGCCAGGAGATGATGTGTTGGCAGCGGGCTTATCGGCACGCGAGTTTTGTTGTGTTTGATGTTACGAACAGCGGCGTCAGAGATGTATGCTGGTTTGCTTACCGACGTAGTATAAAAAATATTTGCACAAAAATAACTTTTAATATATTTTGTGTCAGAAATTATATAAGCTATATTTTATATCTTCAACAAAGTCTCATTTAAAGGCTTCGCCGCTCACTTACTACAATATTCATTTACATCCAGTAGTAACATAAACCCGCAATCGATCACATGTCTCGCCAAAAATAAATTAATTTAAATCACTTTCGTAACTTCGATAACCAGATCAAGGACAAAAATAAGTAGTTGATTTGGACGACTCCATAGCTACCTCTGTCTACCCAAAATGCAGTTTTAAAAGACAGTGTCAGAGTAATTTGAGCAGTGCCATGGAAACCGTTGAGCTGTTATCAAGTATAAATAAAGTTTAAATCAGTATTAATAATAAGTGCGTTGTTTTTTTTTTTTTGTGTCTTATTAGTGAAGTGTATATTGATTTTTGAATATTTTTTTGTGACAAAAAATGGCATTTTTAACAAGTTCAAAATTATTATGTGTATTGACAATAGTGTTTTATACAGAAGCTAGAAGTGTTAATAACGAAAAATGTAAGTAGAAACTATATTACAATTTTACAGTGTTCGTTTCTTTAATTACCATAAATTATATTTTGCTAAAGTAATGATTTCGTAATAATTTTTCACTTATTTTTTTTACGTTAAATTTACAATTAGAGTAATGATAATAATTATGTTAATGTTTTTGTTTTCTTATTCTAAATATGTAATTTAAAGAAATATCGAATTGAATCACGAGCGCAGCGAGTGATTTAAAAATTAGAATCCTGAGCGTTAGCGAGGGAATCAAAAGAGCACGAAGTGAAAAATCTTTGCACTCGAGTGCAACACATATGTTTTTAACCCACCTCAGCGAGGAAATTACTAAATGAAAAAAAAAAATACAATCTTATGATTGTTTAACGAGAAAGCTCATTTGCGTATTATTAACAGTTTCAGTCAATTCTGTTGGGCGTAGAATCACTCGTTTTAAGTTTTTCACTTGTTTTCAAGTTTCTTGTTCTTAACTTAAGGTTTTAACAATATATTAGTGAAAATAAAATTGCGCGCGCTGAGCAAATTAAAAAAAAAGTACACCAAGGAGGTTCCGAGTCTGAGTATCTAACAAATTAAAAAAGTTGTATGATAAATTTGGCACCATGAAGGTAGAAGTAAATAGGTTTAAAATGACGTTTTGAATTCACAAACTTAGTGCACACGATGTTCTAAATTCAAATTTATTTTATCCCCTAGCATCCGCAAGGGGATAAAATATCTGAGCAAAAAATTCAATATCTGAGCGCAAAAGTCGTTTTTATCCAAAAACGACTTTTGCGCTCAGATATTGAAGAGCAAAAATAATATTTCAGAGATGGGGGGAAGAAAATGCAATTTTTTATGTCTAGAATTGGATACACAGTATAACATTAGTATTATTATGTTCCATAGATATTGTATTGTACAACGTTTGCGTTCAACGTGAATTTATTCTGATAAATACAAAATATATAATACATACTCGTGAAAAATTAACATATCGAATCGATAATGCGTACCTAAGTTTTTTTTTATGTGGCTTTGGTTCAAAGATGTTGATAAACCATTTATACCTCAAATGTGATAGAGTTGTAAGATTTTGGAACTCAGCGGCAGTGGCAGCGCAGCCTACGGACGCTCGCAATGCCAGAGGTATCACACACGTGTGGCCGACCCTGTCAAAACCTCTTCACGTAAAATACTAAGTAAGTATACATTAGTATACAATATATACAAATTTGGCCGTGTGGTTTCCGGCAGACTAGAATAGAATCACTCCGTCTCATCCCGTAGATGTCGTACAAGGCGACTAAGGGAAATACAATATAAAACATCGATCAGGCCACCCCAACCCGTCTGGCCAGTGTGTGGAGTGTACAGACGAGAGAGGGCCGTGCTCTTGTAGTGGAGACTAAAATGACCTGATGATGATGATGATGATGATATACAAATTTGTACACAAAGATCCTTAGTTCGGCTTAAAGAGAAAACGGCTTGTTGTGAGAAACCACAGCCTTATGTCATTGAAGATGCTTTCACGAAAATTTCACAAAGAAAAATATTATTATTTCAGTGATAAATTGTGTTGTTTTATTGTACTAAAAGCATTGTTCTCTTTGTTTCCTTATTTTTAATTGAAGTTTAAAACACGCTTTAATTTATATTATGCGGATTTTTTACGCTAGCACTGAACCACGTGATTCCTTTTGTTCATGTAGCATCAAAGTAAATCATCGTTCTTATTGAATTTATTTATTTAAACTTTATTGACCATAAAATAAGGGTACATGAGGACTTAATGCTAAGGGCATTCTCTACCAGTCAACCTTTGGTAAAAGCAGATAAGACTCGAATGACTCATAAAATAACAGTAATAAACATACACACAATAAATCTATATATCTATATATATAAAAGAGAAAATCACTCACTCATCACGAAATCTCAGAAACTACAAGTGCTAGGAGTCTCAAATTTTGTATGGGGGTTCCTTTCAAGACGTAGACGCTCACTAAGACGGGAATTAGGAAAATTCAACCCCTAAGGGGGTGAAACGGGGGTCCAAAATTTGTATGGGGAACCAAGATTAGTTGGACTATTTTATACGAAACTTTACACGAGCACTTCTGTAGATAAGAGAGTAAACACGTGTTTCAGGATTTTTCAAAATTCAACCCCTAAAGAGGTGAAATGAGGTGCAAACGTCTGAAAATCATCATGGGTATTGTTTTTATGGTTTATTGGGTCGCTGATTCCGAAACAACAGCTATTTTATAATCTAACATAACCGACGTGACAAAAGAGCACTCCTGTGGGGGTGCGATGGGGTTGAAATGTCATAATATCAATATGGGTGTTGATTCTATGGTTTTCTGAGACGTGAATTACGAAACTGGCATCGATTTGAAAACGTGGACACGAAATTTCTATCTCGGTATAAAAATCCAAGATTTGGAACACGTGATGCAGAACCGTAATGGTTCAGCAAAATTATAAGAAATATAAAAACGACGCCTTAGCAAAAGTTGTTCAGCCTGAGGAGCATTTTTTGTTAAGGTATAAAAATCCAAGATTTAGAACACCTGATGCAGAACCATAATGGTTCCGGTAAACTATAAGAAATATAAAATTGACGCGTTAGCAAAAGTTGTTCAACCTGATGAGCATTTTTTGTTGAGGTATAAAAATCCAAGATTTAGAACGTGATGCAGAACCATAATGGTTCAGCTAAACTATAAGATATATAAAAATGACGCCTTGGCAAAAGTTGTTCAGCCTGATGACCATTTTTTGTTGAGGTATAAAAATCCAAGATTTAGAACACGTGATGCAGAACCATAATGGTTCAGCAAAATTATAAGAAATATAAAAACGACGCCTTAGCAAAAGTTGTTCAGCCTGATGAGCATTTTTGTTAAGGTATAAAAATCCAAGATTTAGAACACCTGATGCAGAACCATAATGGTTCCGGTAAACTATAAGAAATATAAAATTGACGCGTTAGCAAAAGTTGTGCAACTTGATGAGCATTTTTTGTTGAAGTATAAAAATCCAAGATTTGGAACACCTGCGGAACAAAGCTAAATTTATTTGCAAATGCATGCATTTGCGGGACACACATGTAGCAAGATTTTGTGATGCAAAGTCTTTTAAACAGCTATTGCAGCCATATTACTTCTAGGCGGAAGGACGCAAATACAATGTTCAATATTCTACTCAATTTATACAGAACGGAAACATGCTTTGTGACATGAACTGTGACAAAGCGAAGATGTTTCAGGATTGCTGTCTAATCAATAAAATTTCAGATGAATGCGAAATGGCCAACAATAAGGCAGTAGAAGCTGTAGATAGAACTTTACGTGCCCAAGAGTTTTCAAAAATATTATTAAAATTTGGGGAATATCTCCTTCCTGAAGTAAAGTCAATGTTTAGCAGCGAAATATGTATAATTGAAGCTGAGATTCTCACTGGGAGTGGTGCCGATGAAACTGTATTTGTTTCGCGTATACTACTCTTCCTTCTTATGGCCGTGTGGTTTCCGGCAGACTAGAATAGAATCACTCCGTCTCTTCCCGTGGATGTCTTACAAGGTGACTAAGGAATATAAATTATAAAACATCGATCAGGCCTCCCCAACCCGTCTGGCCAGCGTGGGGAGTGTAGGCCAAATCCTCCTATCTGAGACGGACGAGAGAGGGTCATGCTCCTGTAGTGGAGACTAAAATGACCTGATGATGATGATACCACTCTTCTCCAACAATTTTCCATTTTAATTTTAAACGTACACAGTTCTCTGTGACCACTTGCTTTGCTATGACAATAAATAAAAAATGAGGTTGTTTTTCGCATGGCTAACTTTACGTGGCTTTATCGAGGGTTAGTAACGCTTCAGGTCTTTTCATATTAGCTCCCGAAGGAAAGACTCCCTTCATTTATTTTATTTTTTATTTTTTAACTATGGTTACTATCTTAAATAAAAATAATAATTTATTGACTTTTAACTCTAATACTGCCACAAATATTTTCTTATGTATCTACATTAGTTCGTATTTGTATTAATACGCCGGAATCATATAGTCCACGCGAACGAAGTCGCGGGCATCAGCTAAAATCCACCCGTGCGAAGCCGGGGCGGGCCGCTAGTTAATACATATACTAGCGACCTATCCCGGCTTCGCACGGGTGCAATGCTGATACTAAATGTACTACAGAAGGTCTTTGCGCATGGTCCTATACAGCCCCCCTAGCCAAGTGTAATTCGTAGCGTAACGAACGTTAGATAGATTACGTGACATTTGTCAATTCGAACATTTTAGTATGAGCTCCACAGTTCAAATTAGCGATCGCTACGCTTTTCTACTTCGCAAACTGCCATTTGGCTAGACCCCTGTTCTTCCACAGTTATAGGAACATGCGCCGCGCCGGGACTTCCCAGCTGGTACCGCTACAACCATTATGTCCCTGGATTTTAAATCTGTAATATCTTCTAAAATTTCATTTAAATTACATGCTGTAAAGGACGATATTGATCTATATTAAGTGCACAATGTATTTAAGGTACTTTTTGCTTACAATCGTAATGTAGTGTGGCTGTTGTTATCCCAAATAATAAATAAATAAAAACAAACTTCCAACCCCCGTTTTAACCCCAAAAAGGGGTTGATTTCTAAAGATACATTATTAGTGCACTTTCACATCATCTATAGAGCAAAGTCAAAGTTAAAGTCAAAATTCTTTATTCTGTGGGCCCTCGCGGGCACTTAGACACGTCTTTTACAATTAGGTATATTTTTTTATCTACCAGCATTTCGGAATGACCATTGACGAGAAGAAATGCCGAAAGAAAATCTGTCAATATAGGTCTTTTTTAAATAGCCATACAATATTATCATTATACATAATACAATAAAAAAAATGGTATTCAACCAAAATAAGAGAAAAAAAAATTAAATTAAAATAAAATAAAATAGTAAAAAAAAATTAAAATATAAAAAATCATAGTATAGAGTGTATATACATATTGTATAAAAGTCTAAATATGTATATCCACAATACTACTTGTAAAGATAAGACGCCTGTGCTTCACATCCTGTGCCGAGAATTTGCCATACATTTTTATCATTAAGGTAATCGTCGGTCCTGTAGTAAGCCTTTTTGCATAAGGTGGTCTTAATAAGCTGTTTGAATTTAGTGTCGGGTAAAATCAGGACCGACTCCGGCAACTTATTGTAGTAGCGGATGCAATTTACGACAAACGAATTATTGACCTTCCCCAGTCTATGTTTTGGAATAACCAATTTGTTTTTGTTCCGCAAGTTGAAATTAGTTATATCACATACTTTTGTAAAATTCGAAATATTTTTACGGACGTACATAATATTTACATAAATATATTGAGAAGCGACAGTGAGGATGTTTATCTCCTTAAATAACTCACGGAGTGAATCCCTAGAACCCAAATTGTAAATTGATCTAATGGCTCTCTTTTGTAATACAAAAATTTTATCAATGTCAGCTGCTTTACCCCAAAGCAATATGCCATATGACATAATGCTATGGAAATAACTAAAATAAACGAGCCTAGCAGTTGTCTCGTCCGCTATCTGTCTTATTCTCCTAACCGCATAAGCTGCGGAACTGAGTCTGCGAGCTAGTTTCGTTATATGAGGGCCCCATTGCAACTTTGAATCAATGGTAATACCAAGAAAAACAGTATCATTGTCATAAACTAGGGTGGTGTCCTTTATGACTACATCAGCATGGACTTGCCTGACATTGGGTAACGTGAATTTAATACATTTAGTTTTGTATGAGTTAAGAAGGAGATTATTTGTAGTAAACCAGTTCAAAATTGCAGAAAGAGCATTATTAACATCATCAATTTTGTCTTTATACCTAGCAACTTTAAAAATAAGTGAGGTATCGTCGGCAAACAGTACTACGTTGGCAAATTTTTCTACCAAATCAGGCAAATCATTGATGTATACCAAGAATAAGAGAGGACCCAAAATTGAACCCTGGGGCACGCCCATTTTTACCTCAAATGCATTTGATTTTGTGCCATTTACATCCACCGTTTGAGTTCTATTACTAAGGTATGATTCTACCATTTGCAAAGCCTTCTCTTTAATACCATAATGATTTAATTTGAGCAGCAGTGTCTGATGATCAACACAATCAAATGCTTTGGAGAGGTCGCAAAACACACCGATAGCGTCCTGAGACGTCTCCCAAGCCTCAAATATGTATTTCACGAGCGCGATTCCTGCGTCTGTAGTGGACATTCCGGCGGTGAACCCGTATTGCTTCTTATGTAGAATGTGGAACTTATTAAGATGTGCGAGCAGCTGATTTGACATGATCTTTTCAAACACTTTACTCATTACTCAATACTGGCAGAATAGAGATTGGTCTGTAATTCCCAGGCTCACGGTTATCTCCTGATTTAAATAAAGGTATAAGTTTGCCAAGTTTCATTAAGTCTGGGAAAATACCACTCTCTATACTTTCATTAAACACTATAGCCAGGTGAGCAGCAACAGTATCCAAAATAGGAAAGAGCATACGAGTACTTTTCAAATTTCTTTTTTTTTTTTTATACTACGTCGGGTGGCACACAAGCATACGGCCCGCCTGATGTGAAGCGGTTACCGTAGCCATATTAACGCTTGCAACATAAAATATTGCTCGCGCGCCGCCACCCCCGCTGCCAACGCAGCATCTCCTTCCTTTCTTTCTGGTGACCTCACTCACTCGCTGGAACACAACAACCCTCAAGGGAATTGTTATTTGGCTGCGGTATTCTGTGAGGTGGAGGTACATTCCCCAGTCGGGTAGCTTACGATTACGCTCCCTACCTCTCTTTTCGCCAGAGCTTCGTTTGTCAGTCAGCAGGGTGCACCACGTGCAGGTGAAGTTGGCTTTGGTTCAAAGATGTTAATGAACCACCACACCCCAAACCAATGTATCTACCCACTGTTGGATATGAGCCTTCCCCAATGCTTTCCACCAAATGCGATCCTCGAAAGAAGAGAGAGCGAAAACGAAAAGAGGTACTCTTTTCTTTTTGGGGTGTATGTGGTTATCTATCAAATTGTCATTTGAAAGATTGCGCAAAACCAATTCGAATTCTATATTCAAACCAATTCGAATTCGTTGTTAAGAAGACAGAACAACGTCACGGGTCAGCTATAGTTAATACATAAAATTAAAGTCAGTTAACATTTTCTATTCTCGTTAATTCCCACTTTTATCATGGTTAAAATTGAACTTGAATGGATCTGGGGGCACGGCAGTGCCCCCACCAAGTCGAGCAAAAAGCGGCACGGCCGTACCATCCTTTTCTCGAAGCACTTCAGGCCTTTTTCGACCCCCTATAACTTTGTCGTTGATAAAACTAGGAGCCTGAATTTTTAGTAACCAAGCAGGTATTGTATAAACACGGTATATTTAAAATTTCATTCAATTCGAACCAGTAGTTTTAGAATTAGAACTAGTCAAAGTTCCTTAATTTTGTCACTCACTCACTCACTGACTCACCGATCATCAAAATTCTAAGGCACTTCTAGCAGACATAGAAGCTTCAAATTTAGAATACAATTTGTGTTTACTGTATAAATCAAGGAAAAATTAAAATATTTTGCAATTTCCGTCCAGTTTTCTAAATACGCTAATATAATAATAATAGAAGTAACAAACATCTTATACTGACCATATCAATATAAAAAATCTTTTATGTTTTAGATAAACAGATCGACTTGGCCATCGCATGAAAACACAATGTATCTCATAAGTGATACATATTATATTAAATTAGATTGTTTAGTGCGATGGCCAAGTCAATCTGTTTATTTAAAACATAAAAGATTTTTAATATTGATATGGTCGGTCAGTATAAGATGTTGTTTGGTTAGCTAATTACGTAATAAGTTAAGAGGGAAGGTCCCTTAAGTAGGGACTGAATGAATTAACCGACTTGGTATTACGTGGATCTCACAACTTTTTACGGTAGAAGAACTGAGTTGCGAGACTTGGTTTTTTTTACAAGTTATGTTTTTGATGGCATTTAGATTATCCGCAACCACAATAGTAATAAAAACGCAAATAAATTTAACTTACCCAGAGAATGCAAATTGTTTCAGATTGGAAACATCTAAATCTCATTTTATTACTGTCCCCGAAGAAATCTTTATCCCTACAGGCTTACTCACTGGAAAAAATGAAATCCTTTTGCGAGTTTTGCGTATTATTATTGGTTCAATGGCTTATTTCTGACGTCATTCTGAGGTTGTCCTTATCTATACTAATATTATAAAGCTGAAGAGTTTCTTTGTTTGGTTGAACGCGCTAATCTCAGGAACTAGGTACTCATTCGAATTGAAAAAATATTTTTATGTTAGATAGCGTATTTTTCGAGGAAGGCTTTAGGCTACATAACAAAACACTTCCACCAATTGGAGCGAAGCACCAATGAAAAATATTGCAAAAATGTGTAAAATATATTCCTTTTGAGAGCTTCCCATGCGTGCGCTGCGTAAACGGTTTAAGTTACGCAACAATTATATACAACGGAATTATTCATCTTGAAAAGTTCTAAAAAAGTCCATGACAGCATATGTCTATCGTTTAAGATTGGCTCACTATAACCTTTCAAATCGATACCTCCAAGGAACACTACGCCAACTAAAATTTCGATAGTTTTCTTTTTTTATCTAAATCTATTAATTACTTCAGTAACATTATGCTACCTGAATTCTATTTATAAAAGACACACAGACACAACAAAATCGACAAATACAAACCGCTAAGTAAATGTATAACTCATATTAGCGGTGTTTATCTGGATGTGTATGTTTTGAATTGGCGTAGTGTTCATTGGAGGTATCGAAATGGAAACCTTACGGTTCCCCTTAGGATCAGTAGTACCATTGACTAGTACCATTGATGGTACAAGTGACACAACTTTGTATCTCTAGTACCATTAAAGAAAAGTCAAGATATTCCCCGTGATAACTGATGGAACTAATGATCACTCTCAACGCTCTGTCACACGCTGACGAAGTTGCGTGAGTCAGCTAGTAAGTTTATTTATCCAATAAAAATGATTCATGAAATCTCGTGTATATCATCACGTAGGCTCTGGCTCGGGGCTTTTTTGATACCACTTTACTATAAAGGTTATCAAGTATCTGTCACTTCTTCCACTGACGCAATTTAAAGAAAACGTATATTGCATGTCAATAAAAATTTACAATTATCTTCCAGACAATCTTAAAGAGCTGAAATTATTGACATGTAAGAAAAAATTGCATGACATATTGAAATATATGTCATGAGAAAAACGTCAAATCGATCACATGTCACCATATAAACAATTTTAATAAAATAAATAAATTTATTGTCGTCAACGTAATATAAACCGATTTATATTTATTCCAATAAAAATAGCCTAAAGAATATATTGAAGTAATCGAATTTTGATTAATCTTTTGAAAGATATGAAATGAAAAATACAAATTGCGAAACCTGTCATCTTAGATAAAAGCATGTATTTAAAAATATCATCTATTTATTAATGGTGTTTTTGTCTATAAAATCGTTTGTACGACTAAGGAGCCTAATGAAAAAGAATAGAGATACGACTTCTGCAAATGGAGGATGCCGAAGGGTTAATGGAGGTACCACGGAGAGTAGAAGAAAATCGTAAGAAAAGTACATGATTCTCAAATCTCTTTGGAATTTAAAAAGACTGAGTGAACGACAGGAATCGCGTCGGCGCAATGAAAATGTGTTTTTATATTATCTTTGGTTGTTGTTAATTTTATTTTTATATTGTGTAAATAATTTTAGTTTATAAGTGAAACATAGTATATGGATGGATCCAACGCAGGCAGCCTGCTAAATGCTAGTCAACCTTCCACATCATCTGACTTGCCTGTTCAATGTCCGCAGTGCTCACAAGTTCGGTTTTTCAAAGGTAAGCGGGGTTTGAAGGTACATTTTGGCAAAGTTCATAAAGTCCAAAATGTGCCTCTCAGCCTATCCTCTTCCACCCCATCTCCAGTTACTAGCTCAAATTCCCTTTGGCAAAGCCTTTCTAAATTGAAACATTCGGTACCAGTTTTAAAACGTGTTCCCCGGGGAGCACGGCCTTTAGTAGCTCAGAGTTTAGCGCAATGTGTCCGCCGTGCTGTCCGGGAGAACACTGTATCGGCCTGGGAGCACCTGCTTACATTTCCCTACAGAATTCTACATGTGGAACGAACCTCTAATCCTAGTATAACCCTTACCAACCAAATTAAATCTAATTGCATTACCAACTCCCATATTATTCAAAGTATTCCGAAATTGATTGACAAACCGAGTAGAGGCTCCTTCCATCATGTGGAATCGAAGCTGGCAGACGGTGATATTTCAGGTGCTGCCAGACTTCTTTTCAGTAGCGATGTGGTGGCGCCGAACTCTCCGGAAACACTTGCTGCCCTTATAAGCAAGCATCCGGCGCCAAACGACAACCTTACCTTCCCTGACCTTCCCGATAGCTCCTTAGCTCTGTGTGTATCAGCTCAGGAGGTGACCATAGCCATTAACTCCTTCCGCAGTGGTTCCGCCGGCGGCCTCGACGGCCTAACTCCTCAGCATCTGAAAGATCTGACGAGCTCGGGCGCCGGGGCGGCTGGTGGGGCTCTGCTGTCGGAGCTAACGGCTCTTTTCAATTTAATGCTCCGCGGCGGTGTGGACGAAGGCGTCATCGATGTACTTTATGGTGCTAATCTTTGTGCACTCAACAAAAAAGACGGCGGCATTCGTCCCATCGCCGTCGGTTGTACGTTTAGACGCACGGCAGCCAAAATTTGTTGTAGGTTTATATTTAATAAATTATCAAATTTGTTCCAGCCCCTTCAAGTAGGATTCGGTTCTAAGGGGGGCTGTGAGGCTGCCGTGCATGCATTATCTACATATTTAAATAGCAACGAAGGTGAGGTTGTCGTTAAGGTTGACATTAAAAACGCCTTTAATTCAGTCAACAGGGACACCTTGTTGGCAGAAGTTCGAAAAGAAATTCCAGAAATTTATAGTTTCATTTGGCAGTGTTATAGACAACCAACAAAATTATTTTTCAAAAACAATCCATTAGACTCCGCCGTCGGATGCCAGCAGGGTGACCCTCTCGGACCGGCCATATTTAGTTTAGCCATACATCCCATAATTCGAAAACTAAATTCAAAATTTAATCTTTGGTACCTAGATGACGGGACTCTAGGTGGCGATGTAGAGACCGTTTTGAGGGATTTAATTTTATTAAAAAATGAACTTCAATCCATTGGTTTGGAATTAAATCCTTCAAAATGCGAGTTGTTCCTTTCAGAACAAACAGACAGATTTTCGACTATACAAAAATTTAATGCAATAACTTCAGGTATCAAAATTTCAGAAAGACATTCTCTTCGCCTCCTTGGAGCTCCCGTCCTAGATGAGGCTTTTTTACCCTTCATTGAAGAAAAAATTCAAAATTTTAACGACATTTCGGAAAGATTTTCTAAAATCAGTACTCATTCTGTATATACAATCCTTCGGTATTGCTGTTTCGTTCCAAAATTTACTTATGTCCTTCGATCCTGCCACATGTGGAAACATGTGGCACTCTTGGAAAGGATCGACATAATACTAAGAAACACTTTATGCAAATTACTAAATTTAGACCTTGATGACCGGGCCTGGCTGCAAGCTACATTGCCTATACGCTTTGGCGGGCTCGGTATCCGCAAAATTACTAGTGTAAGCCTGCCGGCATTCTTGTCGTCGGTCCACAGTACCGAAGAATTGACCCGGAAAATCCTTTCTCCTACACGGGTTACTTCGGAGGTAGTGTGTTTGTCAGACGCCATGAATGCCTGGAAGGTGGCCTGTCCGAGTAATGATATGCCCATCAACCCTTCCTCCCAGAGACGGTGGGATTGGCCGCTGTGTGAGTTAGTCCGCAAAAATCTTATTGTCACATCGACTAACTCTGCAGAGCGGGCTCGTCTACTGGCTGTGGGAGAATGGGAATCGGGCCTTTGGCTGCAAGCGTTGCCGTCTCCGAGCATAGGTACTATGTTGGATGACGGCACTTTTCGTATAGCAGCCTGCCTCCGTTTAGGAATTTCTTGCGTCGTTCCGCATCGTTGTCGATGTGGGGAAGATGTCGACCGGCTCGGACACCATGGCCTCTCATGTTGCAGGAGCGCTGGCAGAATCCCACGTCATGGCAGCATTAATGATATTATTCGTCGGGCCCTTTCCACCGCCGGCGTCCCAGCAGTTTTGGAACCAAACGGTCTGGTACGCGACGATGGGAAGAGACCAGACGGTATGTCATTGCTGCCATGGAAGATGGGTAGACCTTTGGTGTGGGACGCAACATGCGTCGACACCCTTGCGCCTTCCCATCTTCCATATACGTCGGGTTCTGCGGGGGCTGCTGCTGCATCAGCGGAGACCCTCAAACGGCGCAAATATTCAAACCTCATCGGTAGTTATGTTTTTGAGCCGTTTGGGGTGGAAACGCTTGGCCCATGGGGTCCGAGCGCAAAAATTTTATTTAGGGACATCTCCAAACGGTTAGTCGACTCTTCCCGCGACCAGAGGGCTGGCCTATTTCTCGCTCAGCGAATAAGCATTGCCATCCAGCGTGGCAATGCTGCTAGCCTTCTGGCCACGTTACCCTTTGATGGCGATGCGGAAGAATTTTTTGATGCTATTTAGATATTATATTTTATTAATTTTAATTAGTTTTTGTTATTTCCGTTTCTTTTTTTGTTTGTATATATAGTTAGTCATATTTAGTATTTATTTTAATTGTATATTTTAACATAGAATTGTAATATAATAATAATAATCTCAATTGCATGACATTATATTACATATTTTTTTTATTCTATTGACGAATACTTGCGACATAAATTATAATGCATTTCAATAATAACGATTTGGACTATTTAAACTGTAATTAATTTAATAATTATGTTAGTTTCGCAAGCCCAAAAACGGGCAGAATAAGTGAAACTCAGCTTTTAAATCTGACATTTGTATCACCTTATTTTTGTGAATAAACAAATTTTATCTTATCTGATTCCTCATAAATCATTGGGGAAAATAATACAAAAGAGAGGTTGGGCACAGCGTGTTTGTAAACTGCCCGACTGGGGAAGGACCTCACAGAATACCGCAGCCAAATAACAATTCCCTTATGATCCTACGAGTGAGTGAGGTTACATATGAAAAAAGAGTTGGTATGTATTTCACATCAGGTAGGCCATATGCTTGTCTGCCACTCGACGTAGTATAAAAATAAAGACCGGCCAAGTGCGAGTCGGACTCGCGCACGAAGGGTTCCGTATTATCTATAAAAACGGCAAAAAAATCGCGTTAGTTGTATGGGAGCCCCCTTAAATATGAATTTTATTCTGTTTTTTGTATGTTGTTATACCGGCAACAGAAATACATCATTTGTGAAAATTCATTAGATACAGCCTGATGACAGACGGACGGACGTTCAGCGGAGTGTCAGTAATAGGGTCCGTTTGCCCTTTGGGTACGAAACCCTAAAACACGCTTCCAAAGTCCAGGAATCAACTGCGATACTTGGAGACTTGGGCTTGATACTTGAAACAAGTTTAGTTTCACATAGTACAAAAAACCGGACAAGTGCGAGTCGGACTCGCCCACCGAGGGTTCCGTAGGTACGTAGTATCATTATTAAATTTGATATTTTTCATTATAAATAAGAAATAATTCGTCGAAAAAAATAAATAAAATATATTTTGCAATGTGTACATCAAGCCCTTTCATATGATACCCCATTTGAACTAGTAGTTTCAATTTGAAATTTCGACACCCTATAAAAAATATAGACCCCCTATTTTTTAAGATCTATTTACAAATGTATAGTTTTGAGATTTATTCCTGTACTTGTAGTCTATAACGATGTTACTTGCCAAATTTCATAGTTCTAGGTCAACGGGAAGTACCCTATAGGTTTTGATTCCCTTGAGTGTGTCGAAATATGCGTTTTTTGCTGAATAAACGGCCGTAACTTTTTTCTACGTAAACTTAGCAGTTTGATTTTTTTTTAACTTCATGGGACCGTAGACCTGAGTATACAGTTCAAATTTCAGCTTGATACCTCCACGCATTCTCGCCATAGTAATTCTTGACAGACAGACAGACAGACAGACAGACAGACAGACGGACAACAAAGTGATCTTATAAGGGTTCCGTTTTTCCTTTTGAGGTTCGGAACCCTAAAAATTAGTAAAATTCTAATTAAGCTACGAAGAACAGGCTCTTTATTTTTCATAGCACATCGGGGGAGAAACGAACACACAGCCTGCCTGACATGATGCGGTTATTAGAACCTAAAAACAATTACAATATTAGTACAACAGCTTATTACTTATAGATAGATCGTATGCTTAGTTAAGATATAGATTTTTGACGTGATAACATATAAACGCCGGATACACACACGAAAAAGCATGACTCATTGTCACGTTCCGCCTGAGCCGAGTGTGCAAGCGAGAGGGCGGAACAAGCGATAGAGAGATACGATCGACCTAAGCGTTCAGCTTGTGACGCATCTATTAGTATCTCTCTTCCACAGCATTGGCCGATATTTTCTTATGACGTTATGACGTAAAATTATCGTCCGTAAACGGACTTTACAAACAACAAATTTTTGTATATTGCATTTACTTAATGCAAGTTTTGAATTGTTATATAAAATTTATAATATTTACGTACATTTACATGATGATTGAACATAATGCATTCATATTCGACTAAACTATGCTATG
Source organism: Hypsopygia costalis (assembly GCA_937001555.2). Classification (NCBI taxonomy): domain Eukaryota; kingdom Metazoa; phylum Arthropoda; class Insecta; order Lepidoptera; family Pyralidae; genus Hypsopygia; species Hypsopygia costalis. The sequence continues at coordinate 4,543,632 of OW443337.2, read as the reverse complement.
CAAAAATATTCAATTCTTCATATAGTAATTGCACATATTAAAAATTACTGAATCGGAACTCATGGTCTTTTGTACTGGGAAGATCGATGGCGTCATTGCGCGTGCCAACATATAAAATTACCTACGCAAGGCAAGCGACATCCACTGTAGCCTGAGGCCCTACTGTCGAAGCTGTAACCGATAACCATCGAATATTTTGATTCAACAAATAGGTCTTACGTTTTAGTTATTGACAAACATCTTCAGCTCAGTCTGTAGAGCTCCAGGGTTTCTACCGGTTAAGCTAAAGACAAGAATCATAAATTTAAGTTGAAGTTTAAATTAAAAAGAAGAGATTTTCGCAATCAAAAAATCCGATGGGAATCGGCTTAGGGCCCCAGGGAACTTAGATTTGTATGATTTTTGTTTAGCTTAGCTGGTAGTAACCCTGGAGATCATATCAACTAACCTGAAGATTTTTATTAATAACTTAAAATTATTAATAAATTCCTTGTGAGTTCCAAGGTAGCCGCAATTTTACTCCCGGGATTGCAATGGACTTTGACACTGTTCATTGCTTTTTTGGCGGTCGCCGCTGTTAATCCTGGCTATACAGGAGACACAGTGGTGGGAATGTGTGGTAGGCCCCCATCCCTTAAACTTAAAATTCAGACCTACATTTAAAACTTAAAATTAAGACCTACATTTCGAATTAAAATATTCGAACCTGAAGCCGATTGTCATCGGATTTTTTGTTCGCGAGAATGTGCGTGAGTGGTCACCTATTATCATCGAAACTTACTTTGAGTGTAACCACCGGTAATAGATATGCTCGATAGTTACATTAGTGTAACTATCGGTCATAAGTGTGCTCAGTGGTTACACCGGTGTAACAAATCAGTGTAACCATGGGTCGGAAGGGAATAGATCTTCGGTTTAAGTTAACAAACATCTACAGCTTAGTCAGTAGAGCTCTAGGGTTTCTACCAGCGAAGCTAATCACAATTACCGCCAATCTAAGCTAAAGTGTGATTTTCACAATCAATAAATCTAATTGTAATCGGCTTCAGCGTCGGCGGTAGGGCTCCTAGTCTACAGATGGGTTTATTTTATGGAAAATATGCAAATTGGTTCGTCGTTTAACCAAGTTAAAAGCCAAAACATTAGCTACGGGCAACTTACAGTACAGGTAGACAAATATTATCACTTTTGTAATGATGGATGGCGGTGCCGTCATCGTATGACATAATACACATGTACGTAGAACTATTATTAAATATTATTATGTGATAAAACTAAAACTGTTTGGATCCGATTCCAGATTTTATATTTTGTGTATCATCATCATCATCAGCCTGAAACTACCCACTGCTGGATATTATAAGCTTTCCCCTATGCTTTCCACCAAATACGATTCTCCGCCTTCCGCATCCAGCCGCTTGCAGCCGTTTTCATCGGACCATCTAGAAGGAGGGCGTCCAACGCTTCGTCGTCCTACGCCAGCCTCCACTCTAATACCTTCCTGCGCCATCTGACACCACTTACTCAGCAAATGTGGCCGGCCCACTGCCACTTCAGCTTGGAAACTCTGAAGGCTATGTCGACAATTTTGGTTCTCCGTCGAATTTCTTCGCTCCGGATTCGATCCCTCAGAGAAACCAGGAGCATGGCCTTCTCAATCGCTGTCAGTGTCCTATTCTCTGCACCATTTTGTTTATTATAAAAATTAAAACTAGCTATCCAAATGAGCCCAAAATCCAAGCGTTTACTACTAACTGTTGAAGAGTATATAGACTATTCACCTCAAGGATCCATCATCAGACCCTCGTCACCTAATGTGCCCCAAACTCAGGGAATTTTATAGTAGAAGTTGGAGAGTCTCTCTATCCACCTCATCATTCGTCCAGTGGGTTTAATTCAAACCATTTCGAATCGGGTTAAATTTTGGTACAGGTAGATAGTATGACGTAGGCATCCGCTAAGAAAGGATTGTTGAAAATTCTCACAGGATACCGGGATATACGCGTACAAAGTCGCGGGCGCTAGTTTTAATTAATTCTATAATAGGCTATTTTCCAATGTTTAAAAATTGTATAAATTATTTAACAATATCGTAAAATACACAAAACTATAAAGATCTGCAAACTTTCATTCTAATATCTTCAGTCAGAATTTTTTTAGCGTCGATCAAAGTTTGGCGGGAAAGTCCATTTTAAAAGTATGAAATTATTAAATAATAATATTTCCATTGGAGAAGCATTAAAAAATGTTATAACTTTTATTATGATACTAATCACATAAACGTAATATATAACATAGCTGTCGTACAAATTTCTGATTTGATGCATACAAAATACAAACCTGTGACGTCATAATTCGGTAGTCTTTTGTATGGAGCGTTTTGGGGCAGTCTAAAAATTGTGATTTTCAAATTACCATATCTCGAGAGATTTTTTTGCTATCGAAGTAATTCTTTCACCTATGGTTATATTAAGGAGACGTCCCTACATATCAAACCGAAAAAAATGTTAGTCAAATAGCCTATTCTATCAAAATCTTTATTAACAGCGAGAGCTGTTTAGATTTATTTATATATCTTCTAATATATAAAATTCTAGTGTCGCGGTGTTTGTTACCCCTCCTCCTGTAACTCCTCCGAAACGGCTGGACCGATTTTTATTAAATTTTGTGTGCATATCGGGTAGGTCTGAGAATCGGCCAATATCTATCTTTCATACCCCTAAATGATAAGGGTGACCCACCCCTAAATATTGTTTTTAGGGTTCCGAACCTCAAAAGGAAAAACGGAACCCTTATAAGATCACTTTGTTGTCCGTCTGTCTGTCTGTCTGTCTGTCTGTCTGTCTGTCTGTCTGTCTGTCTGTCAAACATTTCTATGTCGAGAATGCGTGGAGGTATCAAGCTGAAATTTGAACTGTATACACAGGTCTACGGTCCCATGAAGTTAAAAAAAAATCAAACTGCTAAGTTTACGTAGAAAAAAGTTACGGCCGTTTATTCAGCAAAAAACGCATATTTCGACACACTCAAAGGAATCAAAACCTATAGGGTACTTCCCGTTGACCTAGAACTATGAAATTTGGCAAGTAACATCGTTATAGACTACAAGTACAGGAATAAATCTCAAAACTATACATTTGTAAATAGATCTAAAAAAATAGGGGTCTATATTTTTTATAGGGTGTCGAAATTTCAAATTGAAACTACTAGTTCAAATGGGGTATCATATGAAAGGGCTTGATGTACACATTGCAAAATATATTTTATTTATTTTTTTCGACGCATTATTTCTTATTTATAATGAAAAATATCAAATTTAATAATGATGCTACGTACCTACGGAACCCTCGGTGGGCGAGTCCGACTCGCACTTGTCCGGTTTTTTTTTTATTTTATTAACATTTTTTTTTTATTTTTATTTTATTATGATTTAGCATTAAAATAAATGTTAGTATAATTTATTTGGCCAAACAACGCTTGTCGGGTCAGCTAGTAATATATATCTATACTAATATTATAAAGCTGAAGAGTTTGTTTGTTTGAACGCGCTAATCTCAGGGACTACTGGTTCGAATTGTGTTAGATAGCCTATATTTTAAGGAAGGCTATAGGCTATATAACATCACGCTACCACCAATAGTAGCGGAGCACGAATGAAAAATGGGAATAAAATATTCCTTTTGAGGGCTTACGTTGCGTGCGCTGCGTAAACGGTTGTTACGCAAAAATCAAGTATTATGGAATTGTTCCTCTATAAAAATAAAGTCCGCGACAGCATTTGTCTATCTTTAAAGATTAACTCACTATAACCATTTCTATGGTAATCAAATTTGTTTGTAATTAATGCATTATTTGCAAAGGAGTAATCCAAATAAATATGTTATTAATCACAAGTATTTAATCTATACTGTACTAATATTATATGAACGTGCTAATCTCAGGAACTACTGGTTCGAATTGAAAAATTATTTTAGTGGTAGATAGCCTATATTTCAAGGAAGGCTATAGTCTTATATAACATCACGCTACCACTAATAGCAGCGGAGCACCAATGAAAAATAGAAAAAAATATTCCTTTTGAGGGGCTTACTTAATAATGTTATTTAGTATACTCTGATCGCCGCTTACTATCGATTGATATTTATATGGTATTCGTAGTACACTGTAGTAGTTTAGAAGGCTGATACAGCTGTCTATTTCACCTTCAATACCAAAAACATTAAAAATGCGATAGCGCGCATCAAATTGTTAAAAGTCTTTTCATAACGCACAAGCCAGTACGGTGAACCAAGGACCCTACCGCCGAAGCTGAAGCCGATTACCGGATTTTTGAATTCGTAATATGGTCTTAGTCGGTAGAGCTTAATGTACCATATAAGCTAAATACAATTACCAACTATATATAATATAGCAGTAGATTCATTTTCGCATTAAAAAAATCTGATGGTTCAATCGGCTTCGGCGGTAGGGTTCTTCAAGAAGGGTGATAAATCCACACTGAAGAACTAAAGGCTGATCTCGCTCCTGATCTACATAACCTTCAAGTCAACTACATAAGCAAAAATTTCATTTGTATTTAAGCTTTAAAATTGATTGTTTTTAAAATTGATTGTTTATTATATGATACTTCCAAACACAATGTATGAGCAAGCTACTAGATCAATCCTTACATAAATCGCATCTTAAATTTTATTACAAGCAAGCATGATTTAAAGAGAAATCTAGATTAAATATCGACCTAGATGGATTATTTCGCAATGAATGATGTAAATAGTACAAATACTTTAGAAGCGACATTATGATTTTCTTATAATAATATAATATATATTATATAAAGATGTTGTTTTTCACTGTGGTCTATTGCACATTATTTTTAAACAACATGTTAAAATCACATAATACTACAAGTGAAATCGAACGGATTATGTTCCGCGTGGTTCAACTTCCTGCAGCCTACAATCACCAATCACTTAAGTACCTACACGGTCGTTAATAAATTTTAAATACAACTACAAGTGTACAAGTTATGTAATGTAACCTAAAAAGTCCTTTTCCTGCCTTTATGAAGTATTTCCGTATAGTAGTTCCGTGCTTTGAAAGAGAAGAAAATGTTTCTTCGTCATTAAAGGTATTTTGTGGTTACTTGGGTAAATCAATGTCATTGTAATAAAATATATAAAAAATATATAGTTGATATTGTTGATTGTTGGCACTTGGTGGAACATTATTATCATAATGTAATAAAGCACATGTACTGTTCCACGTAATTATATTTAATTTTACCAACCGGTTTCGCCGCTAAGGCATTATTAAGGTAAACAGGTGGTGTTTGTGTTTATATTGCATAGAAACAAAAATACCATCTGTTTACCTTGATGATGCCTTAGCGATGAAACCGGTCGGTAAAATTAAAGTCCTTGGTAAAATTAAATATAATTACGTGGAACAGTACACGTGCTTTATTATAACATTATAAAAATATTTATTCCTACTAACTGAACAATAAGTAACTGATGAATGTCGTCGCCATCTTCAACCCTTATTCATTCCACTACTGGGATACGGGCCTCCACTCAATCGAAGGGATTTAGAACATGATTAATTATTTTACGTATTTTTGTAGGGAAACTACTTTAGTTTTCTAAAAATAAAACATAAAATGAGAAAGGCAAATGTCATAAGAGCCTAGAATACATGGCATGAAATGAAATCCGTCCATGTATTTTTACATTCACCTAAATACCTAAGGGGTAATTCTCGTAATTAAAATATAGTCAAAATTCAGTTTCGATCCAGTCTCGATCTCACAAATGTCACATTTGGTATTCTCGTAACCCAATATGTAACTTCAAAATTAAATTTAAGCGCCATTTGCCAACAACAAGAATTGATAATAATTAATTAATTAAATCAAGTATTATATTGTAATCTTAGTCAATTCACAATTCAATCTCGATTCGGTCAACTTTCAATCTGCGTTCGTAGAAAAATTAGCAGAATTGGCCTTCTAGACCTTGACATAGAGCTGCTTGCTGACAGCTGACATAGAGATTGAAGTCGAGCTGGGCACATTATTACTTATGCAGTTCATACGTTACATAATATGCAATATGCAAGTTAATATGTGCAAAATTATGTTAAAATCGAATTATACTGTCGAGCGATACGGTTCGAGCGTATGTGTGCGTAACTGTAGATTCGCAAGAAAACTTCATACAATAACAAATTTAATGTCATTGACATTGTGACCTAGAAACAATGTCAAGGGACTGACTTTCGTCAATAAACATAACATCACGTAACTTATAGTAGGGGTTGGGAAACCAGCGAAACAGCGCTTTGCCGCGCGACCTTGGCATAGATACGGAAGAAGTATCGTTCCGCTACATTTGCTTGAAGTCAAGTTCATGCGATTAATTGATTGGGAGTATTTGGTATTACTGCAGATTGGTCACTTGTCATGATTTTTGGGGTGTAAGTGGCATGTCTATCTTTAGACCAATAGCTTACATCACCTACACGTGGTGTAATCTGCCGATTAGTATGAACTCTTGCGAAATAGCGAGTATATACTATCTATTTACCAATTATTGATACATGAGCAATGCATATTTGGTTATTAACCAAACACAAAGTTAAGTGCAGAGTATTTTTATACTACGTCGAGTGGCAGACAAGCCTACAGCCCTCCCGATGTGAAGTGGATACCATAGACACATTAACGCTACCGCTCGCGAGCCGTCTTCCCCGCTTCTCTTCAGCTACTTCTTTCTTTCTGATAACCTCACTTAGAAACACATCGACCCTCACGGGAATTTTTACTACGTATCTTTGTCTACGTAAATGACAAAGTCTGGTCACTTTCAATTAAAATTAAGCCCGCATAGTGTGAGATTCCAGAGTGAGAGGTTTTTCACTCGATAACTCTAACATTCTAATTTGAAAAATGGAAAATATTTGATATTAAATACCTCTTATAATATAATACAATATTTTCGAGGTATAAATTTGATTTGCAAAATTCAATCCGTAACTGATTTGAAAAGAACGTTTATCTTATCATAGAGATGTGCCGACTATGAGTTTGACCGAGTAGATGACTAGCCGATTAGTCGGCTGTTAAGAAGTCGACTAGTGGGCCGATTAGTCTTCTAGCTTCTTTTGTAAAAGAAGTGCGCGAATCGGCTGTAGCTGATTGGCAAGTTGCAACTTGCCAATCAGCTACAGCCAAAAACAAAAAAAAAACAACAAGGTGACAAACAAGAATACGGCTGGCCTGATGGAAAGCAGTTACCGTAGCGTACGACACTGTAAAAATCTCTTCACGCCTTTTTTGAAAAACCCATGCTGTAGTTACCTGAGAAAACCTCGACAGGCAGTTATTCTACAGGTTGATAGTGCGTGCGAATAACTTCTCTAGTACCAAACAGTACGTGACCATTTGGGATCCAATGTGGGAAGATGAATTCGCGAGCGGTACGACTGTAAAAAGATGGCCACCATCGTGTCAAATAACTCATCTGAAAAATAAAGACACTACTTTTGTTGTTTCCATTGAAGTGAAATAGCTCAATTAAAATTTAATAATGAAAAAATTGAAATAATTATTCCTTTATACATTTTAAAGAAAGGCATACAAACAAAGTAAGAAGCCGGATAGTTGGCTTTTTTATAATATGAGATATTGATTTATATCTTTTTATATTTGTCTGCGGTATTTTGTTAGGTGTAGGTACTTCCCCAGTCGGGCAGCTTAATAAATACGCTATGCCCTACCTCTCTTTAAAAATTTCTCCTACTATATGCATTTCTTAATAAAATGGATATAGCATTTCCTTAAGAAATGCATACAAAGTAAGAAGCTGGACAGTCAGCGCTTCTTGCCGACTATATGCCCTGATAGTCGGCTTTACCAACTAGTCGCCGACAAGTCGGAACGTCACTAGTTTATCAATACACCTGTAAAGTCAATAACCTAACCAGCGACCGTGAGGCAATTACAGCAACAATAATAATTATTGTTGTAATCACTGTTACATAATTAGTAGCCGCTGTTGTGTAAATGAATGTAATGCAATGTAAATAATATTCACATAGTATGTTTTCATAAATTTCATTGTATATTTTCGCATGATTTTTTTATATATGGACGTTTGGAGTGAACTGTAGAGCCAAAGGCAACCTTACCTGCACGTGGTGCACCCTGCCGATTAACCAAAGAGGCTTTAGCAAAAGAGAGAGGTAGGGTATTTGTAAGCTACCCGACTGGGAAAGTGCCTCCATTTCACGAAATACCGTAGCTAAATAACAATTCCCTTGGGGGTTGTTGTGTTCCTGTGATTGAGTGAGGTCACCAGAAAGGAAGGAAACAGTATAGGCTGACAAGGGATCGGCGACCCATTGGTGTTGCTGATCTCCATGGTTGGTGGTGTAAGATTTCTATCAAGTGACCCACATGCTCGTTTGACGCCCTTTCGTAATACTATTACTTATACTGTGCATATATAAAAAGAATTCTATATATATAAAGAATCCCATTAAGTAATTATTAAACTTGCCGCCCAATTCATCATTTTTTGTCATGATACATTTTGATATAATACAGTAATACATCAAGCAAGCTGTTTATTTGTTAATTTGTAAAGAACAATAGCCTTTAATTTTTCATTATCAACAAAAACATTATAAACTGTCAAAATTATTTACCAGCAATTTTTTTCTTGACTAACAAAACATAATGACAAAACACCAAATTACTTCTCATTTATTATCTTGATATTTTTAACAGAAAATTAACTTTAGAACTTTTTTAATTGTTTTAATGTTCTAAGAAAATGCGCCATTGAGTGATTGAAAGATAAAGTGCTCTTTTAATGGGTCCATTTATTTTTAATGGGCGTTACCCTAAAAATGTATACAACTGGAAGTATGATTGAAATGTATCTAGAAGTATTATTGAACCTTAAGAAAAGATTTAGAAGTCACAATATTGTGTGTATGTCGCTTACCACGATCATCAGAGCCAAAGCCAACTTTATTGAATCTTAAGAACAGATTTAGAAGTTACAATATTGTGTGTGCTTACATTCAGAGCCAAAGCCAACCTTACCTGCACACACCCTGCTGACTACCAAATGAAGCTTTGGCAAAAAAAGAGGTAGGGTACAGCATATTTGTAAGCTGCGCCTACTGCTGGGGATTTATGTCCACCTCATAGAATCATCATCATCAGGTCATTTTAGTCTCCACTACAGGAGCACGACCCTCTTTCGTCCGTCCCAGACGGAAGGAGGATTTGGCCTACACTCCCCACGCTGGCCAGACGGGTTGGGGAGGAATTCTATGAGGGACCTCATAGAATACCGTAGCCAAATAACCACGGAAATGAAATCAAATTTGCAAGCATCTATAGGCTACGGTAGCTGCGCCACATCAAGTAGTCCGTATGCTTGTTTGCCACCCGACGCAGTATAAAAAAAGAAGAATCTGAAAAGTTTTATTTTGTACGAAAAACTGTATTGATTTATTTTATCTCTTGCCTGAGAAATTGAACTGACGCAATTGATAACAAATGCAAAAGAGTAACTAGCATCAATGGTCGCCAATTGATAGATTGTATTTTGACTCTTTTTTTTAGGGTTCCGAACCTCAAAAGGAAAAACGGAACCCTTATAAGATCACTTTGTTGTCCGTCTGTCTGTCTGTCTGTCTGTCTGTCTGTCTGTCTGTCAAGAATTTCTATGTCGAGAATGCGTGGAGGTATGAAGTTGAAATTTGAACTGTATACTCAGGTCTACGGTCCCATGAAGTTAAAAAAAAATCAAACTGCTAAGTTTACGTAGAAAAAAGTTACGGCCGTTTATTCAGCAAAAAACGCATATTTCGACACACTCAAGGGAATCAAAACCTATAGGGTACTTCCCGTTGACCTAGAACTATGAAATTTGGCAAGTAACATCGTTATAGACTACAAGTACAGGAATAAATCTCAAAACTATACATTTGTAAATAGATCTTAAAAAATAGGGGGTCTATATTTTTATAGGGTGTCGAAATTTCAAATTGAAACTACTAGTTCAAATGGGGTATCATATGAAAGGGCTTGATGTACACATTGCAAAATATATTTTATTTATTTTTTTCGACGCATTATTTCTTATTTATAATGAAAAATATCAAATTGAATAATGATACCACGTACCTACGGAACCCTCGGTGGGCGAGTCCGACTCGCACTTGTCCGGTTTTTTTAATAAACATAAGTTTTTTTTTATATATATGAGAGGGGGCAAACGAGCATGTGGGTCACTTGGTGGAAAGCAATCACCACCGCCCATGGAAATCAGCAACACCAAGGGGTCGCCGTCGAAGATCCGTAGCCAGACTTTTTATTTGAAGAGAAATAAAGACTTATAAGCTTTCTTAAAATATATAAATTTCTAATTAATTCCTCTGAATTATTTTTTATTTTGGAAAATAAAATTAAAACTCAACGAAACTTTCAATCTACATTATTTACCTTTTAATCGTGTACCAGAGCCGTGGGTCGCCCTCCTGTACCTTATTTAGGTTAATTAGATTTCCTTAATTGAATTGAATTAAACTCAAAACATTTAATTAAACCTTTTGCCATATTGAAGGCATGACTTCCAAAAGCTACCGAAAGCCTTCGCCAATGTTTTATGATCAATAATACGGGATAATTGACACTTTGTCGGGTCACCTTATTTAATTATAATAATTCAAATTAAAAAATCGTTTATATTCTCTCTTTAAAATTGCAATTTTATAACAAGTTTTAGGACAAGCTCGGTGGTCAAATGGTTCACAAATAGCCACTTTGACTCCGAGGTTGCGGGTTCGATCCCCGCATATATCTGTGCATGAACATGACGGTCCCTACGTATAAAGCGACATGTCAAAAATTGCATATTTTTTTTATTGCATAAATTGCTATAGATTGTCCGTAAAAAAACACTTCCTTTTTTTTATTGATTGTATATAATTTTAAAAAGTAAGAAATTAACTCATTTGTCCAATAATAATATTCTTTAATTACTATATCGTAGTATAAGCAGACATGTCTGAAATGACATGTCGCTTTATACGATTTGTATACTTGTTTTGGTCTGGGTGTTTTCTATATATTATGCTCGTATGTATGTTTGTTTTTACAAAAAAAGTGCATTTAAGCATAATATATAATACCCATAGTACAAGTTTTGCTTACTTTGGGACTAGATGGCCGTGTGTAATTTATCCAGGAATTTTTATTTATTTAAGTACACATAGATGGATGTAACAAATCTTTAAAGAGAGGGACTGGCACTTGAATTAAGCCAAGGCCTGTATCTCAGTGCACCAGTTCCCTCCCCGCGAAATATGGTTGGTACAAAGTACCAAGGAACAGTAATATAGCTATAAACAGACACAGTTTTAGACATGAAATATCGCTTGCACGCAGGCACTCTCCTTCGTTCCTGTTGACCACACTCACTTGCAGGAAACAATCCTCAAGGGAATTGATATTTGGCTGCGGTATTCTGTGAGGTGGAGTTACTTCCCCAGTCGGGTAGCTTACAAAATACGCTTATGCCCTACCTCTCTTTTCGCCAGAGCCTCGTTTGTCCGCAGGGTCTTTGGCTCAAAGGTGTTGATGAAGAAATTACAACTTATCTTAGTTTAGTTACTTAGTATATGTTAGAATTATATTTTTAAACGACTTCAAAAAAGGAGGAGGTTCTCAATTCGACTGAATATTTTATTTTGTATATATAATAGGCTATTTGACTAACATTTTTTTCGGTTTGATATGTAGGGACGTCTCCATAATATAACCATAGGTGAAAGAATTACTTCGATAGCACAAAAATCTCTCGAGATATAGTAATTTGAAAATCACAATTTTTAGACTGCCCCAAAACGCTCCATACAAAAGACTACCGAGTTATGACGTCACATGTTTGTATTTTGTATGCATCAAATCAGAAATTTGTACGACAGCTATGTTAAATATTACGTTTATGTGATTAGTACCATAATAAAAGTTATAGCATTTTTTATTACTTCTCCAATGGAAATATTATTTTTTAATAATTTCATACTTTTAAAATGGACTTTCCCGCCAAACTTTGATCGACGCTAAAAAAAGTCTGACTGAAGATATTCGATTGAAAGTTTGCAGATCTTTATAGTTTTGTGTATTTTACGATATTGTTAAATAATTTGTACAATTTTTAAACATTGGAAAATAGCCTATTATGTTATTCGATATCCTTGCGAATTGTGAACCGATTTTCATATTTATTTTTTTTTATTTGAAAGCGTATGATTGCAAGGTGGTCCCATATTTACCAAGTCAGGATCTGATGATGGGATGCCAGGGAAATCAAGGGAAACCCTTAAATTTTATAAGCTCGTATGATCAAATTTATTTTTTTTTTATTTCAAAGGGTAATTGCGAGGTGGATCCATATTCACCAAGTCAGGGTCTGATGATGGGATCCCAGAAAAATCGAGGGAAACCCTTAAATTTGCCCTATGGTAGCCGGCAGAATAAAATTGTGCCTTTCCATTGCTCTGCGCTGGATGTCGTATTAGGCGACTAAGGAATCTTGTGTCACGCGATAACTTTTCTCCCGGAAGACGGGCAGCAGCGTCTGCCGGGGCATTCCACCAATAAGCTGCGCTCGCCAACTGAAGTCGGTTTCAATTTATTTTTTTAAATCAACTTTTATTAATTTAAATGTTAGTTTACTGAAGGTATTTAATCAATGTAAATATTTGCAATACTTCCTCCTGATGGAAAAATTACGCTTCCTACAAATCCGGTATGGTCTTTTATGAACACAAAATACTGGGAAGAAAATTCTACAAGTTTTTTTTACTTATGGGGTGTGAGTGGTTCATCAACATCTTTAAACCAAAACCAACCACCTCCAATTCACCTGCACGCGGTGCACCCTGCTGACTGACAAACGAAGCTCTGGCGAAAAGAGACGAGCGTAATTGGGGAATGTACCTCCACCTCACAGAATACCGCAGCCAAATAACGGTTCCCTTGAGGGCTGTTGTGTTCCTGCGAGTGAGTGAGGTCACCAGAAAGGAAGGAGATGCTGCGATGGTAGCTGGGGTGGCGGCGCGCGAGTGATATTTTATGTTGCGAGCGTTAATATGGCTACGGTAACCGCTGCACATCTGGCGGGCCGTATGCTTGTCTGCCACCCGACGTAGTATAGAAAAAAAAAAAACAAGAAACTTATTTTTTGCCGTTATAGGTATACCATGGCCTATAGGCGTATTAAAATTGCTCGGTCCTCAACAATGTGGCATGTAGCTCAAGCAAGAATAAATGCCTACACCCAGGTGAATCCAAAAAGAGGAAAGCGACCCGCCGTAATGCCCTTCTTGGTGGTATAAAAAAAATTACATGTACTACGTCAACCCATATACATTCCACTAATATGATATGGGTATCTTTAGAGCGTGCTCTATCACGGAGCTCAACTGTTAATTTAAGTAATCAAACGGTCAAACGAATGCCGTTTTTAAATACATAATTATATATATTTTTTTTGTTACAGACACATTGCCGAAGTCTCCTTTTGATGAAAGAAACAAAGATCATTGGAACTTACAAGCACAGTGGACACTTAAAGCTAAGGTAACACATAGATAAACAATAATTTGTTAAACAAAAATTATTTTAATATATATTATTTTGTCGAACGTAAATAAAGTAATACAGATAGATGGCATGCTAGATAAAAACCAGGTATTGTCTTCGCGTGAGATCGTATTGCGAAGACCTTGTCACGATTTTGATTGTCAAATTCCAAACAAGACACAGCTGATGACATAGACAAGTACAAATCACGAGACTACATCTTTTAGTAAAGAACATACCTGGCGCTATTGCCTAAACTGAAGCTTAGTGAGTTCGAGAGGCGGTAGGACTTCTGGTGTCTTTTTACTATGAAGTAGCGTTTAGATAACAGAGTCACATGGGTCTAACGTCAGGGGGCCTCTTTCGAAGTGAAAATTCAAAGATTCGGCGGAAAATTCGGAAAAATACGAATTTCATACAATTTACTCGGTGTCTTGATCAATTAAAAGCGAACTTGCGACATCCTGACGATAAGACTTTATTTGAATTTTAATTAAAACACTTTTCTTGCAATAACAATTAACCTACTGCCAAAATACGACCAAAATAATTTTAACAAAAAAAAACCGACTCGAGTGCAACCCGTGTTATTTCAGATAAATTAATTCTGTTGTTCAGCATGGAGACAAGTTAAACAAATCAAAGATCATAAAATTCGATCTAGCTGTTCTTGAGTTATAAATGGTATATATAAAACAATGTCGGTATAGTTATATCCCGACATTGTTATATATATAAAGATTAAACAAAGAGCTTCATTCTTAAGATCAATCAGTACCTATTTAAACTTATGAAACCTTACAAAATATAAACCAAATCTGTTAGACACAATAAGTAAGAAAGGCGTGAACGAGTTCTTAGTCGGCAATGCGTGAGTTATGTACCTAGTGTTACAAGCGTCCATAGGTTGCGATAACTGCTTACCATCAGGCAAGTCATATGCTTGTTTTCCACTGTATTAGTATAGAAAAATCTATTAAGTTTATTTCTATGCACTTTTGACAACTGATTTTACTTAAAAAAAACAGCTGTTTGTGGACATAAAAAATGGTATATACCTATTTATATGCAGGTACAAAGTCCCCTCAACACGAGAGCAGCAAAGAATGTGATCATGTTTCTTGGAGACGGGATGAGCATTACGACCTTGGCTGCAACCAGGGTGTACCTCGGACAACAGTACGGACATCTGGGAGAAGAATTGAGATTGAGTTTTGAAACTTTCCCATATACTGGTCTAGCAAAGGTACGTTTAATATTCGATAATATATATACTAGGGTCACAGTATTAAGAGGTATCCTACCAGTAATATGACTCCTTTGTTCTTGAATGCGTGCCGCCACTGTGCATACCTACGGCCAGAGACTTGATCAAGAGTCAGGGTTGACAAAACAAAAGCTACTAAAATTTTTGTATATGTACTCAATTATTTAATTTAAAAGACAAAAAAAGGGACCAAGTGCGAGTCGAACCCGCCCATGAAGGGTCCGTAGCAGCAAGTAACATAATTTAAAAGTTACGATTAATGACGTATTAAAAAAATACTATTTACTAGATCTCGTTCAAACCAATTTTCGGTGAAAGTTTGCATGGTAATGTAGATCACTATATTTTTTAGTTTTATCATTCTATTATTTTAGGGGGGCGGGGGTCATGTGTCCCCCACACACACATTTTACCACTATGGAAGTGTCTCTCGCGCAAACTATTCAGTTTAGAAAAAAAATGATATTAGAAACCTCATCATCATTTTTGAACACCTATCCATACCCCGCAAGTATTGGTTTCATGAAAAAAAAAATATGAGTTTCAATTTTAGGTATGGGGAACCCCCAAAACTTATTGTTTATTTTTTTCTATTTTTGTTGTGAAAATCTTAATGCGGTTCACACAATACATCTACTTACCAAGTTTCAACAGTATAGTTCTTATAGTTTCGGAAAAATGTGGCTGTAACATACGGACAGACATGACGAATCCATAAGGGTTCCGTTTTTTGCCATTTGGCTACGGAACCCTAAAATTATTTAGTCATCATCATTAAAAAAATCATAAATGCGTAACCGATACATATTTTCTATTAATTTTACTTTTGATATTTTTAGAGTTCTGATATTAAATTTTACTATAATTATAATAGATTCTCATACGAATATACAATTTCAGTGGAAACTTTAACGGACAACATATAGGGCCGTGTTTTAAACTCAACATTTTTCAAAACATTAAATTCAAAAATGTTGCATTAAACTTACTTCCAGTTCATCGCAGTAGTAGATATAGATTTACATTTAAAAACAGAACAAATTCATTATGTACGTGAATAATTCTTTACGAGTACCACTTACACCCTTTCTTTATATGAAAGTTACTTTAAGATACATCCCTTCCGATTAGAGAGCGCAAACTAACGGACATTGCGCTCGCCGACTCTGCCGCTCGCTTCCCCGCGTCCCCCCCATCGTTGCTCCGCGCAAGTACATAAGTCATCTGACTGTATGTAATCTTAAGACTGTGCTAGGGTAGAGATTTTAAAGTAAATATTTGTACAAGAAATTGCGAAACTCGAGATTGCGGGATCGGATTAGAATAGGGTTGCCATATGGTTCAGATTTCCGGGATTGTCCTGGATTTATGCATCCTGTCCCAGGAATTATACTTTACTGCCCCGGAGCTCTCGATTTTTTTTTTCCACAAAAATACGACACTATAGAGTCTAGACGCCAAACAACCCACGAAACGCCGCCGGCGGCGGGAGTTAAGTTTTTTAGACACAAAAGCGCTACATTCTGGTTTACAATAATTTTCATTTATCAGTTATAGTTACCAACTACGCTTTAAAATCAGTATAATATTTTTTTTTTATAGAACTATTTACTATTCAATAGAAGAAAAGGAAGATAGATATCCAAAGCGCTGTTCTCGACAACCATTGCAAAATGTTAAGATATTTGAATCAGAAACGCATATTTATGTTATATTTTTCAGGGTTCGCCGATATATATCAACGGATATATATCATGATATATATCACGATATATTTCAATTGATTTTTATCTTCATATATATCAATTGATTTTTCCTGTCTTCTGAATTAATTTTTTTGGAGATTTATGTTTACCCTGGCAACACGTAGCGAAAAACTGCAATTAAGAATACATTGGATTGCTTCCCAAAATGGCAACCTCTTTTAAAATTGGGGAAATCCCCTTTAACTTACCAGTACGGGCTAGCTTTTTATTGAAATTCAAGCCTTAACTTCATGTCATAATAAGGTTTATTTTACGAGGTAATCAAACGTGAAGATTATTGTAACAATTATGTACTTGTTTTTTTAAGTGTTCATTGAAACTGGTAATTTGACAATTATATTATTTTACAAATTCCTTTTTTTTTAAAGTGTTTAATCCCCTTACAGAATAAAATTCGCTTCATTTTCTTAGCTTGGATATATATCCGATATATATAAAAAAATCGGAATTTTTCGATATTTTTATTTGTCTTATATTTTATGTATGTATTGTGTTATCTTTGGCCGTGTGGTTTCCGGCAGACTAGAATAGAATCACTCCGTCTCTTCCTGTGGATGTCGTACAAGGCGACTTAGGGAAATACATAACAAAACATAGATCAGGCCTCCTCAACCCGTCTGGCCAGCGTGGGGAGTGTAGGCCAAATCCTCCTGTCTGTGACGGACGAGAGAGGATCGTGCTCCTGTAGTGGAGACTAAAATGATCTAATGATGATGATTGTGTTATCTTAATGTATAAAATTTTCGTGTCACGTTGTTTGTCCCCGATGGAATCCTAGACTACTGAACCAATTTCAATAAATTTTGCACAGTGTGTGTAGTTTGATCTAACTTGAGAGATAGGATAGTTTATAACTCATCGGAAAAATGAATGTAAAAATATTTAAAGGTGACACAAAGTTTCCCGGGCCAGCTAGTATTACAGTAAATGTTTCTTCTTCTACTTCATATGGCTTACTTCTTACCCAATCTCTCCCAAATATCGCTGAAATGATCTGGCTGCATCTGGCAACTCTAGATTAGATAGATTGAGCTACGTCGTCGCCGAGAAAGACAAGCAGGATACATTACAAAACTCGAGAAGACGCGCTGGTTACTAGTCTTATAATATGAACGTTAAGAAATGTATTTAAACTTTCAATGTTTATTTAAATAAATATAAGTAAATAATAAATAAATAAATAAATATTGTCAGACAAATTACACAGCGCCATCTAGCCCCAAAGTAAGCAAAGCTTGTGTTATGGTACTAAACAACTGATAAACATACGTAAATACATTTTTTTTTGTAAATACATACTTATGATACATAGAAAACACCCAGACCAAGACAAACAGAGATACATGTTCATGAACACAAATGTTTGTCCTATGTGGGAATCGAACGCACCGAGCGCGTCATTTAGTTTATTTTTTTTATTATTTGGTTTAATGCTGGCACACAAGCATACGGCCCGCTTGATGTGAAGCGGTTACTGTAGGCATATGAACGACCGCAACATAAAATATCGATCGCGCGCCGCTACTTCCGCTTCCAACCCAGCATCTCCTACCTTTCTGGTGATTTCACTCACTCGCAGGAACACAACAACCCTCAAGGGAAATGATATGTAGGTAGGGTATTCTATGAGATGGAGGTGATTCCCAACATATGACAAGACGGAGATGTACAAAATATATTACAAGTTCGTTTAGAAAATCCTTTTTCTTTTCTTCTTTTCATTGGAGATTATACCTACATCTTCCATCCATCTGTCCACTCCCACATCTACGCATGTAGGTATATATTAAATATATAATAATCTACACATAAAATAAAATTCTAACAATATGTGTACATGTTTTTATTAACTGTTTAAAAAAAAGAACTCTAACACAGCAAGTACCAGCAAGTAACGCAGCAAGCACTCTAACCCTCCAGGTAATTGTTATTTGGCATTCTTTTATGAGGTGGAAGGTACTTCCCCGGTCGGGCAGCTTACAATCACGCTTGCCCTACCTCTCTTACGCCAGAACTTCGTTAATCACTAACGTAAACGTAACATAACGTAAAGTAAGTAAGTCATTAGACTAACGAGGTTACACGTGAGGTTGACTTTCGCTCGAAAATGGTGGTAACGCGTACTGCTGGTGGTGGACCACTTACACCAAAAAGAAAAAAAAAATCACCAAGACCGTAAAACAAAATCATTCCATTTTCAGACATACTGCGTGGACCACAATGTTGCTGACTCCGCCTGCAGTGGCACTGCCTACCTCTCCGGAGTCAAAGCCAACAGTGGAACGGTGGGAGTGAGCGCTGCAGTCAAACGAGGAGATTGCGAAGCCCAGAGAGATGGAATTCATTCAGTCACAGGGTTAATGGATTGGGCGCAAAAAGCACGGAAGGCTACAGGTCGGTAGAAAAGTGTCAAATATCAGCCTGCTTTTTTTTATCCTACGTAGGCAAACAATCATAGGACATCGCTGATGGGTTACAACAGCCTAGATGACCATCACAAGTACTGCTGATCTCCATGGGTGGTGGTGATTGCTGGACAGGTTTTTTTTTTTTTTAAGTCTTTTATTCATGACATAACAATATATACTTAATTATTACAATAGCTGTACCACGAAAACCCACAGGGTTTATCTGTGTACAGCGAGTCGTTCATTTCTATGATCAATGATAATTATATAAGTAGTAATTTTTAAGTTTTCCTTTAACCTTACATAGATTGTACTTTACATTTTGTATATATACATGTTGTAACTGGTCTGGCAGGTCATTTAAATATTTTGCAGTTAGATAGTTACACGATCTAGCACCGTATATGTTATTTGTTTTTGGTAGAAGATATTTATTATTATGTGAAAAGTTCCTTAAATTATTAGGTCTTGTTTTTTTATTAACTAGTACTTCAGAATTATTTTCTTCAGTTAAAATTGAGAATTTGATCTTATTACTAATTGGCATAACTTTACAATATTTAAACAGTTCATTTTCATCATCTTTGAATTTAGTTTTTATATTTTTGGGAACAATTATTTTTAAAAGTTTATGCTGTAATTTATAAATATCCTCTACATATGTTTTGTAAGTTCTACCATAACTGCTAATTCCGTAACCGATAACAGAGTCAGCTAGGGCCATGTACATAAGCCTGAGCGTTTTATATGGCAGTTTATATTTAAGCGTGGTGAGTTTACTAATCACGGATCGTAACTTACTGCACACGTGGTCCTTGTGTGGGCCCCAGTTGAATCTGCTATCAATTACGAGGCCGACGTACATGTGCTTAGGTACAACCTCCAGTATAGGACAGTGACAGTTTTGAGGTGATAGGCTCGTTTGCCCCCCTCTTATATAAAAAAATCCATGTCGATAGCAAGCAGTGCGAATGTGCAATTGAAATTGGAATAACCCAAAAATACAACAGTCTACAGAGCTAATAATTCCCATGATTGTGATATGTCTCTCGGAGTGTGTAAGGTGATGACCTTACACACTGGTAGCTCCTTAACTTGTCCTGCACTAGCAGTCAAGTATATCTTGTATAAGAAGTAGATATGGGAGGAATGTACAGTCGGTTACCTAAGATAACTGACCACTTTGTCATACAGTTATACATCAGTCAGTATAAGTGGTCAGCTATCCTAGTGAACCATTGTACTATAATGATTTTGTTTTTTTATATCATGGCGCATTTCAGGTTTGGTAACTACCACTCGAATAACCCATGCGACTCCAGCTGCATCTTACGCCCACTCAGCAGACCGAAAATGGGAGTCAGATGCTGATCTTCCGAAGTACGGGCTTCACTGTGATGATATAGCTATGCAGCTGGTAGATGGAGGAGTTGGCATCAAGATTAATGTAAGTCTAATATTAGCCGACTGCGGCAAAGCCTAAAAAGGACAGTCTTGTAATACAAATACGATGCTAATATTTATTCGGCACAATTTTTGAACAAATATTTCGTGGATCTATGGAGTCTATATATAAAATGTATCAAATGTCATATGATTGAAACTAATCAGATTAGGCACCTAATTCTGTTTAGGTGTTTTTTTTTTTTTTTTTTTTATGTGAGAGGGGGGCAAACGAGCATGTGGGTCACCTGGTGGAAAGCAATCACCACCGCCCATGGAGACCAGCGACACCAAGGGGTCGCCGATCCGTTGCCAGCCTTTTAAGGAAAATGAAAACTCTGTTCTTGAAGGCACCCATGTCGTAGTTGTTCGGAAATACCGCTGAGGGAAGTTGATTCCACAGTTTCACTGTTCGTGGTATGAAATGTCTTAGGAAACGTACTGTAGTAGATCGCCAATTATCAAGATGATGTGGATGGAATTTTAATTTATGGCGAGTTGTACGATAGTGGAATTCAGCGGCAGGTATCAAATCAAACAGCTCATCGGAGCACTCCCCGTGATATAATTTGTATAGAACGCAAAGAGACGCTACATCTCTGCGTGTAGAGAGAGAGTCTAATCGATCCGAGATCATTGGGTCACCGACGATTCGAGCTGCTCTTCGTTGTATGCGGTCAAATGGAGCGTGTGACACACATACTGTAAACAAGTGTGTAATTGTAAACCCCAGTCTCTCTTATCTTGAAATTAGTTTGAAGATTCAATGAAATTTCATAATTAGTAAAGCTCTAATTAATTTCTAAGCCACTTTCAATTAAAATCGAATTTTCTTTAAGTATTATTACGCTCCTCGTAATGACAAGAGCTCGATGGCGTCGTTGTATATGTCAGTCTAATCAAATACGCCAGATCAGCAACGTCGACCGTAGCCTGTCCAAGGATGGGTTAATTTATCGAACTCCTTTGGATTTCTTTATATTTGTGCTTGGGAGGACACGTTATGCCGTAGGTCCTGGCTTGAAAACACTGGCGTCCACTTACTTGTACACGAGCGTTGTAGAGTATGTCGATAAACTGTAAGTTATGTATGAGTTTATTTAATTATATAATAGGTAGGGGAAAAAGTCTTTTCGCATTATAGTATGTATGAACTTGTAATAAAATCTCTTTGGTTATACCATTTGTGTCTGGCAGGTTTTGAATTCAGTGCAGTGCGCGCTCTAAACCGGACGCGCCGCTCTAGTCTGCACAGTGACGAATTATAATAATTCGCGAGTCGCGCGGCATGTGCCGTGACACGGTAATAAAATGGCTATGAGATCCGAAAAACTCGTAGCTAACGAATTATTGGCATACATCCAGTATGCCATCGACACATTCGACGAGGTCAGCATCATGCAGATCTGCAAGTCGAACTTCAACGAAGAGGAAATTAGTAGTGGCAAGAAGCTGCTATTTGAAGAGCTCGGTAAGACCGCGCAGATGCCGTCTCGCAGGAGAGATGGCACCGAGAGGAGTGTACAGGACATCATCACTCTTCTCAAGGAGACAGATCCGGACGACGTGCCCACCTTCGTGGCGAAGCAGCTGAATAAACTTCCAGCTGTGGACTTCGAACACGTCGACGTCACTAGGCTGCTGAAGGATATTAGGGTCCTGAAGACTAGTCTGGACGAAGTGAAAAGTAGATTAGAAGCCTCCGAATCTACTATCAGTGAGCTACGTGCCGAATTATTTTCGTTAAAACGCAATGATGCGGTAAGTAGGTCACTCGAGGCGGACAATGTGAACACTTGTCGCGAAGCGCAAAACGTATCAGTCAGCAGTTTTGCATCGGCCGTAATTGCGTCACCGACAGTTGTTTCTGACCGCAATTTGCCGCGTCCCGCCGCCCGCTGCACCGATGTATCGCATGCGAGTGCATCGACTCCCCGCGCCGCTGCCCCACCAACTAAGCGGCCCAATATGGGTAAAAAGCAAAGCCGCTGTGAGCCTACTCCTAGGGCTGACCCACCGTGTCATCGACAGGACACGAAAGAATGTGACGAGGAGGGCTTCGTCAAGGTCGAGAGAAAGAAGAAGAATAAGCCCGCCAGCCGCAATCTTTGCGGTACCGCACCGACTGAACCAGGCCAGCTGCGTGCAGAAATACCGTCGACGCAGCTGTACGTCTCACGACTGCACTGGTCTACAAAGGTAGAAGAGGTTGTAGAATACGTGCGGATGAAGACCAAGTTCATTCTAAGAGTTGAACGGTTGGAGTCTCGCCATAATGTGAATTTCAACTCATTTGTGGTGAGAGTACCGACCCACCATCTTTCAACATTTTTGAAGGAAGATTTTTGGCCGGAGGGCATCGTATTTCGGAAGTTCCGAGGTCGGTTGCCGAATATAATGCGATACACGTCGCCGACTCAACGTGTAATCTAGTTTTAAGTAGAATTAAGTAATAAGTATATATATATATATTTGTAGATTAAGGTATCTATTCTATGGACTTATTGTTTTGTAAATTTGTATGCATTGCAATGTTGTCTGAAATAAATGGTTTTATTATTATTATTTGATATCTTTAAAAAGTTTATATTTTAAAAAAGATAATTCCAAATTCAAATTAGGTAAATGTGTGATTTTCATTTGTTTTTTTTACTGTCAAGATGAGTGAATCTAATGAAGAAATTCGATTCATTTTAAAATTTTACTACAAAAAAGGTAAAAATGCAACGTAAGCTGCGAATAAAATTTGTGACGTTTATGGACCTAGTGCAGTGTCTGTGAGAGTAGCACAAATTTGGTTTAAGCGTTTTCAATCAGGAAATTTTGATGTGAAAGATGCACGTCGCTCTGGTCGCCCTGTTACGGATAAAATGGATGCCATTTTTGAAAAAGTGGAGCAAGAGCGGCATATCAGTAGTTACGACGTAGCTGAAGAATTAGGAAATGACCACAAAACAGTTTTGGCGCAATTGAAAAAAGCTGGGTACACTAAAAAGCTCGATATTTGGGTGCCTCACAATCTCACTGAAAGAAACCTAATGAACCGTGTACTCATTTGCGATTCTTTACTACGACGTAATGAAAGCGAACAGTTTTTGAAGAAGCTTATAACTGGTGATGAAAAGTGGATCACGTACGACAAGAACGTGCGAAAAAGGTCGTGGTCAAAGGCCGGTCAGGCTTCACAGACTCTGGCAAAACCCGGGTTAACCCGCAACAAGGTGATGCTGTGTGTATGGTGGGATTGGAAGGGTATTATTCATTATGAGCTGTTACCGCCAGGCAGGACTATCGATTCTGAACTCTACTGTGAACAACTGATGAGATTAAAGCAAAAAGTTGAGAGAAAGCGGCCGGAATTAATTAACAGAAGGGGTGTGATTTTTCATCATGATAACGCTAGACCTCACACATCTTTAGCCACTCAGCAAAAATTAAGAGAGTTTGACTGGGAGGTGTTAATGCATCCGCCGTATAGTCCTGACCTTGCACCTCTGATTTCCACCTGTTTCGGTCTCTTCAGAATTCTTTAGGCAATGTCAGGTTACCATCACGAGAAGACTGCCAAAACCACTTGTCGTGGTTTTTTGAACAGAAGTCCCAAAATTTCTATAGTAATGGGATCATGTCTCTACCTACAAGATGGCCAAAAGTTATCGAACAAAATGGCACCTACATACTTTAGTTAAATGTAAATAAACTTTATTAAAAAATGTTTTGAATTTTCATATAAAATACGAAAAGACTTTTTCCCCAACCTAATATGAGTAAAACTAAAATTTAACACATACTAAAATTTACCCCGATTTAGGGGTAAATCTCCATTAAGTGACAACACAGGTGGGTAAATTATTTTAGAATATTAGAAAATTTAAGACAACTGAATCACCATATTAACTTTTATAATATAACTTCATGACGTTTTACAGAACAGTCAGTCATTTGACAGCGTGCGCGAAACTAATTAGAATTAAATATTCATAAGACAGGGCAACGTCTGCCGGGTCAGTTAGTCTATACTAATATTATAAAGCTGAAGAGTTTGTTTGTTTGGTTAAACGCTCTAATCTCAGGAACTACTCATTCGAATTGAAAAAAATATTTTAGTGTTAGATAGCCTATTTTTCGAGGAAGGGAGTAACATTACGCCACCGCCCACCACCAATAGGTACAAATAAAAAAAATCGGCCAAGTGCGAGTCGGACTCGCCCACCGTGGGTTCCGTACGTACGATCATTATAAATTTGATATTTTTCATTATAAATAAGAAATAATGCGTCGGAAAAATAAATAAAATATATTTTGCAATGTGCATATTAAGCCATTTCATATGATACCCCTTTTGAACTAGTAGCTTCAATTTGAAATTTCGACCTCCTATAAAAAATATTGACCCCCTATTTTTTAAGATTTAATTACAAATGTATAGTTTTGAGATTTATTCTTGTACTTGTAGTCTATAACGATGTTACTTGCCAAATTTCATAGTTCTAAGTCAACGGGAAGTACCCTATAGGTTTTGATTCCCTTGAGAATGTGTCGAAATATGCGTTTTTTGCGGATTAAACAGCCGCAACTTTTTTTTACGTAAACTTAGCAGTTTGATGTTTTTACAACTTCATGGGACTATAGACCTGAATTTACAGTTCAAATTTCAGCTTGTTACCTGCACGCATTCTCGACATAGAGGGTCTTGACCACAGAAATAAAAAAGGACTAGAAATAACAAGTGGGCGTTACCCGCGTAGGTCAATATACTCCAATTTGGCATATCTCGATCGTCGCATATCTCAGTCGTCATTTGTCACAGCCGCGGAAACAATCATAGAAAAAAAATATAAAAATGCCTTCTTGTGCCATATTATCGTGTAAGAATAATAGTAGCAAAAATAATGTGTCTAATGGTGGCATTTCATACCATCGGTAAGTAATATTTCTCATTATTTTCATTATTTAATAGAATTTAAGCATATTCAATAAAATGCACAAACGCGAACAAACTAAAGTAACCTTTATGCGTTTAATTTTAAGGTCAAATTTCTAACGCACTCCACGTCTCTTGTTTAGAACATTCTAGCGTTAATCGATTAGTGATGTGACTCATGTATCGTCAGTATTTATTTACTTGATTATTTACTCCCATCACGATATTGAAACAGTATAATTTTTGAATTATGAAAAAATATTATATCATAATTATGAACATAATATAATAAATTGTAAGAAATGTTATAAATTATAAATAAATATAGGCAGGTATAAGAAACCAGCTGTAGCGCGAGGCTTCGCTCGCGTAGCACTTCGTTGTCACATATAAAGTATCCTATATATTAATCCAGACTATCTATATTTGTGCAAAATTTTATCTAGTCTGATCGAGTCACAAAGTTCTAAACATCCTCACAAACTGTCGCATTTATAATTATTAGTGTGAAGTATGATTTCACCTATCATCATCATATATCATCATAATTAATAAGTTTTTTCAAAAAAATATTTTTTGGGACAAGCTTCTACGGCAGCTTTTACGTTTATCATGCATTGTCATCCAAACAAACGTGTACTACAAAATTTCAGCTCAATCGGTTGAAAATCTGTCTCAAAATTAAGTTGCACCACCCGAATGCATTCCACCCGAACAAACATTGTTACATACTGACATACATACATTGTAAGTTGAAGAAAAGATTGTAAAAATATTCAATTTTATGGTACCAAAAATTATAATAGGTAGATATTCATTAATCCGGTAGCAGTACTCGGTGATACTTGGTGTTCCTCATTACTACATCACTTCGAAAAGTAGTGATATCGACATTCGTGCAGTACGGTCATTCAAATATCAGCCTTTAGTCAAGGACAGAAGTCATAATATTAAAATCAATATTAGTAGCGCCACCTTGCGTCGATTAGCTATACTGTTTAGAATCTGACAGAATAAGAAGTACAGCTATTGCTCACTAGATGCTTATTCGGGATTTAATTGTTTATGAACCGTGTCATAACTGCATAAGGTTGAATTTAAACTAACATATTTTTGTATATATGTCATTTTTTACAGTATTTTTAGACCAATCATAGCACAAACATGCATGTAGTAACACGTTAACATTTTGCTTTACATGTGTGAGTTTGGCGACAAAGGTTTTCTTACTAATAGGTCGTCATACGATTTCTACCTGTTTTTTTATTTCTGTGGTCTTGACAGACAGACAGACGGACGAACAACAAAGTGATCTTATAAGGGTTCGTTTTTCCTTTTGAGGTAAGGAACCCTAAAAATGTTGCAAAAATTAGAAAAATATTCCTTTCGAGCGCTTCTGTTGCTTGCACTACGTAAACGGTTCAAGTTACGCAACAGTTATATACGACGCCATTATTTATCTTAAAAAGATCTAAACAAAAGTCCATGATAGTATGTGTCTATCTTTTAAGGTTATAGTGAGCCACTATAACCTTTCAAATGGTAAGCTTACGCTACACTCTCTGCGCTCTGTCTCACGCAGGCGAAGTTGCGCGAGTCAGCTAGTATAATATACAATAATCATTCTAAGCCAAGGAGCTGCAGCTATACTTAAATTTAGCAGGCTAAACTTAGGTTTATGTTCACGCCTATCTTTAGCTTTAACATATACTCGTATATAAAATCTTAGAATTTATCTCCATTGAAGTCGACGCTTTTAGAGATAAACGACGAAATAAGTACACATCAATTTCAATCAAGTCGTTTTATATCTCTGTTTTTACCCGACTGGTGTAGAAGGGAGGGTAATGTTTTTCCAGTGTATATATGTATATATCTTTGGCACGCTCTACAGCGTAAACCGCTTGACGGATTGCAACATAGAGTTGTCAATGGATCCGTCTCAGCTGTGAGTGTGACATAGGGTAGGTATATCGTTTCACTACGACATCGGCGGAAAAAATATTGCAGGATTTTCAGTCGGATTGAGGGTGGATGTCTGCACTTTGAGCTATCAATACGTCTCATTTTGTATAGGTGTCCTTGGCAGGCATCATATTAATATCCCGTCAGTACCCTATGCATGAGACGCATCCGCTTCCTGTCATATTTATGAACATGTCTGTACCAATTCAATGTACCTTCGTCAATAGTTTAATTGGAGTGTAGCATTCCAATCATCTCCTTGCATTTAATCTGATGAATACTAATTTCTTGTTTACTTTACAATCGATTAATTAGTAATTGGTTTTATCCATTCGATAATAATTTAATATTATTTTAATCACATTGACAATCACGGATTTTTCGTTTAAACTTCAACGCATGCTATTTTGATTTTTTTAATTGTAAATAATTTTTACGCTGTTGCTTCTCTGAATTTCACGGGACCAGAGCCAGGGCGGAAGCCAGACTATAAATATAAATATAAATAAAATATTAAACAAGTTTAAAAATAAGAGAACCTCGGCCTCTTTTCTAGGGCAGAAGCCACACGCAGCTGCCCTCATCTGCTCCATTAGTGCATTAGTGTTGTGTTTAATACGTGTTTATTAACATTTTAATAACAATCCCCTTGAGGGTTGTTGTGTTCCTGCGAGTGAGTGATGTCACCAGAAATAAAGAAAGGAAGGAGTTAGCAATGGCCACTTTGGCCTCGAAACTGCAAAGCCGACCCTCCTTTTTTTAACGGAGACGCAAATATCTTGCCCGGCCGATACTTCGTACTTATTATACCCCGGGTACAAACTTGAACATTCTATTGTACGTCGAGCCGGGGTATGTGTGTTCGTCAGGGATGATATTTGCTGTCGGCGTCTTCACGGCCTTGAAGACAGGGACCTGTCAGTGTTGTGGGTACGCCTGGATCAGGGCGGCCGCACCCGTATCTACGCGTGCCTTTACAGGTCTCATAGCGGTGATGCAGACACAACTCGATTGATCGAGCACCTGCAATTGGCGACTGAAAAAGTCATTGAGAGGACCCCTCCGCGGAGTTAGTGGTTTTGCTAGACTTCAATGCTCACCATGCCGAGTGGCTCAGCTCTCGGTCCACTGACTTCGCGGGGAGGTCTGTTCATGATTTTGCTCTGACCTATGGTTTTTCACAGCTGGTTCATTCTCCAACGAGAATACCAGATATAGAGGACCATACTAGCTCTCTACTGGACCTTCTGCTGACCACACATCCGGATGGGTATACGGTCTCGGTAAAAAAAATCGCAAAATGATAGCCAATTTAAAGTTCTAAGAATATTTACCAAAGTTAGATACCTACCTAAATTTAATTATTCAACATAAATTTAGCTGACATTTAATGAGAAAATCACAAAATTTATAATTTTACTACTTACTTCAATCCATCATAGTGGAAAACTTTGTCATAATCAGTGTTGAAAAGAAAGTTGTACGAAATCTCGAGAAGGAGCGGTTTCACTCAGGCGTAGCTAAGCGGAGACAATCTGTCAATTCATATTATTATATTTTCACACTTCGCTTCTTTTTGTTATATGTGAGGGGGGGGGGGGGGGCACACACCAAACCTCAAGGGGATCATTTTTTGGCTGCAGTATTCTGTGAGGTGGAGACCTCATACAATTCCCTATATATATATATATCTATATATATAAAAGAGTAAATCACTCACTCACTCATCACGAAATCTCAGAAACTACAAGTGCTAGGAGTGTCAAATTTTTCAAGGGAGTTCCTTTTAGGACGTAGGTGCTCACTAAGACGGGAATTTGGAAAATTCAACCCCTAAGGGGGTGAAACGGGGGTCCAAAGTTTGTATGGGGAACCAAGATTAGTTGGACTATTTTATACGAAATTTTACACGAGCACTTCTGTAGATAAATGAGTAAACACGTGTTTCAGGATTTTTCAAAATTCTACCCCTAAAGGGGTGAAATGAGGTGCAAACGTCTGAAAATCGTTATGGGTATTGTTTTTATGGTTTATCGGGTCGCTGATTCCGAAAACAACAGCTATTTTATAATCTAACATAACCGACGTGACACAAGAGCACTCCTGTGGGGGTGCGATGGGGTTGAAATGTCATAATATCAATATGGGTGTTGATTCTATGGTTTCTGAGACGTCAATTACGAAAATGGCATCGATTTGAAAACGTTGACACGAAATTTCCATCTCGGTATAAAAATCCAAGATTTGGAACACCCTGATGCAGAACCATAAAGGTTCAGCTAAACTATAAGAAATATAAAAATGACGCCTTAGCAAAAGTTGTTCAGCCTGATGAGTATTTTTTATTGAGGTATAAAAATCCAATATTTGGAACACCTGATGCAGATCCATAATGGTTCAGCTAAACTATAAGAAATATAAAAATGACGCCTTAGCAAAAGTTGTTCAGCCTGATGAGTATTTTTTGTTGAGGTATAAAAATCCAAGATTTAGAACACCTGATGCAGAATCATAAATGTTCAGCTAAACTATAAGAAATATAAAAATGACGCCTTAGCAAAAGTTATTCAGCCTGATGAGTATTTTTTGTTGAGGTATAAAAATCCAAGATTTGGAACACGTGATGCAGAATCATAACGGTTCAGCTAAACTATAAGAAATATAAAAATGACGCCTTAGCAAAAGTTGTTCAGCCTGATGAGTATTTTTTGTTGAGGTATAAAAATCCAAGATTTAGAACACCTGATGCAGAATCATAAATGTTCAGCTAAACTATAAGAAATATAAAAATGACGCCTTAGCAAAAGTTGTTCAGCCTGATGAGTATTTTTTGTTGAGGTATAAAAATCCAAGATTTGGAACACGTGATGCAGAATCATAACGGTTCAGCTAAACTATAAGAAATATAAAAAAAAGACGCCTTAGCAAAAGTTGTTCAGCCTGATGAGTATTTTTTGTTGAGGTATAAAAATCCAAGATTTAGAACACCTGATGCAGGTCCCTAATGGTTCCGGTAAACTATAAGAAATATAAAATTGACGCCTTCGCAAAAGTTGTTCAACTTGATCAACATTTTTTGTTGAGGTATAAAAATCCAAGATTTGGATTTTTGATGATGCAGAACCATAAAGGTTCAGCTAAACTATAAGAAATATAAAAATGACGCCTTAGCAAAAGTTGTTCAGCCTGATGAGTATTTTTTGTTGAGGTATAAACATCCAAGATTTGGAACACGTGATGCAGAATCATAATGGTTCAGCTAAACTATAAGAAATATAAAAATGACGCCTTAGCAAAAGTTGTTCAGCCTGATTAGTATTTTTTGTTGAGGTATAAAAATCCAAGATTTGGAACACGTGATGCAGAATCATAATGGTTCAGCTAAACTATAAGAAATATAAAAATGACGCCTTAGCAAAAGTTGTTCAGCCTGATGAGCATTTTTTGGTGAGGTATATAAATCCAAGATTTGGAACACCTGATGCAGAACCATAATGGTTACGGTAAACTATAAGAAATATAAAATTGACGCCTTTGCAAAAGTTGTTCAACTTGATGAGTATTTTTTGTTGAGGTATAAAAATCCTAGATTTGGAACACCTGATGCAGAACCATAATGGTTCAGCTAAACTATAAGAAATATAAAAATGACGCCTTAGCAAAAGTTGTTCAGCCTGATGAGTATTTTTTATTGAGGTACAAAAATCCAATATTTGGAACACGTGGTGCAGAACAAAGCTAAATTTATTTGCATAAACAACATGGTGTATACAATAAATTAATGTTTAAAAAAATAACTAAAAAACACGCTATAATAGCAAATAGAACTTAAAATAACCATAAATAGTTTAACAAAATATTGATTGTATTGTAAAAAAATAACCGCGCAGTGCTACTTTTATGCTTACCTGCTAAAAGTTAGACGCAATCGTTTTATTTATTTACAAAGGTAACTTGGTCTATTTAGTTTTATTATAGACGTGTACGCTAAAATTGAAATGGAACGATTGGTATATATTCGAACAAACCAGAAGAATGCGTGCATTTGTGGGACGCTATGTAGCAAGATTTTGTGATGCAAAGTCTTTTAAACAACGAGGGGAAACTGTTTTTCTTAGATGCTTCAGGAGGGACTGGAAAAACATACCTGACGAGAGCAATCATCGCTGAAATTAGGCGCCAAAATAATATCTCACAGCAGCATCGCCAGGTATTACAGCCATATATTACTTCTAGGCAGAATGACGCAAATACAATGTTCAATATTATACTCGATTTATACAGAACGGAAACACCGACATGCTTTGTGTCACGAAACTGTGACAAAGCGAAAATGTTTCAGGATTGCTGTCTAAACGTTTCAGATGAATGCGAAAAAAAAAACAATAAGGCAGTAGAAGCTGTAGATAGAACTTTACGTGCCCAAGAGTTTTCAAAAATATTATTAAAATTTGGGGAAGATCTCCTTTCTGAAGTAAAGTCAATGTTTAGCAGCGAAATATGTATAATTGAAGCTGAGATTCTCACTAGGAGTGGTGCCGATGAAACTGTATTTATTCCGCGTATACCACTCTTCCTTCTTACGGCCGTGTGGTTTCCGGCAGACTAGAATAGAATCACTCCGTCTCTTCCCGTGGATGTCGTACAAGGCGACTATGGGAATAGTTTTTGTCCCAGAAATTATCTATTATTGTTGTTTATTGTACCTGTAGGACGGTTCTATGTTCGACTGTATGTATTTTTTTAAATTCAATGATTTCTCCGTCAATTGTACAGCAATTTTAATAATTCTTAATCGTTTGAGAATGAATGAATGTTGCTAAGCGCAAAACTAGAGAACGGCTAGACCAATTCTGCAAATTTTTATTTAAATATTTTCGTTAAGGTATAAGGAAGGTTCTTATGTACATAAAAATTGCGAGGAAAAGAAAACAACACTTTCTACCCGTGCGAAGCCGGGGCGGGCAGCTAGTATATATATATATAAGAATTTGTAATAAGATATATTAACACTTAATTTGTAATGTAATTAATAATTTGATACTAATAGGTACTATGATATGGACTTTTGAATGATTTTTTTTTTATATATAGCGTATTTTAATCCCTAATAGCGTATATTTAAGCTGGCCGACTGGAGCCTCTGTACTTCTCCAGTAAAGCTGCCCTATAAAAATACGCTATGCCCTACCTCTCTTTTCTCCAGAGCCTAGTTTGTTAGTCAGCTAGGTGCACCATGTGCAGGTGAAGTTAGCTTTAGTTCAAAGATTTTGGGGTGTAAGTGGTTCATCAACATCTTTGAAGGGTTTAAGTGGTTCATCAACGAACCACTTAAACCCTTTAAAGATGTTGATGAACCCCTTACACCCCAAAAGCGAGCTTCTATGCTCGTCCCAGCTTAAGTCCGTTTTAGTGAAATCACATCCTAAGCTCACCTAAGTCGCCATTCGCCTATAATATACGTACCATCGACTGAGCTATCGATACAATTGGTTTTCGATTATTTCTTTTTAGGGTCACTTTAGGGTTCCGTACCCGAAGGGTAGAAAGGAACCCTATTACTAAGGTCTGTCATCTGTCTGTCACCAGGCTGTATCTCATGATCCGTGATAGTTAGACAGTTGAAATTTTCACAGATGATGTATTTATATTGCCGCTATAACAACAAATACTAAAAAAAAAATATTTAAGGGGGCTCCCATACAACAAACGATGTTTTTTTTGCTTGTTTTTGCTCGTAATTGATAACGGCAATAGGTAGACGTTTGAAATACTTACATAACATTTAGTTGTATATTTACTTTAAAAATAAATAATAAAAAAAAAATATTTAAGGGGGTCTCCCATACAACAAACGTGATTTTTTTTGACGTTTTTATAGATAATGGTACGGAACCCTTCGTGCGCGAGTCCGACTCGCACTTGGCCGGTTTTTTATACTACCTCGGGTGGCCAACAAGGATACAGCCCACATGAACCAGTGGTTATCATAGCCATAAAAGTGCTCGCCACATTAAAATACCGCTCACACACCGCCATCCCCGCCGCTAACACAACAACCCTAAAGGGAATGGTAATTTGCCTGCGGTATTCTGTGAAGAGGTACTTCCCCAATCGGGCTGCTTATAACCAAGCTGAGCCGCCCTACCATCTCTTTCGCCAGAGCCTCGTTTGTCAGTCAGCAGGGTGCACTACGTGCAGGTTTTGGATCAAAGATGGCGATGAGTAACGTACACCCCGATAGTATTTTTTTTAAACGATAAACCGATGCACACGAAGTGCATAGGTATTTCGTATAATATGCCCTTTCCTCGTTTTATTTTATCATATTTTCTATACAAAATAATTAAAAATTTTCACCCCCCTTAAATATTACCAGGCGTCCCGTAATATCACGATTTTTTTATATTACAGACGATATGTATTTTGCATATTATTTCGTTGATTATTCTTTTTCCTCCAGGTGGTGTTCGGAGGGGGCAGAAAAAAGTTCTTCCCCCAAAATGACAAAGATGCTGAAGGCTTTCATGGCCATAGGTTGGACGGAAAAAACCTTATTCGAGAATGGCTTTATAAGAAGAAATCTCTTGGAGTTCCCGCTAAATACATCTATGACAGAAACCAACTTCTTAGCATGGACCCCAAAGACGGCCATGATGTCTTAGGACTCTTCTCACCAGACCATATGCCTTATCATTTAGAAGCTGATCTGGATGATCCCAGTTTAAGTGAAATGACACAAAAAGCTATAGAAATACTTTCGCAAAACAAAAACGGTTATTTCTTATTCATTGAAGGTAAGTAAGTAACATAAGTCATTGAAGGTAAGTAAGTAACATTGGCGTTGTGGTTTCAGACTAGAATAGAATCACTCCGTCTCTTCTCGTGGATGTCGTACAAGGCGACTAAGGAAAATACATTATAAAACATCGATCAGGCCTCCCCAACCCGTCTGGCCAGCGTGGGGAGTGTAGGCCAAAACCTCCTTCTGTCTTTTGGATGGACGAGAGAGGGTCGTGCTCCTGTAGTGGAGACTAAAATGACCTGATGATGATGATGATGAAGTAACATAAGTTAAGCGTCTATTGGTCTTGTCATAACTGTTGCACATCTACCAATAAAGGTAGCTATACTGTACAGTAGCACAGTTGCATACACGAAATCCCTGATATCTATTTCTGACAACTAGTTAGAGATGGTTTTTTGACATAATGCCCACGGCCTTCTTCTACTGTCGCACCGCTCGGCATCAACGGGGAATTCATCCTCACACATTAGAACCGAAGTGGTCACGTACTGTGTGGTTCCAGAGATGTTTTCTCCCACGTACTATCAATCTGCGAAATTAACTCTCCGTCGAGGTTTTTCCAATATACTATATATGTACTATGGGGCATGGGGTTCCTCAAAAAAGGTGTGAAGAAGTTTTTACACGTCGACAACGCGTGTGTTATGCCCCTGTTATACCAAGCGTCCATATAATATATATATATATATATATATATATATATATATATATATATATATATATATATAAAAGAAAGTCGTGTTTGTTACAACACTTATAACTCGAGAACGGCTGGACCGATTGCCATGGTTTTTGATTTGTTGGATTTGTTTCCGTCCCGAATAGCAGAATAACTCTTAAAAACATTGGAAAATTCTCGAAAAAATAAAATAAAAGAAAAAACATTTTCCCATACAAAATGTTCGTGGTTGTCGTAGCTGTCAAATGTGACGTTGTCGTACGTGCGTACGCCAAATGTAAGCGTGCGTTCAGAAATGTATATTAAGCTCATTATAGAACAAATGTCATAGATTAAAAACAAATGTTAACTCTATTGGTCTCAATTTTACGTCTTGAAAGTTGGCTGTGATTTGTTTTGAAAACAGTTTTGTGGATTTAAATATTTATTGTTTCTAAAATATTTATGCGTGCGTTCAGAAATTTAAATTTAAAGATTTATGGAGCAAATCTATATAATATATAAAATATCGTGTCTTGGTCGGGAAAGTATTAAAAACATTGAAAAATTGACGAAAGAATTAAATAAAAGAAAAAACGTTTTCCCATACAAATAGTGCCAGTTAAAAAGGATTGGAATATTTATTGATTGTTATGTAAATGTCAAATCGATTGGTCTCACTTTTACGTCGCAAATGTTGTCTGTGATTTGTTTTGTGGATTGAAATATTTATTGTTGTCAATTGGTACTTTTTTTGTGACTTTGTAAAGTACTGAACTTATTATTTACCCACTGCTGGCATACGGGTCTTCCCTCAACCGAAGATGTTTAGAGCATACTCCAACACGCTGCTCAACTACGGGTTGGGCCACTAACTTGGCTTAAGGACTGCCATCTAATGATAAACACCAGGTTCGACGGCTTAACGTGCCTTCCGAAGCACGGATGAGCTCGAGATAACATAAACTCATCCATGAACAGGCTACGGTTGACGTTGCTTAACTTGCGTGTACAATTAGACTGACACGTGCCTCACGCCATCGTGCTTCTCTATTATTTTCTATTATTCATTGTATTAATTTCAAGAAATCATAAATTTTGTTTATATATATGTGTACATCAAGACATTTATTGACTGTTAGGCGGTACGAAGTTCGCCGGGACAGCTAGTAATAAATAAATAAATATTTCAGGACAATTTATTACAGCGCCATATAGTCCCAAATTAAGCGCAAACCTTGTGTTATGGGTACTAGACAACTGATAATGTACTTAAATACATTTTTTTTTTGTAAATACATACTTATAATACACAGAAAACACCCAGACCAAGACAAACAGACATGTTCATGCACACAAATGTTTGCCTTGTGCGGGATCGCTCCCGCGACCTCGGAGTCAAAGTGGCCATTGCTAACCATTCGACCACCGAGCTCGTCAAATCGTCCATAGGCCGCGGTAACTGCTTTCCATTAGGCGGGCCGTATGCTTTTTTTTTCCACCTTGGTAGTATTTTTTTAACGGAACGGGGGCTACCACATATTCACACCATTATGTCTCCTGGGTAGCCAGGATGAAGATAAAAAGGCAATGAACAATATAGAATTTATTCAGAAGAAATTAGTAGGAGTAAGAAGCTTTTGGAATTTCACTTCCCTTCTTAGCAATGTGAGTGACAGCAATATGGAAAATAAAGCATTAAAAGCCCAAAAGATGACTAGTCAAGTGAAGCTCAACTACTGTGCACCACGGATTTTAAGTAGTAGTGATTCGAATTATATAAATTGCAAAATTACTTAAGAACGCTTGGTAAATCTCCCTTGTACCAAACCATACTAACTACCCCGAATGCGACATGCAAGGAATTCAACATATCATCCCGCTCCCGCCGCTAAAGATTACACTTCCAGAGAAAATAGTTTTGATCAAAAAATTTGATCAAATTTATGATATGTAGACGGCACTAGTTTAAATGAAAAAGAGTTTAGCTTTAAAATTGCCATGTTCAGTAAAAAACCTAAATAGTATAAAAAAAATCTATTTCTAAGCTATTTATAACCTTAATAGTTTATATATACTACCTTTACAGCCTAAAGTTGACTACAATTTGCAAACTTTCACTCGCCTACGATATTAATTCTTTGGACAATTTAATATTAACTTAAAGAACCTTTAATGTTGAAGTTTGCCTTTGTAATACTATCTTCTGTATCTATAAAAGGCAACTTTATAACTTTATAAGTTGCTGACTTAACTTTCAACTCACAGCTCAAACGTTGGATCGTGTCGAAACTTGGTATACAGCCCCCTTACCACCACCTGTTATTGCGATTCAATAACTGAATAGAATGCTTATTCATACCAATGAGTAAGCGACTCTATTCAAGTTGCAATAGAGTCGCTTATTCATTGGTATGAATAAGCATTCTATTCAGTTATTGAATCGCAATAAGAGTTGGTGGTAAGGCGGCAGGTAGCTATTGTGACGTAGGCATCCGCTATGAAATTATTTTGGAAAATTGGCACGTAATACCTGGATACGCGAATACGAACTCGCGGGCGCAAGCTAGTACTCAATGTTATGTAACGACGAGTTCGGTGGTCGAATGGTTAGCCATGGCCACTTTGACTCCGAGGTTGCTCGCCGTTCTCAGAGTGGTGCGAACTCGAGGAGGTACATGAACATGTCTTTTTTTTTTATACTACGTCGGGTGGAAGACAAGCATACGGCCCGCCTGTTGTGAATCGGTTACCGCAGCCATATTAACGCTCGCAACATTAAAAATATCGCTCGCGCGCCGCCACCCCCACTGCCAATGCAGCATCTCCTTCCTTTCTGGTGACCTCACTCACTCGCAGGAACACAACAATCCTCAAGGGAATTGTTATTTGGCTGCGGTATGCTCACAGAGGTGGAGGTACGTTCCCCAGTCGGGTAGCTTACAATTACGCTCCCTACCTCTCTTTTCGCCAGAGCTTCGTTTGTCAGTCAGCATGTGCACCGCGTGCAGGTGAAGTTGGCTTTGGTTCACAGATGTTGAAGAACCACTTAGACCCTAAAATGTCTGTCTTGGTCTGGGTGTTTTATATGTATGTATTTACAAAAAAATGTATTTATGTATCATATCAGTTATCTAGTACCCACAGTGCAT
This sequence comes from Hypsopygia costalis, assembly GCA_937001555.2. Classification (NCBI taxonomy): domain Eukaryota; kingdom Metazoa; phylum Arthropoda; class Insecta; order Lepidoptera; family Pyralidae; genus Hypsopygia; species Hypsopygia costalis. The sequence goes on along the minus strand of OW443337.2, from coordinate 4,505,575 downwards.
CTTCATAACGACGACACAGACTAAGCTAAAGTGCAAGTTGGCGTGAAGGAATTTTGTATGGGGTCACAAACGTATGAATGATGCCTCTGGTGTTGCAAATGTCCATGGTAACGACTGTTTATTATCAGCACAGTATAAATAAAAGTACTACGTACAGTATGGCCATTCCCTGCCGCTCTCTATTATCGACCTCACCTCCCGTCTGAGACTGGAACAGTTTGTATGGCGCCGCACGAACCGCTCATTCGCTCTCTGCACAGACGGCATTGTTTAAGTAGTAATAAACAACGCGGCATTTGTATGGAGTGGCTGGGGTGTGCTATCAGATAGATGGTATATTTCTTTGTCACATTAGTGGTATGCAAAAAACATGTAAAAACCACAATAGATTATTATCTTTTGTGGTTTTTACATGTTTTTTGCATCATCCTTTCCACAATAGATAAAAAAATCATTGTTACGCGTTTCTTGATACCGAACATATAAATCCTATTTAGCTAAAAAAACTAATCTTATATAATTTACTAAGAAGATCTTTATTGTTATTTTTACAATAGTTGGATAGTTAATGTGCTATTCGTATCCTTATACGCGCGTACGAAGTAGTAGGTACTAACTAGTAAATTATTTAAGATTAGTTTCTTAGATGAAAAAAGATGAAAAAATAACAATAAAGAAGGTCTTTATTGTTATTTTTTCAATCGTTGTATAGTTATTGTGCTATTCGGAGCGAAGACAAATCCAACAAATCAAAAGTTATGAAAATCAGTAAACCCGTTCTTGAGTTATAAATGGTGTATTTCCTTACTTTCGATCAATATAATATTTTTTCAATTCGAACCAGTAGTTACTGAAATTTACGCTTTAGAAAGCGTAAATTTCAGTAACTACTGGTTCGAATTGAAAAAGAAATAAGAATTTGTTTGTTAGAACAAACAAATTCTTATTTTTCTTTTTTTTTTCTTCAAATTGTAATTATTTATTTTGTGAATCTCAGGTTACAAGCTGTTAAATATAATATAAAGTGCGCTGTGAAGAATGATCATATTAAGTAAAAGAAGAAGAAAGGAAGTTGCGAATTATTATATTAAGTAGGTATAGATAAATATCCATATTTACAATAATAATCTTTAATTTTCAACAGGTGGTAGAATAGACACAGCTCACCACGAGACGAAAGCAAGGAAAGCATTGGACGAAACAGCAGAATTAGCCAAAGCAGTGGAAGCAGCAATGAGAACGGTGAACCCTGAGGAAACCCTCATATTGGTAACCTCTGACCATAGTCACACTATGACATACAGCGGGTATAGTAAAAGAGGAACGGACATTCTTGGATTTACGAATAAAGTAAGTTTCTACGAATTATCAGAAGGCTAATTCTCGTCATTATTCTACATCCCAGAATGAAAGTTGGCCGAATTGAGATTGAATTATGAATTCATTATAAAATATGTACTTAATTTTATAAAAGAATTAATATAAATTCTTATTGCGATCAGAATACCATTCTTCTTCAAGTTTCGCTCGTATTTCGATTTAATCATACTTTAACGAAACTTTAAAATTTCATATTGTAATAAGAGAATACCAAATTAATGTCACATTTATGAGATCGAGACTGAATTCTGACTACATTTTAATTACGAGAATTGCCCGTCTGAATACCGTAGACGGTTTCTACCAGCTAAGTCAAAGACATGCACCATAAATCAAAACTGTAGTTTGAACTTAATCAAAAAATCCTATGGGAATCGACTTCAGCTCAGGAGGTAGGCTCCCAGGTTATAAGATATCCAGACATGCATAATTACTAGTTAAATGTCATACAGAAAATGCGTCAAACATGTCAGAAATGTTCGTTTTCATATGCTTTCTGCCGAGCGCCTGGTCATTTGCGATTCGACGACGCAAGTGGGTTTGTTTGCAGAATTAGTTAAACACTTATAAGCGATACTGAGACAGTTAATTGATTCAGGTGTTATTTTGCGGGAATCAAACTTACAGTCAATTTCATCTACCTACACTACTTTGCGTGCTTCCGCCACCAGTTAGTTCATGCAACTAACTGCCGGCCGGCACTCACCCATTACCGTTAGTAAATGCATGCGACTGCCGTAGCTGTTTTGGTCGTCTCCGTCCCAGTTGTTGCGATCGTCTTTGCGACTCCTTAACATCTAAAACAGAAGAAACATGCGACTGCTGCCGCCCCGACTGCCGTGGTTGTCTTAGCGACACGTTTTTCGCCTCTATGCGAAACACGTGTCACATCGCATGTGTACAGATCGCCTGATGATGCCTCGCGCATAGGCGAAACACGTGTCGCAGAGACGACTACGACAATCCAGGCGGCAGCAGTTGCATGTTTCTTCTGTTCGAATTATATTAATAGTTATTCGTTGACTAGGCTAAAAAGAATCAATGTACATTTCATTACCAGTATCGGCGACCAGCCACTATTTGACTGCTACTACAAGACACTGAAACCACGACCTTTTGAATACTGGTATCCCGAGTCGGCTACAAAAAGTGGCTACGCGTACGTAGCACCTTAGATACCTGCAATTATAAACACATTACCAGTTTTTGAACTAGCGATCAGCGACTATGTGACTGCTACTACAAGACACTGAAACCACGGCCTTTTGAATACTGGTATCCCGAGTCATCTACAAAAAGTGTCTTCGTTAACATAGCACCTTAGATACCTACAGCTGTAAATAATACCTCGCCGTTACCGCCCACTCCAAGATTTCGGACCGGGCGCTAGGGAATACTTTTTGAAAAATGAATGTAATGTATGATATAATGACGTAATTCATTCGTTCTTCTTTAGGAAGACGGCAATGTGTAAAAATATATCACGAGCCATGCATTTTTATGTGCAGATAACTGCATCGGATGGTCTTCCGTTCACCACATTGAGCTACGCGAATGGTCCGGGCTATACGGAGAGCGTAGATGGACGAAGATCTAACCTGCAGTACGAGGATATAAGTAAGTTTACCATTAGATAGTTGATTGATTTTGGTGTTATTTTGCGGAAATCAAATTTACAGGTAATTTGTTCTACACTGCGTGCTTCCGCCACCAGATAGTTCATTTAACTACCACCAGCTGGCACCCAACCACTACCGTTAGTAGCTCCAGCTGCTGCAGTCGTCTCTGAGACTCTCCGACCGTTGCAGCTGAAGCAGAGACGACTAAAGCAATCACGGCAGCCGCATGCATCTACTAACCGTAGTGGGAGAGTGCCAGCCGGCAGTAGTTTGCATTCTGCATCTATTCACTGCTGAATATAAGCCTTCTCTAATGCTTTCCAACATATGGATTCAGCATCCTGCGGTCCGGCCGTTCCCTTGAGCTCATCGGTCCAACTAGAGAGGGGAGGGCAACCTTTGTTCGTCCAATTCGAAATCTGCACTCCAGGACTTTCCTTCCCATCTTCCATCACTGACTCGGCAGGTGTAGCCGGCCCACTGCCACTCCAGCTCACTGACTCTGAGAACAACTTTGGTTCTTTTTTTCTTATACTAGTACGGGTGGGAAACAAGCATACGGCCCGCCTGATGTGAAGCGGTTACCGAAGCCATATTAACGCTCGCAACATAAAATATCGCTCGCACGCCGCCACCCCCGCTGCCAACGCAGCAAATCCTTCCTCACTCATTCGCAGGAACACAACAAGCCTCAAGGGAATTGTTATTTGGCTGCGGTATTCTGTGAGGTGGAGGTACATTCGCCAGTTGGGTAGCTTACAATTACGCTCCCTACCTCTCTTTTCGCCAGAGCTTCGTTTGTCAGTCAGAAAGGTGCACCGCGTGCAAGGTGAAGTTGGCTTTGGTTCAAAGATGTTGACGAAACACTTGCACCCCAACTCTCTTCTTCTCAGAATAATTGGATTGGGTTCCTTAGGGAAAAGCCGAGCACAGGTCTCTCCATCTTTTTATTCATCTAGTAACTATTTATAGACCTCGCTTATTTCGCTCGCTCGGTCAAACATGACTTTTACATAGATAACGATTATGTAAATACTTTTTATATATGAGAGAGGGACAAACGAACATGTGGGACCACCTGATAGAAAGCAATCACCACCGCCCATGGAGATCAGCAATACCAAGGGGCCGCCGATCCTTTACCACCATATACTCCTTCCTTTCTTTCTGGAAACAACCCTCAAGGGACTTGTTATTTGTCTGCGGTATTCTGTGAGGTGGAGGTGCTACCCCCGTCGGGCTACTTAAAAAATACGCTATGCCCTAACTCTCTTTTCGCCAGAACCTCGCTTGTCAGTCATAGGGTGCACCAGGTGCAGGTGATGTTGACTTTGGTTCAAAGATGTTTATGAACTACTTACACCCCAAACACAGTCCGATTTAAAACAAATCCTTATCGCCTTTATTACCATATAAAGTTTTTTTTTTTAGAAAACACTATAATAATATACTGAATCATATACATCCTAGTAGTCAGAAAATCTCTGAACACAGTTTTCAGTTTAAATTACTCGACAATCTACGATATTTAGAGTTTGAATGAGTAAAATTTGTCTCAAAATAAACCTTTCTCCATTATGATGAGGTTAATTGACTTAAAACTTAATTAATTACCTATCCATAGAATTTCCTCTCCCCAGGAACTTTAAGAAATGTAGGTATTGCAAAAACATATTTCAGGAGGAAATTCGTATTTCTACTTGTGCTTAACTAATTTAAATCATTATATAAATAAAAATATTTGTTGCTATGCACAAAACTCGAGAACGGCTAGATCAATCCTGCAAATTTTTGTTTTAATTTCGTTAAGGTGCTATGTACTTGCCGATTAGCGAAAGAGGCTCAGGTAAAAGACATGTAGGATACAGCATATTTGTAAGCAGGTCGACTGGGGACGTACATCCACCTTTTAGAATACCGCAGCCAAATAACAATTTCCTTGAGAGAATTGTTATTTATTAATATTATTATCAGTAAAATTATAAACAATAAACGTGTGTAAATAACAGTAACTGAACTTTTCCGAAAACGCTCCATTCAGGAGGCCACCGCTTTGTTACGTCACACCTCTTATTCTGCATGCATTATCTCAGAAAACTGTACGACTGCTATGTATATTGTATTTTTGTGGCTGGTGCTGTTAGAAACGTTATAGCATTTTTTGTTGTATTTCTAGTGGTAATAATTTTTTTTTTATTTTTTTTTTTATTGTTAATTGTTATTTATTGTGTTCTTGTGAGTAAGTGAGGTCGTCAGAAAGAAAGAAAGGAAGAAGTATAGACTTGTAACGGATCGGGGACTCCTTGGTATTGCTGATCTCCATGGGCGGTGGTGATTGCTTTCCATCAGGTGAGCCACATGTTCGTTTGCCCCCCTCTCCGATAAAAAAAAATTGAAAATCAATTGAATGCGAGATCTCTTTTCCCCGTGAACGACAGGTTAAATTAACAAAATTGATTTGAAAATTAAATCGCAACGTCCTATATTGTTCGTAGCATAGTAAGTGGCTAAATATCCATATTATGCGAGTGAGTGAGCTCACCAGAAGGGAAGGATATGCTGGGCTGGCGGCGGCGGTGGCGGCGCGCGAGCGATGTTTTATGTTGCGAGCGTTGGTATGGCTACGCTAACCGCTTGATATCAGGCGAGCCGTATGCTTGTCTGCCAACCGACGTAGTCTAAAAAAAAAAATTGAGAGTTTCACAGCGACTACAGGTTACGTGTTAGAACATCAACGAATGTTCTTGTTATAGCAATAAGTTAGTATAAATAGTCGTAGTCATCGCTTATTCATCCTACTGCTGTGATACGGGCCTCCCCTTAATCGAAGTTGTTTAAAGCATACTCCTCCACGCTGCTCGACTGCATGTTCGTGGAGGCCAGTATTTTCAAGCCGCCCAAAAGCCACTTACTTGGCTTAACGACCGTCATATAATGACAACAGCCGGGAGCAACTCCTTAACGTGCCCTCGAAGCACGGAGAAGTTCGATATAAATAAACCCATCCATAGACAGGCTACGGTCGGCATTGCTTAACTTGCGTGATCGATTAAACTGACACCCGCAACGACGCCATCGAGCTCCTTAATATATATCATGTAACAGTATTTTGGGTTGTTATTATTGATTATTAGCAAGAATTCTTGTGTTTTTTTTATCACTAAAATTAACTTAAGCTTATAAGTAAAAAGGATCGTATTTAATGGAAAGCATTGGGGGAGGCTTATATCAAGCAGTGGATAGATACAGGCTGATGATGAGGATTATAAGTAATTATAAGACTGGAAATCACTAATTATGTATGTGCAATGGCGGATTTTCCTTAAGGCCAACTAGTCCCGGCCCTAGGGCGGCCAAATATTAGGGGCGGTCGGACTAGGGTATTACCGAAAGATAATTCTTACAAATTACAGACTGCCAGGTTTTGCGGATAAGAAAATGTAAATGGGTATAAACCTGATAAATAAGAACTAAGATACTGTATAGTAAGGAATAAAGAGTCAGCTGAAAAGAACCAATATACGGCGAAAGGCGGTCACGATATGACCTAGGGCGGCCAAAATACGGCCTAGGGCGGCCAAGACTACAAATCCGCCTCTGTGTATGTGCTGGAGATACAAACACATTTTTTCCATTCGTTCATTTATTCATTCAATATAATATAGAAGTAACAAAATATAAAACGATTAAAGTTTGTTCTTCGTCATGTTTTGCATTCGTCTTTTAATAAAATGTAGATGGTATTATCATGTTATGTATTTCCAAGAGGAATGTCTGCGATGTTTACGTAGGTACTAAGTTACCTACACTTCGATGCACTCGGGGTAAACACAAAATATCCACGCTTGTGCATGTCGCAAAGATATATGTCACATTTTTCTCTGCAATTTTCATGCACTGCGATAATTATTAAGTGTTATTTTGTAACACGTCGTGTTGAAAACCATCATTCTGTCATCGTGATATGAAGGAATTGCCGTAGGTACAACTAGTTGTAATTTTTCTAGGTTTGTTATTTAAGAACCTTACAATGTAACTATAGGTGAAAGAATTCTCAAGCATATAAGTATAACATGGATATTACATTTTTTTTTACTTTCCCGAAAACCTTCCATACAAAACTTTATTATATCATTACATTTTTTAATTAATGCATACAGCTATATTAAATATTTTTATGTCAATGGATAATTCCTAAAATGGACTTTTCCACCAAATTTTTTCTAGTTTAGTGTATTAACGATATTTACATATATTTTAATTTTATTTTAGACTATTATCAAGTAGCCAAATGTAAACATCGCTTGCACATTCTCTCCTTAACCGCCAAAGCAGTACCTCTTTAGAGACTATATACAATTATAATCTTTGTGCATACAAGCAACATCAGAATTTGGATTGATTTATTTAGTCTATCTCCTAACTTGGTTGTAGTGACATCAAAATGTATTGTTGGTAAACCTTGTTATGATTTCCATTTTTTTTTCTATCTAGGGCGGACCCCCTACACTCCGCCGCGCCTAGCTGCGCCACTATATGAACATCGTAAATAATATCACCCACAATTTCCCCGGGATAAAATATTATGTTATTACTTTCAGAGCATCTCAACTTCACATTCCCGGCTCTCGTGCCAATTTCTCGAGAGACCCACGGCGGCGAGGACGTGGCCGTCTTCGCCAAGGGACCCTGGGCGCACATCTTCTCAGGAAATTATGAACAAAACTTCATTCCTCATGCGATAGCCTACGCAGCATGTATAGGACCTGGACTGACAGTTTGTAAACAGTGATAGTGTAAATTTATTGTGGACTTGATAGGACTTTATGACAGAATTTGAGGAGTTATACTCCAAATATTCACACAATAATGTTTCAGTGTGAGTTTCTTATCAATCGAAGGTATAAAAAGTGTTCTTAAGTCGTGCGTTTTTAGTTCCGCTTACGGGATCTGTAATTATAGATTGTCCGTATGCGGATTTTTTTTTACTATGATAAATAAAAGCAAAACCAAATACGCAAGACTTTAAGATACCCTAGAACGTATTTTTGGTACGCAGATCCATGGCATGGTGCAAACCGATATTTCTAAAGCATTAGAATCTAATGTCTTCCTTTTAATATAACGAGTTAAGATTGTTTCTATAATCTAAACTTGTTGATTCCGCGTGCGGAATTTGTCATAGCGTGGCGATTTTTTTGATAAGATAAATACATGGTTTTAACACTCTAGAGTGTACATTGCTACGCTGATCAAAGGCTGGTTTGTGGAGGTCAGTATTTGTAAATTATCCACATTTATTTCCTTAGCTTGACTCTAAAGCCTCTCGTACTTAGATAGCGTAAAATCGGTAGTGTAGCGTTACATTGACCACTCGTTTCATTGTTACCGTGCTGTTAGCTACGCAATGTACGCGTACTCATCCGATTTTACTCTACCCGTGTACGCTAGGTAGCGAGGATAGCTCTCTGAATTAAAACAACAACAACCAGCGGTCATTGTGTGAAGTTTGAATGTTGGAGACATAGATAAATGTTATAACTTTTAAACTTTCGCGTTGCATGATTTATGAAATATAACGGGAATTAACCAGGTTGAACCGGCCGTGGTCACAGGCTGACTCTCAGAGTCCAGAAACCTGGTCGAAACGTCAGGCAATAATAAAGGTATGTAAATTCTCCTTATGCATGATCGCGTTAATTCCCGTTCTTATATTTCATAGATAAATGTTTCATTTATTCATATGTTTTTTAATCAGTTGTTGCTCTAGTTAGTTCTTGTTGAAGACAGGAAATGTTTAACATGTGGCATCTACTTAGGAAGTAATCTGTGGTCCTAAGTCATACTTTTTGTAACAAATATTGAGCTGATTGCTATTTCATGTGGAGTAAAGCTGTAATTAGTTACTTCCAACTCTGAGTCAAATACCTACGCCTTTTTTTTTAAATAACGGGAGTATACTTTAAGTAAATAATAGTTTAGATTTTATTGTAAATAAATTATTGACCTATTTTGTACATTATTTATTTAATTTACCCGTTTCACACTAATATTATAGATAAATACGAAAAATGGTGACGATGTTTGGATGTTTATGACTCAATTACGCGTACCCAATCAGTCCTCAGGGTAACAAACGTGAGAATCGAATGTTTAGAGCATACTCCACCACGCTGCTCAACTGCGGGTAGACGGAGGCCAGTGTTTTCAAGCCGCCCAAAGTCCGCTGACTTGGCTTAACGACTGTCATCAAATGACAACAACCGGGGCTCACAAAATACCGCAGCCAAATGGCAATTCCCTTGAGGGTTGTTGTGTTCTTGCGCGTGAGTGAGGTCACCAGAAAGAAAGAAAGGAGTATAGGCTGGCAACGGATGGGCGACCCCCTGGTGTTGCTGGTTTCCATGGGCGATGATGATTGCTTTACATCAAGTGACCCACATGCTCGTTTGCCAATATCAAAAATAATAATAAGACTTATAAGTTCCTCTCAATTTATCATTTTTACATCTTCCATTTGCATAAAAGATGGAAAACTAACTATATGCACGTCAATCATAGTTTATCTACAAATATAAAAATGAATATTTATTTGTTTGTTCGTAACGTATGCATTTCTTTCATTGTATTACGGACTGACAAATATTTGGAAGGTTTAACAAGAAAAATAAAGGTAACAAAATTTACACTGTAAAGCGTTTCTCGGGTAGACATTGGGAGTGTGGGAAGATCATTTTTCGAGTACCTAATCTGTTTGCGAATTATTTACATATAACGTGCAAATTTTTGTTAGACGCAAGTGCCTGTATCAACGAAATAGTGAATTTAAAAGGAAAACTATCACGGCTAAGTAGACTTTACAAGTTACTGGGTAATAGCCGATATAATAGAATAGAATAGAATTGTGTAGTACATTACCAGAGGCTAGATGGCGCTCGTACCGAAACACGCCGTTCGCTATTGAACCTTACGACGCAGAGATAAGGCAGAGTTTTTATAGATAATGGTACGGAACCCTTCGTGCGCGAGTCCGACTCGCACTTGGCCGATTTATTTTTTATTTTTAATGAAATGTGCGTCGATGCGATGTATCTATTTATAGTAATCAAATAACATACACAAGTAGGTAAAATAATAAAAACTAGCGACCTGCCCCGGCGTCGTATGGGTGCTATAGATAGGTGCTGTATACACAAGTAATTAAAATATACGGGAAGTAAAGTTTTTAGTTATTTCTTTTATTAACTACTAACAACGGCTAGTTTTTTTTTTGAGTGAAAACTTCTTTAGCGACGTTGTACACTTTTTGGGATGAGAAAAAAATGTTAAACTCGCGTCAGGACACGTGGCCTGATCGAAAATTCGTAAGACGGAGCCGGCGCGGCGTAGGAGAGAAAGTAATATCCCCCTCTCTTTCTACCGCGCGGCGAAAATGTATGCCTGCTCCTGCTGTTTACTTTTAATGTAATATAAATTGCCATGTTTGTGTACGCAATAAATGAATATTATATTTTACCACTTGATACTACTTTTATACTGATAAATAAATCAATTCGTGCGAAATGATTCCCTAACCATTCCAAAATATTCAAAAATGCACCACTTTAATGTTCAAGTTTCCACTTCTACCGGCACTCCCAGAGTGCAACCCGTTTTTTTATTTGAGAGAGGGGGCAAAGGAGCATGTGGGTCACCTGGTAGAAAGCAATCACCACCGCCCATGGGAGCAATACCAAGGGGTCGCCGAACCGTTGCCAGCCTTTTAAGGGAAATGAACACTCTTCTTGAAGGCTTCCATGTCGTAATTATTTGGAAATACCGCTGAGGAAAGTTGATTCCACATTTTCACTGTTCGTGCTATAAAATGTCTTGAAACGTATTTTAGTAGATATCCAATTATCAAGATGATATGGATGGAATTATAATTTATGGCGTGTTGTACGATAGTGGAATTCAGCGTTGTTATTTCTTTTTTATTTAATGATGTTTCTAATAATTAACCCCCTACGCAAAAACAACTGGGTGTTATAAGTTTCACGTGTCTGTGTGTGTCTGTCTGTGGATGTACGAGTAGCTCCCGAACGGATGAACCGATTTGGATTTTTTATTTTATTTTAAAGGTAAATTTTTAGGGAGTGCTGCTAAGTTTAATGAAAATCGGTCCATTTTGGCCGCCTTCTCCTTCAATATGGGTATCAAATAAAAGAGCTTGTAGAAAACTATGATAAATTTCAAATTAAGGATGGCCGCCGCCACAAAATGACGAATTAAATATACTTTTTTTACAACTCCCTCAATATGGGTATCAAATGAAAGGGCATGACTAGACTAGAAGATCGGGGATTTTTTTATTTTTTAATTGAATTGTCTTGTTTTATATATTATTTTGGCAGGAGATAAATTAAAAAGATTAAATCGCACTTCCATAACAACACCTACTACAGTCATAAATTCTTCCTACTGTACTGACAGAAATAATTAATCAAGCCTCGTCAGAACTTAAGCAGCGTTTAATTACTGTAATGCCGTACAGCTTAATAACGGTTGTTTGCTACGCCTCGTAATCCCCACAACCCCCCGATGAAAACGTATGTATATGTTATGACAGTTCAGTATTACAAATGGACCATATTATGCAGAATAGATCCAACCGACAAACTATGCCAAATTGAGAGATATACATAGCGAAAAACTTTAAATCGAGTTTTATATATTCGCAACAGATTCTAGCGTCTTGATGGCATTATGCTTCACAAAAATTATACTGCGTGATATTTTTATTCCTTTTTTAAGCTATTGCATAGCTTCTATCGCGGGCCTTGAGCGCGGGGACCGAATCCAGAAATTCCGTAACGAAAAAACCTCACGCTCCCCACTCCGACGGGCAAGGAGGTGTGGCTTGAAGGCCGTGCATCGTCTAACGTCGTTTCAGTTCGGCAGTCTTCGACACGGCGTTGTGTTCGTGCGATTAGACGTATTGTACGACTCTACGAAACTCGTTTTATTTATTTAATAATAGAAAAATTTGTTTTCTTATCGGTCACCACGCTCAAAAAGTGTAACTTGAATTAATATCAAAGAAAAAGCAATACTGCATGAATAAAATAAATAAATAAAATTATAATTGCATAAGTTGATACAAAATGCTATGCAATAGCTTTACCGCGGCAGTCCCCGAGTGCCACACGTCTTTTTTTTATACTACGTCGGTTGGCAGACAAGCATACGTCCCGACTGATGTGAAGCGGTTTACACAGCGCCATCTAGTCCCAAATTAAGCGCAAACCTTCTGTTATGGGTACTAGATAACTGATAAATGTACTTAAATACATTTTTTTTTGTAAATACATATTTATAATACATAGAAAACACCCAGACCACGACAAACAGACATGTTCATGCACACAAATGTTTGTCTTGTGCGGGAATCGAACCCGCAACCTCGGAGTCAAAGTGGCCATTGCTCACCATTCGACCACCGAGCTCGACAAAATGTAACGACATATCATTTATTCAGTTCAGCATTTAAGCGGTCACATCTGCCGGGTGAGTGATGGCAGATGGGGAGGAAGAGTGGACGAGGCTGATGATGATGAGTTCAGCTTTTTTTTTTTTATACTACGTCGGGTGGCAGACAAGCATACGGCCCGCCTGATGTGAAGCGGTTACCATAGCCATATTAACGCTCGCAACATAAAATATCGCTCGCGCGCCGCCACCCCCGCTGCCAACGCAGCATCTCTTTCCTTTTTCTGGTGACCTCACTCACTCGCAGGAACACAACAACCCTCAAGGGAATTGTTATTTGGCTGCGGTATTCTGTGAGGTGGAGGTACATTCCCCAGTCGGGTAGCTTACAATTACCTACGCTCTCTACCTCTCTTTTCTTCGTTTGTCAGTCAGCAGGGTGCACCGCGTGCAGGTGAAGTTGACTTTGGTTCAAAGATGTTGATGAACCACTTACACCCCAATAAACTTTAAATAGCTTTAACTTAAAAGTAATAAAATGTCAGTTGGATCTATTCTGCATAACATTGCCCATATGTGAAATTGTAAGAGTTATAGCGGTTTTTACCCGACTGCGACAGAAGGAGGGTTATGTTTTCCGTGAGTATGTAGTATGTATGTAGGTATGTATGTATGTATAATTGTTTGGCACGCTCTGCAGCCTGAACGGCTGGATGGATTTTAGCTTGAGAGGTGTCGTTAGATTCGTATTTGCTGTGAGAGTGACATATGCTACATCAAATATAAAATAAATCAATATGGCGGCTGTGAGCAGCAAAATTGTCGTTGCAGTATTTTTTTTTTCTTCTAAATATATCGATATGGGTATCAAAATAAAGGTCTCGATGACCTGATTTCAAATATATATTTGATATATTAGTTTTTGCCTGCGGCTTTGCTTGTATGGAATTATATTATTGTTACGCGTGATTAATAAATCTGTTGTAGGTGCAGTCGGGTTTTTGATTTTTTTAATTAACTTATAACTTGTTAGATCTTATTTTGCGGCACTTCAAGTTTCAATCGAAAAGCGTACCACTTGTGCCTGTGTGTGTAGCCGGTATAGTTAACAAAGTATATCGGCGTCAAACCCATATTTATTTCACTGCTGGGATATGAATCTGTCCTCGAAGAGATTTAGAGTGTACCTCAACACTCTATTTAGGATGATAATTTACGATTATTAGAAACTACACAGAATTTTTTTCATGATATTGGTTTATTTAGAATCATAATCAACATCATCAGCCAGTAGTTTGACGAGCTCGGTGGTCGAGTGGCTAGCAATTGCTAATTTGACTCCGAAGTCGCCGGTTCGATCCCCGCACAAAACAAATATTTGTGTACATGAACATGTCTATTTGTTTTCAGAAAACACGCATTTGCAAAAAAGAAAATATGTAAGAATAATATTATTTATCAAGTAACCATAGTACAAGCTTTGCTTAATTTGGAACTAGATGACGGTGTGTAATTTGTCCAGATTTTTTATTTATTTAATTTATAATATCTACCCATTCCGGGATATAGGCCTCCGGTGGGGCTTCCCCAGTTCTATCCACCAAATGCTCCTCCATTTTCCCCATCCAGCCACTTCCAGCCGCTTTTTTCAGGCTATCCAATGCATCAGCTATCACTAACTTGTAGATCAGGGGGGCTAGCCAAATGGCAGTGTGCGAAGTAGAAAAGCGTAGCGATCGCTAATTTGAACTGTGGAGCTCATACTAAAATGTTCGAATTGACAAATGTCACGTGATCTATCTAACGTTCGTTACGCTACGAATTACACTTGGCTAGGGGGCCTGACCCCCTGGCCAAGTGTAATTCGTAGCGTAACGAACGTTCGATAAATCACGTGACATTTGTTAAAATCGAACATTTTAGTATGAGAATTGACAAATGTCACGTGATCTATCTAACGTTCGTTACGCTACGAATTACACTTGGCTAGGGGGGCTGATCTGGTTGAGTTTGTGAACTCTGAAAGGTAAATCGACAACTCTAATCCGGATTGAAGAGTTGACAAAGAATCCATTTTCGTCGAATTTCATGGATTCGCATTTAATCCCAGAGAAACTCCGAGCATGGCTCTCTCCATCGTTCGTTATGCGACGTTTTGTTATTTTCTTGAAAACTTTCCCAACAACAGATATTTTCTAATTTCTTGTTGGTATCAAAGACCACCGCTACGCTATGAAAGTATGATAAATAGATTAAAGGATGGAGAAGATGATGAATGGGAATGATAAAACATAGGCAGACTGAAGCTGGTTTGAATGAATTCTTGTATTTCTTGATTGAGAACTAGATAGGTACGGGAAACCAACTTTATTTTTTGCAGAAATTATAGATCGTTTTATATGTATATATTCTTTTCATCGGTAAATTCCACTATGGGCGACAGCACCAACAAAAAATTTTAACGATATAAACTAATTATAATGAAAATAGTCGTAATGTCAGCAAAATATACAAATGTTGATAGTGTGATTCGTTAAAATAACGTCAGTGGAAAGGTACAGGTTATCCACAGATTTAAAGCAAAATAGATATAGCTAATTAAACATTTAAATATATTTTCTACAAAAAAAAAAATGATAGTTTTAATCACTTAGCGACAGCAGTGTTTAGATTTTTTTATGTTTGCTGTTAATCCTGGGTACAGAGGAGACACGGTGGTGGGAATGTGAGATAAGCCCCCTGTCCCGTTTAAACCCCTGAACCAAGACCTACCACTATTTACAAATAGTACCAACAAATCTCTCTGAATACTGTTCATTTAGATTATTACAATGGGCTTAAACAAGATACCTCTTTTGTAAGTTGACGTTGAGTTGGAAGTCTTGCAGGTTTGTGGTGAGGGTGCAGCACCAGACCCCAGTTGTAAGTTTCACATATATCGTCATAAAATAGAAAAGATTTCTAAGATAAGATGATCTTCAAACGGCTGTACAGACTTTTCTTGGATATAAGTGACTGGTGATCTTCTAATATATCTGACGCATCGTTGGTTCTCAGCAGTTGAGAGTCAATGTTACACTGCATTATATAAGATTTATTCCCAAAGTTTGAACATAACATAGATTGAGAGTAGCAATTTTATCCATGGCACGTTGACATCCTGCTTCGACTGCCGATGATTTTGACTTCTGTACTTCTGTTGAATAGCCTGAAATTTATATTAGATTTGATTTACGTACACTCCTATCCTCCATTAGACGTTATGGAAAGCGAAAGAAACTTTTCTACCACGAACAAAAAAAACGGCTGAGATATTAGCACTTTTTGAGACATGAAAAAAGCGTTTTTATCCAATACAAACATTCAACGGCAAATAGTGCGTCGATCATCATACAGTCAGCAAAACAGATAAGTAAAAAAGGCAACAGGATTAAGAATTAAGTTATCTTGAAACTGTATTAATAGATTTTTAATAGGTTTAGTTCTCACACCGGGTGCCATATATTAGTGATAATAATGTTTAGTTTACCTGAGAGGGACCCTGGTACCTATTCCTAAGATTATATAAATTAGTAACTCAAAATTTTAACAGATGAGAAAAAAATTATCAAATCGGTTTCAATTTAGGCCGTATGACTACTTCGGAGACTGAACTTCCCGACAGATTGCGGTATCTAGCCTATTTCAAATCAATGACCCTACCTCACCAATTATGAAGAAAAACACAAAATTGGGCCAATGGGGTCAACCGTCCCTCAATTTGTCCCTGATGGACACACTACAAATTTTCCCACCGAAATCGTACTCAGATCTTGCCATGGGATTATCAACAGTATTACAACTGGCTTAAGGAATACACTGTTATATAAACATTTATGTTGGTTTGAAATTCATTCGTGTGTGGAAATCAAATGACATCCCATGAATATAACTGTACTAGACATTCTCAATTATGGTTTTGACCTTGTATGGTAGGCTGTAATGCTTGTTTGTTTTGCTACAAGTACAGAAAAATAATAGACTGTAGGAAGACTATCTTGGATACGATACTCAATTAAATAAAAACTCTAAAATCTCGGCGATAGAGTTTAAAATAACTTGAAATAGCGTCGCTTTGAAAATTAACGCACGCTCGAAGAGAAGGGTATGCGCAAACAAGAATGTGCTTTACAAATACAAGCATGTACTTCGAAGGAGACGCTGTTGCAATGTAAGCGATATAGCGACGTTTCAGTACCTACTTGTATAGCTAAGAGCATCCTTGACAGTTATAATGTGATTGTAACTCTTATTACGTACGGCATAAGAACGGTTCAAAGGTCGGAGTCCCAAGATTGACATGCTCTTAGCTTAGGGTTGCCATCTGTAAACTCGAGCAACCAGGACAAGATGCGTGAAAACCCTGGATTTAGAATCTTAAACCCGGATATTAATTGACGTCCCAGAAAACCATAGAATCAACACCCATATTGATATTATGACATTTCAACCCTATCGCACCACGCGGGGTGATTTTATGTGACGTCGGCTATGTTGGATTATAAAATAGTTGTTGTTTTCGTAATCAGCGACCCGATAAACCATAACAACAATACCCATGACGATTTTCAGACTTTTGACCCCATTTTACCCTTTTAGGGGTTGAATTTTGAAAAATCCTGAAACACGTGTTTACTCATTTATCTATAGAAGTACTTTTGTAAAGTTTCGGATAAAATAGTCCAACTAATGTTGTTTCTCCATACAAACTTTGGACACCCGTTTCATCCCCTTAGGGGATGAATTTTGAAAAATCCATTCTTAGTGCACCTCTAGACGTCATAAGGAACCTAGAAAGAAAATTAAAGAAAGAAATACGTTTATTTGCTCATTACACAGCACTATCCGTATAAAACATGTCCAACAAACATAGATAATAATAAATATTGACAGACAAATTACACAGCGCCATCTAGCCCCAAAGTAAGCTAAGCTTGTGTTAAGGGTACTAGACAACTGATAAACATACGTAAATACATACATTTTTTTTGTAAATACATACTTATGATACATAGAAAACACCCAGACCAAGACAAACAGACATGTTCATGCACACAAATGTTTGTCCTGTGTGGGAATCGAACCCACGAGCGTTGGTGTCGAAACCGCGTCATTGACCGCTACACCACCGAGCTCGTCATAGATAAATAAAATTAAAGTACTGTGCAATGTCGCAAAATGGTCCCAGCTCAGCATAAAGACCGAAATCTGCAACAGACTCGCCACTGATTTTCAGCTAGAACCAGTTGCGACATCACGGACATACAAGCACAAAAAAAAATTGAAAAAGGCAACCCAAGAAACAACATAGTCGACTTACGTGCCAAATTTGGACTCTCTAGACCCAGCGGTTTGGGCTGTGCGTTGATATATCAGTCAGTCAGTTAGTCAGGACTTAGAATTTTATATACATAGTTATTGTTTTTCTAAATACATACATGTAATACATAGAAAACACACACATATTTGTCTTGTGGGGATCGAGCCTGCGACTTCAGAGTTAAAGTTGATAACCATTCTACCACAGCGCTCGTCAAATCATTGTAAATGTGCAGATTAAATAGGCATTTAGTAGACAAATATGTGTGTGTCTGACCGTGAACACGCAGGAAGGTTCCTGTGTGTTCACGGTCTTGTAGTTTCTTTGCGTGTACTGCATGTATAGGTACATGCGTAGGTATTGAGTAAGCGCTTTGTAGCCAATTTTTACTGCCGTAATGTTCCCCTATTCTCTAAGTCTTAGTCTAAGCGAGAAAGGATGTCTTCATAGACGTGATAGTATTTATTAGACGTAATATCACGTAATATGTACGCTAAAACTATATATAGTATTAGTAAACTTACTTAATTTAACTTTGTTGTCTTATTTCTCGGTGCTGACACTCCCACGCTTGGTAATTAAACAACCTACAACATTACCGCATTAGATATGTAGCTGGCAACACACGAGCTAGATACAAACACAGGTACAAACCTTACAGATCGACACACTCACACAAATGCGACATTTATGACATCGATGAAATTTTGGATTTGCGGGGAAAACAATGTCTCCTAAAAAACGCCAAAATTAGTAATTTCTACTAACCAAAACAAAATACCCGCCCGAAAATCTAAACATTTTTTTTAAGTGAAAACTTCTATGATGGGTAAAAAATGTTAAACTCGCGTCAGGACAATTCGTAAGACGGAGCCGGCGCGGCGGTAGGAAAGGAAGTAATATCTCCCTCTATTTCTACCGCGCGGCGAAAATTTTTATTTTTTAATCTAAATATATAAAAGGAGAAACTGACTGACTGACATATCAACGCACAGCCTAAACGGCTAAACGTAGGCACTTGAAATTTGGAAGGGACGTAACTTAGGTACCGTAGAGGTGCACTAAGAAAGGAATTCCCGAAATTCCCACGGGAACGGGAATTAGCGGGAAAATCCTTTTGTATGAAAAATCTAAACCGCTTAAGTTAAGAAATTTGGCATGCAGGTACCTTAGTATACTTAAAGCATAGTTGCAACAGGATATTGCAAAATTCCCACGGGAACGGGAGTTAGCGGGAAAAAACTTTTGTATGTAAAAATCTAAATCACGTAAGATAGATGTTTTCAATCTAGCATGCATGCATACTTTATCTAGCATGCATACATACCTTAGTAAATATAAATTTTAGTTATGGCTGTATTTTGAAAAATTCCCATGGGAACGACAGTTAGCGGGAAAAAAATGTTGTATCTATATATATAAAAATTCAAAGTCCTGACTGACTGATATATCAACGCACAGCCCAAACCGCTGAGTCTAGAGATTCCAAATTTGGCACGTAGATTCCTTATGACGTCTCCTAAGGGGTTGAAACGGGAGTCCAAAGTTTGTATGGGGAAACGAGATTAGTTGGACTATTTTATCAGAAACTTTACACGAGTACTTCTATAGATAAATAAGTAAACACGTGTTTCAGGATTTTTCAATATTCAACCTCTGAAGGGGTGAAATGGGATGAAATAGTCTGAAAATCGTCATGGGTATGGTTTTTATAGTTTATCGGGTCGCTGATTACGAAAATAACAACTATTTTCTAATCAAACATAGCCGACGTGACAAAAAGTCGACCCTGTGGGTGTGGGTGCGATGGGGTGGAAATGTCATAATATCAATATGGGTGTTGATTTTATGGTTTTCTGGGACGTCAATTACGAAAATGGCATCGATTTGAAATAATAATTAAAATAATTTTTCAAATTTTACCCCTAAGAGGGTGAAACGGAAGAAGATTAATTAGACTATTTTATCTCAAACTTTACATGAGTACTTCTATAGATAAATGAGTAAACACGTGTTTGCCCCAAATTTCACGCGAGCGAAGCCGCGGGCGAAAGCTAGTGTAATATAAATTGTCATGTTTGTGTACGATAGTGCAATAAATGAATATTGTATTTTAACTACATAAATTATAGTAGTTTTATATTGATACATAAACCAATTCGCGCGAAATTATTCCCTAACCATTTCAAAATATTCAAAAATGCACAACGTTATTTTTCAAGTTTTCACTTCTGCCGGCACTCCTGGAGTGCAACCCGTTTTTTTTATTATTAAATTTATATCCTTCAATTTGACAAGCTCGATGGTCGAATGGTTGGCAATGGCCACTTTCACATATTTGTTTTCGTAAACATCTGTTTGTTTTGGTCTGGGTGTTTTCTATGTACCTATGTATTTACAAAAACAAAAATGTATATAATTATAATATCAATTATCTAGTACTCATAGTACAAGCTTTGCTTAGTTTGGGACTAGATGGCAGTGTGTAATTTGTCCAGGAATATAGAATATAAAAATAATGTTATACAAATCTCCTCAATGTTTTTTATTTAAACGCCATTATCGGCCCTAATGTAAAACACATCATGTTAATGTTGCTCTAACCCGGCCCCGTAGTTGGAAGTCCCTGTCCTCATTTCTTATGTTATCATTCAGAAATGCCTTCAAGTTATATGAACTAGTAGGTCAGAGGTTTCACTACACATCTGAAACTTTTGTGGCGAGAAACTCAGACAGGGCACGGGTAGACAGCGATACATTTATAGCGTATTTGTATCGCATGCGATACGCTGTATACAAGCCGATACAAGTCGCTACAAAAAAATCAAATATTGTTTGTTCATTTTAGAGCAGCTCGATGGCGTCGTTACGCGCGTCAGTCTCATCGAACACACAAGTTAAGCAACGTCGACCCTAGCCCGTCTAAGGATGGGTTTATTTATCTCGAGCTCCTACGTCCTTTGGAAGGCCCGTTATGCTGTCGGATCCGGCTGTTGTCAGTCGTGAAGTCAAGTCAGTGGCCTTTAGGCCTCGTTTACGGAGACGCGGCGCGTCGCGCGGCGCGTGGGACGCGTTTTCCGTTCATAGACAGGCGGTGCGTGCAGCGGCCCGCGGCATCGCACGCGCAAACGCAACGTATGGCAATATACGATGTTGTTCATAGAGACGCGGGACGGGCAGAGTGGCGGGGCCCGCCGCGGCGCCCGCGGCTATGCACGTGGCGGGCATCGCTACGGCGTACTCGGGGCAATACCACGCAATACTCGAACCGACGTCCGACCAGTTTCTTATATTAAATAATTCTTTTTAACATAGAAATTTCTTCTAATCATATCGTACTCCATTACGACGGTCTGCTTTGTGCGATTTCCAAATGAAGACTGGCAGAAGGTTCCCGCCGCGAGCGCCGCTGCGTGCGCCGCAGCGATACACGCCGCGTGCGACGCGTCGTCGTTGCCATCCGCGGGCTCCGCCACAAAACGCGCAATCGCGTGAAAAATCGCTTCTTCGTAAACGCACTTATACAACGCCATATATTTGAATTAAGTGTGGGCCGCGCCGCCGCACGCGACGCGCGACTCGCCGCGTCTCTAAGTAAATGAGGCCTAAGGCGGCTTGAAAACACTGGCCTCCGCCAACCCTGGAGTCTGCTCTAAACCTCTTCGATTGAAGGAAGGGCCGTATCCCAACAGTGGGATGAATAAGGGTGGGTTGACGACGAATACATTGAAAAACTATAATAATGTAGCGTAAGCCTTATATCTAGGCTTATTTATCATAATCCAGAAATTTTCTGTGTGTCCTATGTAAAAACACACTTAGTAATAAAAAAAAAATTTTTTCAGCACGCACATTATTGCGCATAAAATCCGCCATTTTGGATTTTGTGAAATTTCAAGTGTACCAAGACACTCGCGCTATCAATACGAATCTAATGACGTGTCGTTTATCAAAATCGGTTGAGCCGTTGAGGAGCTACGACCGGACATAGAAGCATACATACATCCATACATACAGGTCAAAAACATAACCCTCCGTTTTGGCTTCGCCGCAGTCGGGTAAAAAAACCGAAATTGTAGAAGAGTTTTAATCCACTAAATAAGACGTCATTATTTTAGACTAAGTGACGTAATTATGCTCCCTGTTAAAGCATTATCCCTTGAATTATTGTAATAACCATCAGAGAGAGACTTAAGATTTAAAATGGCAGAGTTAGCAAGATAATTGCTTGGAATATGGCAAAATTTTTTAGGCTATTTATTTCGTGACATTTATTCAGACATAATAATACTTGAATATTTATTATACCCATTTATTTCATATTATTATGTATCTTTGTTATCTAGTACACACTTTGCAAACGCGTATTTTTACCCGAATGCGCCAGAAGGAGGGTTATGTTTTTCGAGAGTATGTATAAATATATGTATGTATAATTGTTTGGCACGCTCTGCAGCCTGAACGGCACGATGGATTTTAGCTTGAGAGGTGTCGTTAGATTCATATTTACTGTGAGAGTGATACTGGGTATATCAAAATAAATAAATCTAAAAAAGTCGAAAAGGATTTTTAGCATTTTAAATTACCGTTTTTACATTACATGTTCTAACGAACAAAACATATAAAACATGTAAACAAAACATGGGGTGTAAGTAGTTTATCAACATCTTTGAACCAAAGCCATATCACCTACACGTGGTGCACCCTGCTGACTGACAAACGAGGCTCTGTCGAAAAGAGAGGTAGGGCATAGCGTATTTTTTAAGCTGCCCGACTGGGGAAGTACCTCCACCTCACAGAATACCGCAGCCAAATAATAATTCCCTTGAGGGTTGTTGTGTTCTTGCGAGTGAGTGGGGTCACCAGACAGAAAAAAAGGAAGGAGTATAAGCTGGTAACTAGTGATGTGTCGTCGACGGGTTTGCCGTCAACGAAACGAGACCGTTTATCCACAACGTCAAACTAGTTTAAAAAACAGTCTAATTTTCGACTAGTTTACGTCGTCGACTAGTGGTGGGTGGGTCGTCGACGATTTTACAGTCGACGCAACGAGACAGTTTACCGTCGACGATGAAATAGTTTAAAAAAAATACGTGTTGCACTCGAGGACTGCCACGGTAAAGTTATTTATTTATTTATTTGTTTATTTAAGTATTTGTTTATTTATTTAGCTTGTTTGCTCGTTTGCCCGTTTGGCCGTTTGCTCGTTTGCCTGTTTGGCCGTTTGCCTGTTTGGCCGTTTGCTCGTTTGGCCGTTTGCCTGTTTGGCCGTTTGGCCGTTTACCCGTTTGCCTACCGTTTGCTCGTTTGGCCGTTTGCCCGCTTGGCCGTCTGCCCGTTTGCTCGTTTGGCCGTTTGGCCGTTTGACCGTTTGCTCGTTTGCCCGTTTGCCCGTTTGCCCGTTTGCCCGTTTGCCCGTTTGCCCGTTTGCTCGTTTGGCCGTTTGGCCGTTTGACCGTTTGGCCGTTTGGCCGTTTGCCTGTTTGGCCGTTTGCCCGTTTGGCCGATTGCCCGTTTGGCCGTATGAAAGTCATATTTGACATTGGTTGTCAAATCGTGTTAAGTTTTCTTTTCGTTACGGAATTTCTTGATTCGGTCGCCACGCTCAAAGCCCGCGATAAAAGCTATCCAATAGATTAAAAAACAGTCTAATTTTCGACTAGTTTACGTCGTCGTCGATAAGACTATTTCTTCACATAAACGATTGGTAAACGTAAACGAAAGAAAATCTTATTTGTCAAGTCACTAGACGAGACGAGACGATCGCGACGCGACGCAACGGACTAATCAACCAGTCGAAGAATAAACTAGTTTATCTGTGAACTGTAAACTAGTTTAATCGTTCACGCACAAAAAACAGTTTAAAAAAACGGTTCGTTCATTCAACGCCCATCTCTACTGGCAACGGATCCGCGACCCCTTTGTGCTGCTGATCTCCATGAGCGGTGGTGATTGCTTTCCATCAGGTGACTCAAATGCTCGTTTGCCCCCCTCTCACATAAAAAAGACGTCTGGCACTCGGGGACTGCCGCGGTAAAGCTATTGCATAGCATTTTGTATCAACTTATGCAATTATAATTTTATTTATTTATTTTATTCGTGCAGTATTGCTTTTTCTTTGATATTAATTCAAGTTACACTTTTTGAGCGTGGTGACCGATAAGAAAACAAATTTTTCTATTATTAAATAAATAAAACGAGTTTCGTAGAGTCGTACAATACGTCTAATCGCACGCACACAACGCCGTGTCGAAGACTGCCGAACTGAAACGACGTTAGACGATGCACGGCCTTCAAGCCACACCTCCTTGCCCGTCGGAGTGGGGAGCGTGAGGTTTTTTCGTTACGGAATTTCTGAATTCGGTCCCCGCGCTCAAGGCCCGCGATAGACGCTATGCAATAGCTTAAAAAATGTAGCTAAGCTATAGCCATCTTGTGTTACTGTAGCACATGTGATTCGTTTTGTGTTTTTTTTAACACTATAATTATTTCGCTTAAGTTTATCAGTAATTATCACAAGACTGGAAATCACTATGTGTGTGCAGGAGATACAAATATATGTTTACTTCATTCATTCAAAAAAGGATAAGTAGATGTTAGGACTCTACTTACAGAAAGTACATACAATAAGAAACATTATTATAATTATCATAAAATATTATTATGGCATTATATACCATAGAATAAATAATAAACGTTATTATAAATCTGTATCTTTTGGAAAAAGTGATTTTAAAGAGAGATAGGGTACAGCGTATTTGTAAGCTGCTCGACAGGGAAGTACCTCCACCTCACAGAATATCGCAGCCAAATAACAATACCCTTGAGAGTTGTTATGTTCCTGCGAGTGAGTAAGGTCACCAGAAAGGTGAATGAAATGCTGCGTTGGAAGCGCAGGTGGCGGCGTGCGAACGATATTGATACGGTAGCCGCGTCGCATCAATCTGGTGCTTGTCTTCACCCGGCGTAGTATAAAAAAAACTACATTCTAGTATAATTTTATTGTGTCACTTGTCCGTTTTTTTTAAGCGGAAAAGCTTGCAAAAGAATTGGGAGTTTACATAATTATGCTCGAACATTCACATGATACACTATGCTAATCATCAAACGAGGCTCTAATGAAAGAGAGATATAATATAATCTTGTCTTATCTTGTAATGCGTCCAAGGTCTCATAGAAGCCTCGGTAATACGTCGACCTTTTAGTAGAGTATATTATTATGTGCGTTTAGTATCTTTTGTGCTCTCAATTCACTCCCTCCGTCCTGTCTAAATACATGAGTAATATACTTTAATACACTGCTCGACGAGAAGAGCCTGTAGTCCTCCAGGCTCGGATATCCCTCTATTAAGATTTCCATTCGCTTTCAAGCGAGAGAGATGCATTGACACATTATTATGTGTCAATGCATCTATGCTATATGCCGCATGGTCTCGTTGGATTCTTCACAGACCCTCCAGTTAGGGCTGTCGACTAGTCTCATTTTATATACAATATAAGAGCTCGGTGATCAAATAGTTAGCAATGGCCACTTTGAGTCTGAGGTCGCGAGTTCGATCCCCGCACAAGACAAATATTTGTGCGCATGTACATGTCTGTTTGTCTTGGACCTGGGTGTAGTCTATGTATGTAGGTTACACATATAGTGTAATGATAGCGCACCCAACATGAGACGTGTCCTTTTCCTATGTCTTCTCTTCTTTGTCGCTTCACTCTTGCCAGAGTGGTCGTGGTTGTCATGATGAGGCAGCAGACAGGACTCGCCTCACGTTTCGCCACCTCTGCCTGCTGGTCGTCAATCGGGTACATTCGTGTACCGGGGCGCCCACCGCCGCCTTCACCTGATCGATCTAACGCATGGGGGATCTGCCCTATGTAGTTTTTGTAATTATTTATACCAGCTGATAAAGTACGATACTACATAAATTAAACATTAGGAAAGAAATAAAATGCCTGAGACTTCGTATGAATGAATGTTTGAGGTGATTTTTTTTTTAAAGTAAAACTTCTTTACGCATGCTTGACTTGAAGAGTAAGCTGGTGAACGTGTGTCGAGAGCGTTACGAAAAGTGTGATCGGGCGAGGCGAACGGAAGTTGAGAGGGAGATTTAAGTTATTGAAGATAGAAAGAATGAGAGTTACGTTTCGTATATTACTGTAGGAGCAAGAGAGAAATATCCGAGAACACATTTTCTTTCTCTCTTTTACTTCAGTTAGAATTTAGACGGTACTAGAGTTACTAGAGTTAGAAGATTTACTTCAGTCGTATGGTCTAAAGCACATTCGTTTTTTATTTAAATATAACTAGCTGTCCCGGCGAACTTCGTACCGCCTAACAGTCAATGAATGTCGTGATGTATATATATAAATGAACAAAATTTATGATTTCTTGAAATTAATACAATGAATAATAGAAAATAATAGAGAAGCACGATGGCGTGAGGCACGTGTCAGTCTAATTGTACACGCAAGTTAAGCAACGTCAACCGTAGCCTGTTCATGGATGAGTTTATGTTATCTCGAGCTCGTCCGTGCTTCGGAAGGCACGTTAAGCCGTCGGTCCTGGTGTTTATCATTAGATGGCAGTCCTTAAGCCGAGTTAGTGGCCCAACCCGTAGTTGAGCAGCGTGTTGGAGTATGCTCTAAACATCTTCGGTTGAGGGAAGACCCGTATCCCAGCAGTGGGTAAATAATAAGTTCAGTACTTTACAAAGTCACAAAAAAAGTACCAATTGACAACAATAAATATTTCAATCCACAAAACAAATCACAGACAACATTCGCGATGTAAAAGTGAGACCAATCGATTTGACATTTACATAACAATCAATAAATATTCCAATCCTTTTTAACTGGCACTATTTGTATGGGAAAACGTTTTTTCTTTTATTTAATTCTTTCGTCAATTTTTCAGTGTTTTTAATACTTTCCCGACCAAGACACGACATTATTTTATATATTATATAGATTTATGGAGCTTGATTTAAATTTCTGAACGCACGCATAAATATTTTAGAACCAATAAATATTTAAATCCACAAAACTGTTTTCAAAACAAATCACAGCCAACTTTCAAGACGTAAAAATGAGACCAATAGAGTTAACATTTGTTTTTAATCTATGACATTTGTTCTATAATGAGCTTAATATACATTTCTGAACGCACGCATACATTTGGCGTACGCACGTACGACAACGTCACATTTGACAGCTACGACAACCACGAACATTTTGTATGGGAAAATGTTTTTTCTTTTATTTTATTTTTTCGAGAATTTTCCAATGTTTTTAAGAGTTATTCTGCTATTCGGGACGAAAACAAATCCAACAAATCAAAAACCATGGCAATCGGTCCAGCCGTTCTCGAGTTATAAGTGTTGTAACAAACACGACTTTCTTTTATATATATAGATATAGATAAATCTGAAACCTTCAGCCTGAAAAGAACTTGACAACCCTATTTATTTATAACAGAACACAAATTATTAGATACAATATTGATTCAACTGAATCCGCAATACACTATTCTCTAGAACCGCTTTATAAAAGTAACAAAACAGCAATGTACGTCTATCAAGCGTTTCCTTTTGTTCATAGATTTTATCAACATAGTTACTCCAATACACCGCCCTTAAAAAGCATCCCCGAACCAGTGCCGAATGAGCCTTCGTAAGGGGTGCGCGCCCCTAACTCAACCTTAACGTGTAACGAACTTTGCTGTATACATGAAATTACGTGTTTTCTTAGAAAGGAAAAGTTGTTTACAATTTACAGTGCAGTGAGTGAATTTAAAATGGGTAAGATTTTGATATTACTTATTTTTGCTTTATTTTAATCGTTTTTTCTAAAGTAAATTATAGGAGTTTTGATAAAATTGGTATGATGTAAATTTTATTTAAGCTAAATGTATCATATGTAAGACACAAGTCGATTATGATCTTAATAAAATTTAAAACTAAAATAAACTATGGGTAAAGTTACTTACATAATAAATTATGCAACTACAGTTATACCTACTGAAATTTGACTAAAATGAATATGAACCTACTTATACCTACTGTGATTATTATTATTTAATCACATATTATTACCATTGTTAGACAACATGACCAACACGGCTAACATGTTGGCTAATGTATGGCACCTTTTAGGTTGCCTTGAAATGATTGCTAGCAGCAATAAGGCCGCCTTGTTGCATATATGTTTGTAATAATATATTGATTGACTCTGCTTTAAATTAGTATTATGTAAATAAAGCATATTCTATCTATCAATCTAGGAGTGTTTAAATATATGTTATATTATGATATATATATATTCTTTATTGCACATAAATTATTACAACATTGTTATATAAACAAGTGTACAAAGGTGAGCTTTTCTCTACAAGAGATCTCTTCCAGCCGACCCTATAGGCCGTAACAACAATAGTTATTTGACGGATAGTTACAATACGTGCCACTTATTAATAAGTTAATAGAGAGAGAGAGAGAGAGAGAAAAAAAATGCAATCAAACAATCAAACGATATTTTGACTCATTAAAAAGCAGTAAATATAAAATAACATTAACCGAACATAAAAAAACTAAGTGCTAAACAAATAATATTTATACACAAATAAATATTAGATACATATCAACTATAAATACATACACATTCATAACTGACACAAATAGTGTTCCTTCAATCTTTTTTGAAACCAATAAGGGATGGACAATATATACGAGTGCACGTGATGTAAGATAGTAATATTATTAATTATATACAGAGAAATAAAAATAGATAGTGATGTGTGATATACAGTTGGGAAATTATTGACGTTTTGTCCAGCAAAATGCATTACTTTAATGAATGAATGTACCGTTTATTTGTATGCACATAATTAAATAAATACGAGTAGGCACATAATTAAATCTAATATATAAAATCCTCGTGTCGCGGTGTTTGTTACCAAACTCCTACGAAACGGCTGGACCGATTTTTATGAAATTTTGTGTGCACATCGGGTAGGTCTGAGAATCGACCAACATGTATTTTTCGTATCCCTAAATGATAAGGGTGACCTACCCCTAAATAGTTTTATTTTATTTTATTGACAACATTTCTTATTTTTATTAATTTTCACCCTTCTACCGTCAACTCCTTAAATTGAGAGTAAGCTCGTATATCAGTCTCACAAACGGCTCTAACGATTTCGATAAAATAGAAATGATCAATATAGAGATTTAGAGAGGTTGAAAATCGACCTGACCTTCTATGAAAATTCGTTTTCTCCCAAAAAACGCCGAAAAAACCTCGGCTGGTGTTTGAATACAACGCCATGTTAACAATATCTGTCAACAAATATTTTAGCTACTCGATAATAGTCAATTTACAAAGCAAACTTGGTGATCCTGGTACGACGTAAATCACACACACACATACATATATTGTGCAATATCTACCTATATTATATATGTTGCGGCTAAAGGTGGGTGTGAACATAAACTTAAGATTAGCCGGCTAAACTTAGGTCTAATTTCGAGGTGTTAATGTTAGTTTCTTCTATCTTTAGCCGATTAAATTACCTTTCATATTTCATAGACTGTGGTGCTATTTCGATGGAGCCCCGCTCCGCGGGGCGCCTATTTCTTTGTAAAGGGTTTAAAGTAACCTAAGAAAACCTAACCTAGGGGTGCCCTTCGCTCGCTCTTGCATCCTACGTCGTAATTCATTAAAATAGTATTCTATTCGGAAGTTTCATTGCCACGTGTGCGCGCATTGTCTCCCCACCGCCCCCTCAAGCCCTCCGCCAGCCCGGCGCGTCCATCGATTACATTTTAGCCGTTTCGTTTCGGTTAATGTGCACATTAGCCGGCTAATCTTAAGTTTATGTTTACACCCACCTTTAGCCGTAACATATATAAAACAAAGTTTGTTGGAACACTTATTATAACTCGATAACGGCTGGACCGATATCACGGTTTTTGATATGTTGGCTTTATCTCCGTTCCGAATAGCAGAATAACTATTAAAACATTGGAAAATTAACAAAAAAATAAAATATAAGAAAAAAACATTTTCCAAAACAAAATACTGTCTGCTGAAAAAAATATTTACTAGTTGTAAAATATTTATGCGTGCGTTCAGAAAAATTTAGTTCAGTTAATAAGTAATACGACATTCATTGACTGTTAGCCGGTACGAAGTACTATAATATATATACTACATGTGTATGAATATATTTTGTAGCTATATTAACGCTCACAACATAAAATATTACTTGCGCGCCGCCACCCCCGCTGCCAACGCAGCATATCCTTCCTTTCTGGTGACCTCACTCACCCGGAGGAACACAACAACCCTCAAGGGAATTGTTATTTGGCTGCGGTATTCTGTGAGGTGGAGGTACATTCCCCAGTCGGGTAGCTTACAATTGCGCTCCCTACCTCTCTTTTTGCCAGAGCTTCGTTTGTCAATCAGCATGGTGCACCGCGTACAGATGAAGTTGGCTTCGGTTCAAAGTTGTTGATAAACCACTTACACCCCAAATATATATAAATATAGTTCACAAGGCCGGGCTTATCTTTAAACGAGATCTCTTCCAGCGCTATCCTATAACTGTAGAATCCTTTGTAAGTAGCGGTTAACATGTGGCTGAAGAAATTAATATTATATTAAAAGTTATACACTACAACTATACAAATACTTATTATACAATAAAAATGTGCTAACCAATGAATCGCAGAATAGTTATTGAACTAAGGTTCAGTGACGTGGATATTCTTTCATCTATATATATATAAAATTCAAAGTCCTGACTGACTGATATATCAACGCACAGCCCAAACCGCTGGGTCTAGAGATTCCAAATTTGGCACGTAGGTTCCTTATGATGTCTAGGGGTACACTAAGAAAGGATTTTTCTAAATTCATCCCCTGAGGGGGTGAAACGGGGGTCCAAAGTTAGTACGGGGAAACATGATTAGTTAGACTATTTTATCCGAAACTTTACATGAATATTTCTATAGATAAATGAGTAAACACGTGTTGAAAAATCCTGAAACATGTGTTTATACGTGTTGAATGGTTAAATGGGGTCAAAAAGTCTGAAAATCGTCATGGGTATTGTTGTTGTGGTTTATCGGGTCGCTGATTACGAAAACAACAACGATTTTAAAATTCAACGTGGCTAACGTGACCATCATCCTCTATTGAGGTGCGATGAGGTTGAAATGTCTATATTTCAATACTATTGTCTGTTACCTCTTCACACTTAAATCGCTGGACCAATTTAGATGAAATTTGGTTGAGAGATACCTTGAGTCCTGGGAAAGGACATACCTAAGATAGTTTTTATCCCAGAAATTACCTATTATTGTTATTTATTGTACGCGTGTGGCGGTAACGTGACCATCGTCCCCTATTGGGCTGCGATGGCGTTGAAATATCTAAAATGTGGTGAAAAAGTCTGAAAATAGTCATAGGTATTGTTATTATGGTATATCGGGTCGCTGATTAGGAAAAAAACAACTATTTAATAATCCAACATAGCCGGAGTGACAACTCTGTCGGGGTGCAATGGGGTTGAAATGGCATAATATCAATATGGGTGTTGATTTTATGGACGTTAATTACGACAATGGCATCGATTTGAAAATATAACGTAGTGAATACGAATTACTTAAAAATATTTTTAAAATTTTATCTCTAAGAGGGTGAAACGGAGGTCCAAAGTTTGTATGGGAAAACGAGATTAGTTGGACTATTTTATCCTAAATTTTACACGAGTACTTCTATTAATTAATGAGTAAACACGTGTTTGCCCCGAATGTCACGCGAGCGAGGCTGCGAGCGAAAGCTAGTAATATATAAGTGTAGAATTCGTATGTCTGTAGCGTTCTTGCTAATTTTGTGACTATGTTTTAATACAGTGTTTCTTAACCTGTGGGCCGCGGACTCCTGGGGGTTCGCGAGTATGTGTCTGGGGGTCCGCCTTATCTATGAACATTTTGAATTAATAAATAACGCCAGCAAGACTTGCAAAAAAGCAGCACCAACCTTCACATTAATACAGTATTATATTTTTTTATAAAAACGTAATTAGTCTACAGCAAATAAACCGTTTTAAATTTATTCCTGTGTATTATTTTATTAAGGGGGCACTTGAAATTGTTCTTGATTTTCTAGGGGTCCGCGGGGCAGAAAAGGTTAAGAAACGCTGTTTTAATATAAAGATGTTCGGGTGTTTATATATATAACTCAATCACATAACATGTTGATTTCAATAAATTGTGACGCCCGAGAATACTTCTAAGTATTCTGATTAATCTCATTTCGGTAATAATCTTAGACGCCAAACCTGCGGGCAGCACTACCTACATATACATATACTATACATATACATATACTATATAATTATATTATGGACGTGTGGTTTCCGGTGGACTAGAATAGAATCACTCCGTCTCTTCCCGTGGATGTCGTACAAGGCGACTAACGGTAATACATTACCAAACATCGATCAGGCCTCCCCAACCCGTCTGGCCAGCGTGGGGAGTGTAGGCCATATCCTTCTTCTGTCTGGGACAGACGAGAGAGGGTCGTGCTCCTGTATACGCCTTACCATCATTTCATCATCATAAACAGCCTGTATCTACCCACAGCTGGATATATGCCTTCCCCAATGCTTTCCACCAGATACTGTCCTCCGCCTTCCGCATCCAGCCGCTCCCAGCCGCTTTCTTAAGGTCATCGGACCATCTAGAAGGAGGGCGCCCAAGACTTCGTCGTCCTACGCGCGGCCTCCACACTAATACCTTCCTCCCCATCTGGCATCACTTACTCGGCAGATATGACCGGCCCATTGCCATTTCAGCTTGCAAACTCTGAAGGCTATGTCGACAACTTTAGTTCTCGGTCGAATTTCTTCGTTCCAGATTTGATCCCGCAGAGAAACCATAATTTACCTACGTTTAATTTAGCTATATTTTGTCTGAGGTCACAGAAAATGCTTCTAAGATAATGTATTCGTAATATTTTCTTATCCGACATTTTTTAGTAAAATGTTAAAAAATTTTTGGAAGGAATAAATTTACATAAGTATAATAATAAATGTTCGCCGCAAACTTAAACCTCGCCCAGTAATTCTTCTTTTTTTTGTACCATGCCGGGTACGAAGCAAGGATATGCTGATGTAGCGGATACCGTAGCTTGCAATAGAAACGCAGGTAATGCTGCATTCAGCATCTCCTCGCGTGTTTGGTGTCACTGAAAAATACTCAAGGGTATAATATTTAGCTGCAGTATTTTGCGAAATGGAGAGAGTTCTCCAGTCGGAATTGGTAAATCAAATCAAAATCAAAATATCTTTATTCCTTGGACTTTATAAAGCACTTAGAAACGTCATACAAATTAAATATAAGAACATGTATCTAAATCATTACTACTTTAAATCCGCAAAGCTTAGATTTACTTTCATCACACTATCTTGAATGTGAAAGTGAATTTAAGTGCCAGTTCCGGCGACGGGGCTTCTTGAGAAGAACTGGCAAGAAACTCAAGGCCGACTCTTATAATTGCCAATATCGTTACATTAAATACAAATACAATCATTAACATAACATAACAAGAGCAATTCATTTCCAAATACTTTTATCATTTATGTAATCTGATACGACAGAGCCAAGCGTGGTCAAGAAGTGGACCACATGAGTTAGTCTTTAGTTCTAAAGATGGTGGTAAATCTGTTATACCTAAAATCTGTATTTATTGTATTGTATTGTATTATTGTACTGTGTCAGACGAGCCCAGTGATCGAATGGTTAGAAATGTCCCCCACAATCCCCACACAAGACAAACATTTTTGTGCATAA
This sequence comes from Hypsopygia costalis, assembly GCA_937001555.2. Taxonomy (NCBI): domain Eukaryota; kingdom Metazoa; phylum Arthropoda; class Insecta; order Lepidoptera; family Pyralidae; genus Hypsopygia; species Hypsopygia costalis. The sequence goes on along the minus strand of OW443337.2, from coordinate 4,471,895 downwards.
ACATGTCTGTTAGTCTTGGTCTGGGTGTTTTCTACGTATTATAAGTATGTATTTACAAGAAATGTATTTAAGTACATTTATCATTTGTCTAGTACCCATAGTACAAGATTTGAGCTTAATTTGGGACTAGATGGCGCTGTGTAAATTGTTCAGAATTTTTTATTTATTAATTTATATTATATTTTCTACTTACTTACAAAATTTTGTCATATTTAGCTGAACAGTTCGAGAATAGTAATGCAATATTTATAATTCGACTCGAAAAGAATTTAATTATGTCTTTTACTTTTTTTACATATAAAATTGACATCACGTTTTGGGAATCAATTCGTGATTTATCGCCACACAAACATGGAAATCCCAGCAGGCGCATATTTGATCCTTCATTGCACATCGTTAGTCCAAAGAAACGAAAAAATATTATTTATGTGTTTGTGTCAGGAAACGTCACTTATATCCGGATTCTGATAAATAAAATTTGATAGGTAAATATATGCAAGAAATGTAATCCTATGCATTTTTCCTTTTTGAGCGCGATGTCTAAAACGCAAAATGCCTAATAAGCACAATTCCTAAAATCAATGTCTAAAAAACTTGCTGCCATAATAGCAAAATGCTATTTTGCGTGATAGGCATTTTGCGTTTTATGTATTTTGAGTTTTAGACATGACACGTTCCAGGCATTACCTATATACTTTAGGGAATTCCCTACTTAGGCTTTTGCGTTTTAGACGTCGCGCTCATGAGCCGCATGCACCTTGCATGCATTTTTTATGTTACAGTGCATCAAAATCGTCTTATTAGTTTTTACAACATTGGCGTTATAGGTAAATAAATACCGTAAACTTTAAAAACCAGTGCATCCTCTCCGCCATAATCTACAGTGCAGAAACTTGGACTCTAACCTTTGGGCTGGTCCATAAATTGAAAGTCGCGCAGCGAGCGCAGAGAGCTATGCTCGGCATTTCTCTACGGCTACGACTGAATACAGGGGCCCTACCGCCGAAGCTGAAGGCGTTTACCATCGGATTTTTGAATGCGAAAATGAAACAACTGCTTACATTGTTGATAATTATGTTTAGCTCTATTAGCTCAGCTGATAGAAACCCTAGAGCTCTACCGACTAAGCTGAATATGTTTGTCAATAACTTTAACCCTTTAACAAAAATTGGTCTTAAACCAATTTTTGGAATCAAAAAACCCGGTGGTAATCGGCTTCAGCTTCGGCGGTAGGCCCCTGGACCGAACCAAAGTGTACAAAAAATATATATATATATTTCTGGATAGTTTACACAGCGCCAGCTAGTCCCAAACTAAGCAAAGCTTTGTACTATGGGTACTAGATAACTGATATTATACTTAAATACTTTCTTTTTAAAAATAAATAATTAAATATTTAGAAAACACCCAGACCCAGACAAACAGACATATTCATGCACACAAATATTTGTACTGTGCGGGGATCGAACCCGAGACCTCGGAGTCAAAGTGGACAGTGCTAACTATTCGACCACCGAGCTCGTCTAACTCGCTCGCTAGCTCGTTGTCGACATATACTACGTTTTTTTTTTATACTACGTCGGGTGCAAGCATACGGCCCGCCTGGTGTGAAGCAGTTACCGTATCCATATTAACGCTCGCAACATAAAATATCGTTCGCGCGCCGCCACCCTGCTGCCATCGCAGCATCTCCTTCCTTTCCTTTCTGATGACCTCACTCGCTCGCAGGAACACAACAGCTCAAGGGAACCGTTATTTGGCTGCAGTATTCTGTGAGGTGGATTCGCCAGTCGGGTAGCGTACAATTACGCTCCCTACCTCTCTTTTCGCCAGAGCTTCGTTTGTCAGTCTGCAGGGTAAACCGCGTGCAGGTGAAGTTGGCTATGGTTCAAAGATGTTGATGAACCACTTACACCCCAAAATATAGTTCTCAGACTCAGCAGGCTGAAGCGGCAGTGGACCGGCCGCATCTGTCGAGTCAGTTATGGTCTCAAAGGAACGGCCGGAAGCGGCTGGATGCGGAAGGCGGAGGATCGCATATGGTGGAAGGCATTAGTGAAGGCCTATGTCCAGCAGTGGATTGATACAGGTTGATGATGAGGTAAACAAAAGTCTGAGAAGAGATTTTGCGTCCCTTTGTGTGTTCTACCGTTTGTACAATGGGGTGTGTTCAGAGGAGTTGTTTGACATGATGCCCACGGCCTCCTTCTATAGTCGCACCGCTCGCCATCGACATGGAATTCATCCTTACACTTTAGAACCGAAGTGGTCACGTACTGTGCGGTTCTAGAGAAGTTTTCTTCCACGTACTATCAAGCTGTGGAATGAATTGCCTGTTGAGGTTTTCCCAGGAGACTACAGCATGGGGTTCTTCAAATAGGGCGTTAAGAGGTTTTTACAGGGTCGACAACGCGCATGTGATGCCTGTAACACCAGAGTGTTACAGGCGTCCATAGGCTGCGGCAACTGCTTTCCATCAGGCTGCTTGTTTGCCACCTTAGTGTTATAAAAAAAAATAGAAACAAAAATAGTGCGCTTTTAAACTCAAACTGTTAGACACAATTCAGATAGGTACAGTTCACTAGGGATCACAATAGGTGAAATAGAAATTGTCAGCTGTTTTGAGTGCATATTTTTTAATTTATATAATTTTACTTTAGCATCATTATGTTATTTACGCTCTACATATTAATTAACTACTTAAAATTAACTTAACGCTCTAGTGTTATACTAGACGTTAAGTTATGCCTAATAATAATGTTGATATTTTAGTCAAATAAATTTTACGGCTCACCAGTGAACTTAGTGTATTATTCTATTTGGGCCAAGCCAAAATCAACAAATCGGTCATTTTCATCAACTGGAAATTTTCTCTCCAGAGTTAATAAAATGCGGTAGATCTTTTGGAAAAAAAAGCGATATATACCGTCTAGTTTCAGAGATATAGCAATGGTGGATACTGAGGCCTCTTACAAAGGTTTATGTATTTCCCGCTAGCGGGGGCACAAAATACATTTGGGGTGTAAGTGGTTCATCAAGATCTTTGAACCAAAGCCAACTTCACCTGCACGTGGTTGCACCCTGCTGACTGACAAACGAAGCTCTGGCGAAAACAGAGGTTGGGAGCGTAATTGTAAGCTACCCGACTGAGGAATGTACCTCCACCTCACAGAATACAGCCAAATAACAATTCCCTTGAGGATTGTTGTGTTCCTGCAAATGAGTGAGGTCACCAGAAAGAAAGGAAGGAGATGCTGCGTTGACAGCGGGGGTGGCGGCGCGCGAGCAATATTTTATGTTGCAAGCGTTAATATGGTAAGCGCTTCACATCATGCGGGCCGTATGTTTGTCTGCAATCCGACGTAGGTAGTACAAAAAAAAAAAATACAGCTCTGTATTTAAGGCCTCGGGATCATCCTACGGCACACCACTGCTCGCGATGCATATCCTTAAGGGAATTCTTATTTGGCTGTGGTATTCCATGACGTGGAGGTACTTCCCTAGTCGAGCAGCTTCCAAATACGCTGTACCCTACCTATATTTTGCAAGAGGCTCGTTTGCTAGTCGACAGGTTGCACCACGTGCAGGTGAGGCTCGATTTGGCTTTAAATATCATGGTTAGAAACACCCAAACACCGTAAGTTTAGTGTTATTGTATGTACAAAAACATAACGCACTTATAAAAATTAAATAATAAATTATTCTAAGTCTTTCGACACGAAATACGTTACAATTCCACGAAACAAAAATTAACTACCTACATTACCTTTTGAATATCTAAAAAGCCAGTTCAAAGACGTACATTTCTTTTTTATTCATGCTTGGTTAAATTTTCTGTATTACAGTATATTTTCGGTGCATAATTTAAACCCGTTTTTATTTAATTTATGCTACAAATAATTTACAAGTCAATGAGATCTTTTAAATAAATATCGATATGAAAATGTTCCTTCCGCCCGCGGCTTCACCCGCATGTCAGTTATCGGATATCCTTCCTCGCGATATAATCTATGCTCATGCCAAATTTCATTCAAATCTGTATAGCCCTTTTGTCGTGACAAGGTAACAAACAGACCGACACTTTCACATTCATATAATAGTATGAGAGGTAGGACAGTAAGCCTTAAGTATATGCAGGAGGTAGTAAAGAGAGGTAGGACGCAATGAGGGGTCGTACTGTGCCTCGCTTTTATTATTATTATTTCTGATGGAGGACGATCACAGTGTGATCTCTCGTTCAAAGCTTGGCCAGCATCCGACTGGGGAAGTACCTCCACCTTGCAGAAGACCGCAGCCATAATGGCTTTGCCGTGTTCGTGCGAGTGAGCAAGGTCACCAGGGCTTTTTTTTTCTGAAAAGTCGTCATGCTGACAACGGGGAGACCAGTGGTTGTCGAACCGCTGTTAGCGGTGTAGGCGCGGCGTCTTGGCGCGGCGGTCAGGGAGACCCGGTGAAACGGCTGTCCGCTGGCCGCCCGCAGGTCAGTAGGGTTCCCGAACCCGGGGATCACTTAATCTCCGCCCCAGGAGGCTGAACCGCCAGCCTGTATAAAGTCCCTGTTGTAGTAGTCGTGCCGGAGGAGGAGACCGGAGTGGACCCGGCTGCTGCAGCAGGGGGGGACCGGGGGCCCTTCCGCCCGCCGCACTAGCAAACCGCATAACCTGCACTGTACTGCGGGGGTAGACACTGCGCTTTTCTCTCTCTTGTTGTCATTGAGACGACTTCTCATAAACCTCAGACATCTTTTTATGGCCATGAAAAAAATTAAAAAGCGTTTTACTCCAGCGGCGTCTTCTTCCACACTCAGTGTGGATTTCTGTAACATAAGGGGTCTTCACACTAATATTAATGCAGTTCACCAACACCTAGAAGCTGCACAGCCGACCCTGCTTTTTTTGACTGAGACACAAATATCCTGCCCGGCCGACACATCCTACTTATTATACCCTGGGTACAAACTCGAATATTCTTTTGTACGTCGAGCTGGGGTATGTATGTACGTCCGGGAGGATATTTGCTGTCGACGCCTTCACGGCCTAGAAGACAGGGACCTGTCAATATTGTGGGTGCGCGTGGATCAGGGTGGCCACACCTGCATCTACGCGTGCCTTTACAGGTCTCATACTGGTGATTCAGACACAACTCGGATGATCGAGCACCTACAACTGGCGACTGACAGAGTCATGGAACAGTATCCCTCCGCGGAGTTAGTGATTTTGGGAGACTTCAATGCCCACCACGCCGAGTGGCTTGGCTCTCGGTCCACTGACTTCGCGGGGAGGTCTGTTCACGACTTTGCTCTGGCTTATGGTTTTTCGCAGCTGGTACACTCTCCAACGAGGATACCGGATATCGAGGACCATACAAGCTCTCTTCTGGACCTTCTGCTGACCACACGTCCGGATGGGTATAGGATCACGGTGGACGCTCCGCTTGGGTCGTCGGACCACTGCCTCATCCGGACCCAGGTGCCATATGCTACCTCTGACGCGCCCCGGCCTACCGGATGGCGTCGTGTGTGGCACTACAAGTCGGCAGATTGGGATGGATTGCGTGAATTTTATGCATCATACCCGTGGAGGCAGCTCTGTTTCGGGTCGGAAGACATTGATTCCTGTGCATCCGCTGTGGCTGGGGCGATATTGGATGGGATGGAATTATTCATCCCAAGTCGACGGGTGGCCACTGCGGGTGTTAAAAAACGGCCGTGGTTTAATCGGTCTTGTAGAGAAGCTATACTTCGCAAGCAGGCTGCGTACAAGGCTTGGACCACGGCTCGTATTAATGGGGATCTGAATGTTTCTGACCTGAAACGTGAGTTTAATGCTGCCTCGAGGTTCAGTAAGAGAGTGATTGCTAGAGCAAAGTATGATTTCGTCGGCAGAATTGGTGAGCGCCTGGCTAGGCACCCATCTGGGAGTCGTGCTTTTTGGTCGCTCGCTAAGGCTGCCGAGGGAAACTTCTGTCAGTCGTCTTTTCCACCACTGCAAAAACCGGATGGCAGTCTGGCCTATAGTGCTAAGGAGAAGGCCGACTTACTGGGTAATCTCTTTGCTTCTAACTCGACATTAAACGAGGGAGACGCCGTACCACCTACTATCCCATGGTGCGGTAACTGCATGCCGGAGATTTCGATTACACAGCGAGATGTCCGGCGGGCGTTGCTCTCCCGCGATATTCACAAGTCGAGTGGGCCAGATGGCATACCGGCAGTGGTGTTAAAGGTGTGTGCTCTAGAGTTGTGTTCTGTACTTACGCGCTTGTTCGCGCTCTCATACTCCACTAGGCAAGTTCCGTCTATGTGGAAGACTGCGAACGTGCACCCTGTGCCTAAAAAGGGCGACAGTTCAGACCCATCGAATTACAGGCCTATTGCTATTACCTCCCTTCTCTCCAAGGTGATGGAGCGTGTAATTAATACTCGGCTCCTCAGATACCTAGAGGATCACGACTTGATCGGCGACAATCAATATGGTTTTCGCCATGGCCGCTCAACTGGTGATCTTCTAGTGTATCTTATGCACCGATGGGCTTTGGCAGTGGAGAGTCAAGGTGAGGCATTGGCGGTTAGCCTGGATATGGCGAAGGCGTTCGATCGGGTCTGGCACCGCAGTCTTCTTTCGAAGTTACCGGCATACGGTCTGCCTGAGGGGCTTTGCGAATGGGTCGCTAGCAGGGATTGAAAACCGGTACAAATTTGGGTTCCGGTTCCTCATTTCGGTTTGTAAAAAGGTTCCTCTTTTCGGTACGGTTCCGGTTTCGGTTCCGGTTGGGTTCCGGTTCCACCGGAACCGGTTCTGAATAAAGGTTCTAATATACCGGTACCGAATTAAAGGTTCCTTAAGAAGGAGGGATACGTTCGACCGTGTCTGGCATATTTCTTCGTTCTTACAGCTGACAGTTAGCCTTCGATCAGGGATCAGGGCTACCCGACTGAGGAATAAATAAATATATATATCTGGACAATTTACACAACGCCATCTAGTCCCAAATTAAGCGCAAAGCTTGTGTACTAGACAACTGAAAATGTACTTGAATACATACTTACAATACATAGAAAACACCCAGACCAAGACAAACAGACATGTTCATGCACACAAATGTTTGTCTTGTGCGGGAATCGAGCCCGCGACCTCGGAGTCAAAGTGGCCATTGCTAACCATTCGACCACCGAACTCGTCGAATATACCTCCACCTCACAGAATAACCCAGCCAAATAACAATTCCCCTGAGGGTTGTTATTTTCCTGCGAGTGAGTGAGGTAACCAGAAAGAAAGGAGATGATGCGATGGTAGCGGATGTGGCCGCGCCAGCGATGTTTTTCTCTAACCTACACTCTTTCACATCATTATTCATTCATTCACACTCATGAGTCGAGTAGTTGTAAAGTTTATAACTATAATTTGTAACTAATTATTATACCTACCTGAATTGAATAGGTATGGCATTTTTTTTATTAAAATATTTAATAAAAATAAAAATAATTATCAAATATTTTAATTAAAAAATGTTGACGCAATGTGCCAAAATGATTACGTCGTGACGGCGTAACGCGCCGCGTGTACGTGATCTATGTTTAATTCAAGTTGGGACAGGATTTAAAGAGGAACCTGTAAAATAAAGGTTTCGGTTCAGGTTCTACATTTAGGTTTCGGTTCCGGTTCGGGTTCTGGTATCAGAACCCCTAAGTACCGGTTCTTTACCGGTATTTTACAAACCTTTTCGATCCCTGGTCGCTAGCTTCTTGTCCAGCAGAAGCATTAGAGCTGTTGTAGATGGCAGTTGCTCTGGATAGCATGGACATTAATGCTGGCGTCCCGCAGGGTTCTGTATTGTCTCCGACGCTGTTTCTGCTGCTTATTAATGATATGCTGTCTATTGACGGCATTCATTGTTATGCAGACGATAGCACCGGAGACACCTATTACACGGGCCGCGCAAATATCCCTCGTTCTTTGGTGGAGGAGAGTCGCGAACAACTTGTGTCGGACATCGAGAGCACACTAAGTAGAGTGTCCGACTGGGGGCGACAGAACTTAGTCCGATTTAACCCCTCTAAGACACAAGTGTGCGCGTTCACCGCTAAGAAAACTCCATTTGCTGTGGCTCCACACTTCGAAAACACACCCCTCACCATCGCAAAAAGTATTGGGATTCTAGGAGTTGAAATCTCCAGCGACGTCCAGTTTCGTTGTCACCTGGAGGGGAAGGTCAAGCTGGCGTCGAAGAAACTAGGTGTGCTCAACAGGGCCAAGCAGTACTTCAATCCGCGGCAAAGGCTTCTGCTCTATAAAGCTCAAGTACGGCCGCATATGGAGTACCTACTGTTGCCATCTGTGGGCGGGAGCGCCTAGGTACCAGCTTGCACCTTGTGACTCGATTCAGAGGCGTGCTGTGAGGATTGTTGACGATCCCAAACTGACAGACGGTTTAGAACCTTTAAGTCTGAGGAGGGATTTTGCGTCCCTTTGTGTGTTCTACCGTTTGTACAATGGGGTGTGTTCAGAGGAGTTGTTTGACATGATGCCCACGGCCTCCTTTTACAGTCGCACCGCTCGCCATCGACAGGGAATTCATCCTCACACATTAGAACCGAAGTGGACACGTACTGTGCGGTTCCAGAGAAATTTTCTTCCACGTACTATCAAGCTGTGGAATGAACTGCCTGTTGAGGTTTTCCCAGGAGACTACAGCATGGGGTTCTTCAAAAAGGGCGTAAAGAGGTTTTTACAGGGTCGGCAACGCGCATGTGATGCTTCTGGTGTTACAGGCGTCCATAGGCTACGGTAACTGCTTTCCATCAGGCGGGCCGTATGCTTGTTTGTCACCTTCGTGGTATAAAAAAAAAAAAAAAAAGTATGAATAATCATGAGATAGCGACCCAATGAACTTCACGAATAGTGATAATCTATACTTAATATTATAAAGCTGAAGAGTTTGTTTGTTTGTTTGAATGCGCTAATCTCAAGAACTACTGGTTCGAATTGAAAAAATATTTTTTGTGTTAGATAGCCTATATTTCAAAGAAGGCTATAGGCTATATAACATCACGCTACCACCAGTAGGAGCGAAGCACCAATGAAAAATGGGAAAAAAATATTCCTTTTGAGGGCTTACGTTGCGTGCGCTGCGTAAACGGTTGAAGGTACGCAAAAATCATGTATGATGGAATTGTTCCTCTTTAAAAGTTCTAAAAAAAAGATCGCGACAGCATATGTCTATCTTTTAAGATAACTCACTATAACCTTTTTTTATGGTAATCAAATTTGTTTGCAATTAATGCATTATTTGCAAACAAATTTGAAAGCAGGTATAAAATTTGTACATACATAAATTATTCACTATAAGTATTTTTTTTTATTTATACGGTTATGTTAAGTTAAGTTACTCCTATGGTCTTACCACGATAACTGATATTCACGCAGACGAAGTCGCGGGCAACAGCTAGTATATAAATATTCTTGGACTTATTTTATTACACAGCACCATCTAGTCCCAAACTAAGCAAACCTTGTACTACTTAAATACATTTTATTTGGAAATACCTATATATAATACATAGAAAACATGTTGACTAAGGAAAATAGACATGTTCATACACGCAACTGTTTGTCTTATGCGGGTACTGAACCCGCTAACTCCGAGTCATTGCTAGCTATTCGTCTGCCGAGTTTGAGCGCGATGATACCTCATATTGCATAGGCTGTAAAAATCGCTTACCATGAGGCCGATGGTATACTTTGTTTTTCACCTTAGTGGCACAATGTTTTTTTGTACTACGTCGGGTGTGCAACAAACATACGACCCACTTGATCTGAAGCACCAAACTCATGACAAATTGTACCAAAAAATCAATCAAAGTGATTGACGAGTTATAGAGTATGTAGAGGGATATACCACGTGCAAATTATCTCCCATACTAATCAAATGTCCAAATGAATAAACCAGGAGTACCACCATAGAGGTACATTATCGTGGAAATGCAAAATCAAACTTATGACAAGCTACGATCGATGTTACTTAACTTGCGTGATCGATTAGATTGACAAGCGCAACGACGCCATCGATCTTCTCATAAAAAATATTAATATAATAAAAAAGTATTAAAGAGTAAAGCGTATATGAATACCGATTCGGTTAAACCTTAAGCCTGGAACCGCCAAAGCTGAAGCCGATTACCATCGAATATTTTGATACGAAAAATAGATCTTATGTTTTAGTTATTGACAAACATCTTCAGCTCAGTCGATAGAGCTCAAGAGGTACTACCAGCTAAGATAAACACAATTACCACAAATCTAAGTCCAAGTTTGATTTTTCCTATCAAAATATTCGATGGGAATCGGCTTCAGCTTCGGCGGTAGCCCCCCCTGGGTCCTAATGCCTAACCCCCGATTCCTATCGGGTTTTTTAATTGCGAAAATTGGACTTCTCTTTAAGTTTGCGATAAATATCTTCATTTTAATCGGTAATGCGTTACCATCGTTACCGTCTAAGCTTAATAATATTAACGCTAATTTAAGGTGAAGTTAGATTTTGGGGTGTAAGTCGTTCATCAATATCTATGAACCGACTTCACCTGCACGTGGTGCACCCTGCTGACTAACAAACGAAGCTCTGGCGAAAAGAGAGGTAGGGAGCGTAATTGTAAGATATCCGACTGGGGAATGTACCTGCACCTCACAGAATACCGCAGCCAAATAACAATTCCTTTGAGGGTTGTTGTGTTCCTGCGAGTGAGTGAGGTCACCAGAAAGAAAGGAAGGATTTGCTGCGTTGGCAGCGGGGGTGGCGGCGCGCGAGCAATATTTTATGTTGCCAGCGTTAATATGGCTACGGTAACCGCTTCACATCAGGCGGGCCGTATGCTTGCCTGCCACCCGACGTAGTATAAAAAAAAAAAAGATTTCTGTTTAAGTTAGACGTCTGCCACACGGCAAACATGTTTCTGTTTTTAAATGTACCCAACTAAAAGCACACCCACTGGGCGAAAAATATTGCAACAAGCCCAAAAACAAAAATACGTTTCCCGACACTCGTTTGCAAAATTTCTTCTTTTCTCTCTAAAGTTTTATAAATCGATGAACGCCGGCTGCACGCACGTAAAAGCATGAGTCATTGTCACGTTCCGACTGAACCGAGAGTGCAAGCGAGGGCGTGCCTTGTGTGTGATGCTAGATGCACCTCTCTCTCACTCCATCGGCCGATGTTTTCTTATAACGTTATCACGTAAAATTATCTTCCGTAAACCGACTTTACAGAGAACCAATTTTTTTATACTTTTTCGGACTTCAGCTGCACCGCTTGAATATGACTTCACCCTTTAGTGCTGTATTAATTGGCAATTTTTAACCGACTTCAAAAAAGGAGGAGGTTCTCAATTGGACTGAATATTTTTTTTTGTATGTATGTTATTAAGATATCGAATACGATAACTTTGCGAATTGTGAACCGATTTTCATAATTCTTTTTTTATTTGAAAGGGTATGATTGCAAGGTGGTCCCATGTTCACCAAGTCAGGATCTGATGATGGGATGCCAGGGAAATCAAGGGAAGCCCTTAATTTTATAAGCACGTATGATCAAATTATTATTTTTTTATTTGAAAGGGTAATTGAGAGGTGGTTCCATATTCACCAAGTCAGGGTCTGATGATGGGATCCCAGAAAAATCGAGGCAATTCCTTAAACCGTAGTAGCCGGCAGAATAAAATTGTGCCACTCCATTGCTCTGCGCTGGATGTCGTACAAGGCGACTAAGGAATCTTGTGTCACGCGATAACTTTTCTCCCGGAAGACAAGCAGCGCGTCTGCCGGGCTATTCCACCAATAAGCTGCGCTCGCCAACTGAAGTCGGTTTAATTTTTTTTTAATCAACTTTTTATTCTTTGAAATATTAAAAAGTCGCGTGCCTTGTAGAATAAATACGTAATTGACAAATTAACCAACGAATCACGATCCTATGAATATTTTGCGTGACAAGCATTTAGAAATAAAATTAGCATTTATATTATTCGTTTTCATAAAGATTCCAGTGCAGACCAATAAAAAGCGGTTTATTAAAAAGTATTTTAATTTATTATATCCATCCATGGCCAAAGCTAACCTCATCTGCACGTGGTACACCCTGTTACTTGTATAAACAAAATAGACTCTGGCGAAAAGGGAGGTAGAGTATGTCTCGGGAAGTACCTCCACCTCACAGAATACCGCAGCCAAATAACATTCCCATTAATGAGACTTTTTGTGTTCTTATGTGCAAGTGAGTTCACAAGACGTGAGGAGGTGCTGTGTTGGCAGCGGGGATGTTAGCACGCAAGAAGTACATGTTACCAGCATTGTAATCGCTTTACATCAGGCAGGACGTATGCTTGTTTGGCACTCTTAGCCAACATCATATCTCAAAGGCATTGACCCGGTTCACATAGCATATACTCGTAGGTACACAGATTACCTTTTTTTAATTAATTTTATTACCTGAAGCGGTGACAGCTGACGTCATATCAAACCTCACCAGGGTCGTGAATAGTTCATGTTAACACATTACTCATCACCTCAAATTAAAGAGAGATTCATTGTACACATGACTAACATTTATTATTTTAGGCTACAGTAGGGTTACCAACTGCTTTATTTTTCCAGGAAGTTTTGATTTTTAAACCTGATGTTGGTTTTTTTATTTATTACTAGTTGTTACCCGCGGCTTGGCCCGCTTGGTTTAGGGGAGCTGCCATTGATTTGTCTATATTTTTTTCTTATTGTATTTTTTTTTTTAAAGTAGTACCAATATGTACAAATTTTAATGAACATACAACATTGTTTACAATAGCGTAATATAATTTGTATATAATACGCTATAGTGTGTTGTGTATATATATATATGTAAACCTAACCTAAGTACTGAAATCATGTCAGTACTTAGGTTCTTTTCGACGTGATTGAAGGACAAATGATTTATTTTTTTATCCCATGGAAATAAGATGTTTTTTCCCGGGACAAAAAGTAGCGTATGTCACTCTCCAGACCGTAAACTATCCCCGTTAAAAAATCATACCCGTACGTAGATTCCGTACGTAGATATATATATATATATAAACGCCAAGGTTATAAACTGAAATACAAGATATGTGAAATGAAAGCGTTGACCAAAGGACGCTGAAAAGGCAATCTCGCTGTACCCTATCGAGTAATAGGGATGAGCGAGTGAATTTTGTGTTTATATATCCTGATTTCCTAAATTCGGAAATGGCAACCCAAAAATTACGAGTATAAAATGACACTAGGTCAAAGTCCCTCTAAAGGTATCAAATTTTTAGGGTGCCATAATAAGGATTATTAGGGTCCTCAACGACTGAGATACACACAGAAGGTGAAAGTGTGCTATAAAAGAAGTTTTAACCGAATTCTAAAAATAAAGTTGGTTTTCATTTACACTGTGGGAATGTGTTTGTTTAATTTGGAAGCGCTCAAGTTGTAATTGGCTCAACAGGAAATAACAACTAATAAATAACACTCTACTGCCTGTAGTCACTCAAAGATTGATAAAATTATAGAGATAATCCACTAGTACATAGTTTCGTAAAAAACTTTTTAACAAAAAAGTTTTTAACAATAGTAGATTATTGCATCGAGCACAAAGTAATTTATTATTGCACCGAGTGCCTGATTTAGAGCCCGAGCGTTAGCGAGGGCTCTAATCTAACAGGCACGAGGGCAATATAAATTACTTAAGGCGAGGTGCATAATCTGCTTTTCTTTCAACTAATACCTATAGGAATAGTAGATAAAAGAAACTCATATCAAACAGTTAAAATAGAAGTTTCTATAACACTGTCGGTTTCATTTAGAATGTTTTCCGGAGTTAATGTGTCGCTAGATGATTCCATTTTAATTCGAAGCCGAAGCACTCAAAATCAGATAGTATCACACTTTTATCGTTTCCAAAAATATTGTCAAGCAAAATTGACAAAGTTCCCGCCAAATCACTTTTTTAAATTTCTTTCATTTTTAACTCAGAGTTAGCAGCAATCATTTTTTAAATTTGGAACAAGTAGGATAGAAACGAATAATACGTACGAAAAAAAAAGTATTGATATCGGCTGGCTGAATAGAGCTAATCCATTGAGATTGGCACCTTTTGGTGCGATTAAAAAAAACTGTGGAATAATGAAATTTCATACATTTTTATTGCTCTAGAGCATTAAAGACTCGTTTTGTACTGAGTTTTTAGTGTGATTGTGATGAAATTAAAGCATAGTTGGAAGAAAAATAGTTTTTTAACCGCCGATAAAAATTAGAAGCAAAAAAAAAAATAAACTTTGTTTTTATTGACCTTAATAACTACGAGTAAGTTCTTAAAGTAATTTAAGTACACCTAAGTAATTTTGAGCCGGCGCCAAACAAGCAAAATATCTAAATGTTTATCGCTGGAGATTTCACATTGCATTGTTAATTTAATTTGGTTATTTCTTTAAATTTGAGGTAATTTAGTGATTTTTGTTCATTGATTGTTAAAAACTCAGCTATTAAGGTCAATAAAAAAAAGTTTATAATTTTTTTGCTTTTAATTTAAAACGGTTTAATTTTTTTGTTAAAAAGTTTTTATTTTATAATTTTTTGTGGCTATAATGTACTACATGCTTAATTTTTGATTACTTTTAAAATAGCTGGTCTGAAGCTCATTCTTTTTTTTTGTAATTTACACAATTCAGCTATAAAATCTGTGAATGAACTATAAATCATGTCCTTTGTGTTTTCCTACCCTTAGGGTTGAATTTTTTTTCCATATTAATATGGGACCAACTTCGTGGTATACCCTTTCCAATAAAAAAGAATTATCAAAATCTGACTACTCTATAAAAAGTTATGCGTGATCATACATAAAAAAAAATATACGCGTCGACTTGAGTACCTCCTCCATTTTTTAACCGACGAAAAAACGGAGGAGGTTCTCAATCCGACGCGTATATTTTTTTTTTCGTCGGTTAAAAAGAAAGTTTCAACGCTATTGGCTATTGGTCCTTACCTCGAGTGAACCCAGAGCTAGCTTCTTTGGTCAAAGGTTGTCGCTCGCTATACAGGGGGACAATGTTTTCAGCGTATTGGATAAAATGCCTCAGGATCACAACAGGATGGTGAACAAGACGACATGTTCTGTTTCTAAGAATATTGTTGTTTTACATTTTATTTTCATTTTGTAAATATGTATAAGTTATATTAGTTGTATACAAAGTGTCCCAGGATAGAGTGTAGCCCTGAAAGGGGCTGAAAATAGATCAAAAATTATCGACAATAAAAATATAAAAAAATGATTTTCTTTTTTTCTCATGTATGATTACTTTTATTTTTCACTAAGGATTCTATGTGAAATATCGATTTCTTTCAAAGTAATCGGTCGATTTCTTGGAAATAAAAAATAAATGACCTGATGATGATGATGATGAAAAAAAAATCGTGTCTATTAGTAAGCAATGAGAATACGATACCAAACAGCGAGCCAAAAAGTGACTGTCATTACCTAAATTGTGCTTTTTTAACTGAACTTTATATATTTTTAAATATATATAAAGTCCTTAGCACAGTAAGTAATAGTACTAACGTATCCTTAGTGAAAAAAAATAGAAAACATATGTTTTTTATTTTTTTTTGTCGATCTTTTTTTATCTATTTTCACAACCTTTCAGGATTACAGTTTATTTCGGAACACACAGTATACAATATTAATTAGTAATGTTAGTTAGTGTTATTAGACATCAACCCATAATCACCCCTCTGTTGGAATACGGATCTCCCCTCAACCGAACTAGTTTAGAGCATACTCCACCACGCTGCTCAACTGCGGCATTTATTAGTACATATTCATATAATAATTAATATTGTATTTGTTTATGATCTTGGCGCATAATAATAATATAGAAAAAATATTAGCAAAAAAGTCACTCGTCGCCGCCCGCCCACCACCCTCCCGCCTTACTAGTAGATCGATTGCCCAATAATGTATCTCTCCAATTTTAAAGCTCTAGTGAACGCAATACATAAATAATGGTACAGAAAGTTGTTTTCCACTTAGGGTCATTTTAGTTGTTATTGTGATGACTTGGGAACATATTAGCGCAAGTTATAGGTATACCAAAATAATTGGATAGCTTGATGTATATATGTAAATATTTTTTGGGGATATATATATATATATATAATTTTGGGGTGTAAGTTGTTCATCAACATCTTTGAACCAAAGCCAACTTCACCTGCCCACGGTGCACCCTGCAAAATCCAAGAAGCTCTGGCGAAAAGAGAGGTAGGGAGCGTAATTGTAAGCTACCCGACTGGGGAATGTACCTCCATCTCACAGAATATCGCAGCCAAATAACAATTCCGTTGAGGGTTGTTGTGTTCCCGCGAGTGAGTGAGGTCATCAAAAAGGAAGTAGATGCTGCATTGGCAGCGGGGGTGGCGGCGTTCGAACGATATTTCATGCTGAGAGTGTTAATATGGCTACGGTAACCGCTTCACATCAGGCGGGCCGTATGCCGTATGTCTGCCACCCAACGTAGTATAAAAAAACAATTATAATAGGGCATAGTGTATTTTTTAAGCTGCACGACTGGGGAAGTACCTCCACCTCACAGAATACCGCAGCCAAATAACAATTCCCTTGAGGATTGTTATGTTCCTTGCGAGTGAGTAAGGTCACCAGAAAGTTCGATACCACCACTATCCGATATCATTCGATACCACTATCCGATAGTGACTATCGGAACACGAAAAGCCTACAAAAAACTTAGAATTATATTGAAAAAAATTATTTACTAACACATCATTGGAGGGATGTTTACGAAACAATTTTTGACTCAAACCGAAAATTACGCAGCAGGAAACGTCCGCTGACACGTAAAGCCAATAAATACTTCGAGCACGGAATAAGTAATTCTCTCATACTCAAAGCACCTATTGCTTTCGTTTCTTACATCTTTTCTTTCGTACTACTTACACCCCTAATATAATATACATATATGTAGGAAATATATGTATAATATATTAGGGGTGTAAATGGTTTATCAACATCTTTGAACCAAAGCCAACTTCATCTGCACGCGGTGCACCCTGCTGACTGACAAACGAACCCTTGAGAGTTGTTGTGTTCCTGCGAGTGAGTGAGATCACCAGAAAGGACGGAGATGCTGCGTTGGTAGCGGGGGTGGCGGCGCGCGAGCGATATTTCATGTAGCAAGCGTTAATATGGCTACGGTAACCGCTCCACATCAGGCGGTCCGTATGCTTGTCTGAAAAAACCCATATTAAACAAAGTAAACAAACGAATAGATGTTTTAATATTTTATTTATTAATGACATGCTTTTGAATACTGTTTGTTACGTATTTTAAAAAAATCCCGCAAACTAGACGTTTTTTAGAACGTGATATTTTAGTTTTGATTAATAAAACCTATGTCTGTTTTGTCTTATATATTTAAATACAGCATAGCCCCATAATTGTATAACTATATTTCAACGTGATTCATAATAAAAAAATATAATATTCATAATTAAAAAAAAATCTCGCTAGCTATATGATTCTTTTCAACCGCCTATAATTCCGAAAAACAGACGGAACAAATTCCAGAAGTGTTACCATCGATAGCCCTAATTATATAGATCCAATTCATTTGCTCTACTCTATCGCCGAAACTGAAGCCGATTATCCATTTTTTTATTCCAAAAATTGGCCTTTAGTTTAAGTTATTGACAAACATCTTCAGCTTAGTCGCTAGAGCTCTAGGGTTTCCACCAGCTGAGCTAAACATAAATAATAAATAAATAAATATTGTCAGACAAATTACACAGCGCCATCTAGCCCCAAAGTAAGCGAAGCTTGTGTTATGGGTACTAGACAACTGATAAACATACGTAAATACATTTTTTTTTGTAAATACATACTTATGATACATAGAAAATACCCAGACTAAGACAAACAGACATGTTCATGCACACAAATGTTTGTCCTATGTGGGAATCGAACCCACGAGCGTTGGTGTCGAAGCCGCGTCATTGACCGCTACGCCACCGAGCTCGTCAAAAACATAATTAGCAACAATCTAAGTAGTGGTTTCATTTTAAAAATTCCAATGGTAATCGGCTTGTGCTTCATCGGTAAGGCCCTTGGTGTTCCCGCTAAGTCACACTCATCTACTCTCTGAGATGAATCTGGAACAGTTCGAATGGCACCGCACGAACACGTTCTCATGCTCACACACTATGCACAAACGTCAATGTGTATGTATGAACGCGACATTTGTTTGGAATGGCTGGAGAGTGTGCATGTAGAGAGAGATGAACATAGAAAGAGATGCTACTTTTCTAACTGAAAATGCGGGTGAATTCGTGACATTCTGCTTGTATAAACCAAGTAACATGTATTCCAAGAAAAGCAATTTTGATAATTTAATAGAATTACGTAATAAATTAATTTGGCGAGATATCCTTTGATCTCCTTTGTATACATTTCATGGGTAATCCTTGGTTTAAGGCTTCTTAAGGTTATATTTTCATTCAAAGACAGAAAAGGTAATACCAAACCCCGGCCACTCCATACAAAAATGGCGCTTTTGCATGTAGTAACCAAATGACGTCTGTACACGTGTCTATGTTTGAGTGACGTTCTCTAGGGCTGACATTATTCAATTATTAGTCGGACATGTAAGGGGGTGTAAGTGGTTCATCAACATCTTTGAACCATAGTCAATCTTACCTGCACGGGGTACACCCTGCTGACTGACAGACGAGGCTCTGACGAAAAGAGAGGTAGGACATTTTATTTTGTAAGCAGCCCGACTGACGAAGTACCACCACCTCACAGAATACCGCAGTCAAATAACTATTTCCTTGAGGATTGTTGTGTTCCTGCGAGTGAGTGAGGTCACCAGAGAGGATAGAGTTACTGCGTTGGCAGCGGGGGTGGCAGCGCGCGAGCGATATTTAATGTTGCGAGCGTTAATATGGTTACGGTAACCGCTTCACATCCGGTGGGCGTAGTGAAGAAAAAAAAAACATAGTAAATACACTACTCTGACTTCAGCCAATATTTACAAAACGCCTTGTTTAATTGCCATTGCTACCTTACCCAAAATTTTATATTTTCTAATCACCACTAAATCGATTGTTCGCCTTCCGAAAACCGGTTCATTGTAATGGTCAAACCATTTCATTCTCACTAATTGTAGCTTTTTACTATTCATATATATGCGTAATGATTTGATTCATTTTCATATTCGCATGGAACAAACGTAATTTAAAACTAATACCACACATGACATCACGCGCAATAAACATTGAAATGTAAATAAGAAAATTGTAAATATTAACAATAAACCACCATAACTCAAGTGACAGCAATGTCATATCCGCGTCTGCGCACTCACTTGCTCTTTGAGACATAAACCTGCTATAACGCTATCCTTTTCTCATCTCGTATTAATTGTATCTTTTAAAGAATTAAAGAATTAAAGAATTAAAGAATTTATTAAACAACAGTAAACACATTATTTATAAAACAATAACGTACGTAAACGACCGCGTTAGCGTTATGCGTTATCTTGTATCCTACTTTGACAGACATGAATTAGTTATGATGAAACTATGGCTAACGCATGCTTTTTAGGTAATTTATAAAAAAAATCAGTACTTTATTTCAAAAAGGGATCGAATTGATTTCTTTTTTTGATTTCCATGTGTTGAAACATCCGTCCACTGCACAAGTCACTCCCATCTTTATTTTGCTGAATGGAAAATAAACCACGAGCGACGTCAATTCGCACGTTGTGGCATTCCTTGCGAACGGTTCCAAATCGGTTCCATAGGGGAGGTGAGGTCGACTAGTGAGAGCGGCAGAGAGTGTCCATACTGTACGTTAGTACTATTACTTATACTGTGGTAATACCGTCAAGCCTACATATATTTCATTAGATAGTTAATAGATTCAGGTGTTATTTTGAGGAAGTCAAATTTACAGGCAATTTGATCTACACTACTTTGCGTGCTTCCGCCACCAATTAGTTCATGCAGACTACTGCCGGCCGGCACCCACCCACTACCGTTAGTAGTTGCATGCGACCGCCGTGGCTGCTTTGGTCATCTCTGCTCTAGCTGCTCTGCCCCGTTACCACCAACTCTTATTGCGATTCAATAACTGAATAGATTGCTTATTCATACCAATGAATAAGCGACTCTATTCCATTTGAATAGAGTCGCTTATTCATCGCAATAAGAGATGGTGGTAAGGGGGCTGGTCGTCTCGTCCTCTCCTCTCCAAACAACCAACATCTGTTTCAACCAAACCATCCAAAATCTCGGACATCTGTTTTAACTGTTTTGTAGGTTGTTGTTCTAACCGTCAACATCTACAGATCGCCTGAGGATGCCTCGCGTTGAGGCGAAACACGTGTCGCAGAGACGACCACGGCAGTCGCATGTTTCTTCTGTTTCAGATGTTGGAGATTCGCCGAGACGACCACAGCAGCTGTAGCAGAGACGACCAAAGCAGCCACGGCGGTCGCATGCAACTACTAACGGTAGTGGGTGGGTACCAGTTAGCAGTAGTAAGCATGAAATAATTAGTGGCGGATGCACGCAAAGTAGTTTAGATCAAATTTTCTATATTCCATGTATATGTACTACTGTATCCTTTATAATTGCGACGACGTAATGAAGAGTAAAAGCCTCAGTACAGTAGTTTGATCGCATTTGGCAGTCGTCCAAATATTATTTGTTATTTTTATCCGTTATATTTCTATAAAAAGCTCTATCATTTGCATTGTAAATATAAGCCTCTTAAAAGCACTGACACAAATTAAAAGTTATTATAGCACTGACACCCTGACACAGCATGATTTTTTGTATTATTACCCGACTGTCTAAGAAAGAAGGGTATTTGCTTGACGGATATCATTCGATTCGAAAGTAAGAGTTAGAAGTTATCAAAAAACCGGACAAGTGCGAGTCGGACTCACCCACCGAGTGTTCCGTTTGTAGGAACATTATAAATAGTTCAGGAATCTAATCCCGCAGTTTTTTCCGAGAAGAGGGGAACGGTTGTTTTTGATATTTTTCATTATAAATATGAAATAATGCGTCGGAAAAAATAAATAAAATATATTTTGCAATGTACAATGTACACACCAAGCCTAGTTTTGCCATCCGTACTTTATAATAAAGTATTGTACGTTATTTCAGGTAATTGTAACTTTATTATTCTTATAAAGTATAGATATACTATTCTTATAAAGTATAGAGATACTTTATAAGAATAATAAAGTACACGAAAATACTTTATTTCGCATGATGGTTTTGAAAAAAATTGTTGTAAGTATTTTTTCGTTAAACGAAATTATATCGATTGGTGCTGAAATTTGCCAAATTTCATAGTTTTAGGTCCACGGGAAGTATGAGTTTTGATTCCCCAGAGAATGTGTCGAAATATGCGTTTTTTGCTGAATAAACGGCTGTATCTTTTTTTTACGTAAACTTAGCAGTTTGATTTTATTACAACTGCATGGGACCGTATCTCCACTCTCACCACGCATTCTCGACATAAAGGGTCTTGACAGACTGACGGACAACAAAGTGATCTTATAAGGGTTCCATACCTCAAAAGGAAAACGGAACCCTTATAAGATCACTTTGTTGTCCGTCAGTAAAAATCATGTCCACATTACTGGAACCCCAACATCCTTTACTTAGTATAAAAATATGGGTCTCAGACTTCGGAATTTTTTGTTACTTGTTCTGTGAGACTTTGCTTCTTGCCAAATTTAATTCTAGGTCTATGGTAGTTTTCAATTGACATCTTACCTACCGACCAATCAGACTTAGTCCATTAATCGGAGGCTAAGTGTACTTACAAACTTTAGCTCACTTAATATTATTCTCAACGTTAAATTTACTTTAATTTAAAGTTAAAGTTAGTTTAACTTAAAATTAAAGTTATTTTAACCTACTAACTCTACATGTTCAATGAACCAGTAATGATGGATCACGAAGCGTGAATACTTTCCGGTATTTCTCAATTTTAATAAAAGTTTCTTAATAGAAACTTTGTACATCTGACCACGTATGATTGTAGGTGGTATAGATTAATATCTATACCACCTACAATCAAACGTGGTCAGATGTACAATCAAAGGTCATAAATGTAGTTTTGGGGTGTAAGTGGTTCATGAACATATTTGAAACAAAGTCAACTTCACCTACGCGCGGTGCACCCTGCTGACAAACGAAGCTCTGGCGAAAAGAGAGGTAGGGAGCGTAATTGTAAGCTACCCGAATGAGGAATGTACCTCCACCTCACAGAATACCGCAGCCAAATAACAATTCCCTTGAGGATCGTTGTATTTCTGCGAGTGAGTGAGGTCACCGGAAAGGAAGGAGACGCTGCGAGCGTTAATATGGCTACGGTAACCGCTTCACATCAGGCGGGCCGTATGCTTGTCTGCCACCTGACGTTGTATAAAAAAAACTTAAATTTTGAATAAAACATTTATTTGTTACGATATTAAAATTTCCTTAATTAAATTTCTAGAGAATGATCAGGACTACAAAAGAAATTAAATAAAATTTTAATATCGTTATAAATTATACATATTTTATTCAATGTTAAAGGTAGGTGGTACTGTACTTTTGACCCTTGCTTGAAGTCGAATTCCAAAAGCTTTCTACACCTACTAATTTATTCTGATTAAACTCGTTGTGAGTTCCAAGGCCGTAGTTTTTCCCCCGGGAATGCAGTGGACTTCATTATTTATGGTCTTTTTGGTGGTCGCCGCTGTTAATCCTGGCTACATAGGAGACACTGTGGTGGAAATATGTGATGAGCCGCCTTCCTGATTATAACCCTTGCTTGTACAATAAACCATTTTTTTGGGTTGCCCACATAAATAACATCGACGGGATTACTTCCAAATAGATAATATATATTTACTACTAATGTAGTACTAATATTCTGTATGGCTACTGTAACATCATCATCATCATCATCACAATCAAACAAAGGGCGTCGTCCATTTGCTGAATATAGGCCTCCCCTTAGACCCCGACAACCATTTGATTGAAATGGCTTTTCGATCACTAAATAGGACCGATCGGTCCTGTGTCGTGATCAAAAAGCCTCGAGCGTTTTGGCCGTGTTTTAAGGCTCGCCGCCGCTTTATTGCGATGGCTCGAATGCTAAAAGGCTAAATAGTTCTTACGCCTTCTAGGCTAGTCACAGTTACGGCTTACGTCTCGCGAAGCTTGAAGCCTAAAAATTAAACCCACCTGATGTGAAGCGGTTACTGTAGCTATATTAATGCTCGCAACATGAAATATCGCTCGCGCACCGCTACTCCCGCTGCCAACGCAGCAACTCCCTCCTTCCTTTCTGGAACACAACAACCCTCAAGGGAATTGTTATTTGGCTGTGGTATTCTGTGAGGTGGAGGTACATTCCACAATACGCTCCCTACCTCTCTTTTAGCCAGAGCTTCTTTTGTCAGTCAGCAGGGTGCACTGCGTCCAGGTGAAGTCGGCTTTAGTTCAAAGATATTGATGAACCACTTACACCCCAAAGTCCTGAGGTTTCAGTATATTAAATATTTAATGTAAGCCAGAAAACGGCATAAATTATATTATCTTCTTCAGGATGGCAGCCGGATTTTGAAAATATCAGGATTTTTAGAATAAAAAAAAATGGTTCTTTCAGTTATTATTCATACTTTCCCCAGACGGGCAGCTTTAAAAATACGCTATGCCCTACCTCTCTTTTTGCTAGAGCCTCGTCTGTCTGTCTGCAGGGTGCACCACGTGCAGGACAAGTTAACTTGATGATTGATTCAAAGATATTGATGAATCGCTTACACCCCAAAAAAAAGTTGTAGAATCATATCATTTTATTTACTTATTTTACTTCATTCTAAATAATTTATTGATTTCTTTAATTGTTTTCTGGGCAACTTCTTTACGCAGAATGTTAAAAAAAACCATAATCTCTTCCTATTTGTGACAGCTACTAAAATTCTTACAGTGAGTTCTGTAATTAGCCGTGACAACCACAAATTCAATGCGACAGCGGATTTTAATGTAATATGTTACGTAGTGATGAATACATAATACCGATCTACATAATAATGTAGGTACCTCTTATTAGAGTAAACACAATATTCGCCGAGCGCGCTCCATATCAACGCTCCATATCAACACGCATTTTCAATGAAAATTTGTAAACACGATTATAGAAATGAATACCTATATGATTGATGATTAATAATAAATAAATAAATGAGTCTGTGATTGCCGTGGAATTAATAGAAGAAGAAAAAGAAAAATATTTCATTTGCACATTACACGAAACTAAAAGTCTAGCAACCGTGAGTAAGTATAAGATTTTGGGATTCCGTCGACGGGAGGGTATCAATGAAGCGAATTGCAAACAAGTCTTTTAGGTAAAGGTGTATAATTGTTATTTCCACAATTGTTTCTCTTAATCTTAAAGATAGCTATGAAAATTAACATTGAAGACAAAAGGCACTTTTATGTTAGCTTAGCTGTCTGAGAAAAACGTGGGAAATAATGTTGGTCTTGCCATACATATAAACCATTATGTGCTGCATCGAAACAAATGCCACCCATGTAACGGTGATTCCACACAAAGGTTCAGACGCCACCAGATAACAACTAAAACCAGACACAAAATTAAAGAAGAATAAAAAATAGAAACAGTGTTATGTGATGTCGCAAATTAGTCCTGAGTCCTGCTGAATAAGCATAATAATCCAAATCTGTAGCAGACCCGGCACTGACTTTCAGTTACGACATTAAGACCAGTTGTGACTCCACGAACATACAAACACGAGACAACAAAAGAAATGGCTTAAGTCTATTTGAAGATTTGGGTACCCAATAGTATTGCTTACTTACTTGCTTACTTTTCGCAATGAGAGCTCGCCACCTGCTTCTGTCCTGCACGATCATTTGGTCACCCAGTGACATAATGCTTGCGCAGGTCATTTTCCATCCTCTACCGCGCGAATTCGTGTCAGTCACCAAGACACAGTATAGAAAAGTCAAGCTACTGCCTGCTAAGTTAAAGGCACATAGTACTGCCGAGGTTCGCATTAGCACTGGCATCCCTGTTGTTGACAGAGCATCTCTTCAAGTCCAGTAACCCCACTCACTAGCTCAATAATCCTCAAGGATACATATACATCCTCAGTCGGACTCGGCATGCCCTAATTGTCTTTCAGCAAAGCCTCGTTCGTAAATCGGGATGGTACATGAGCAGGTGAGATTGATTTTGGCTTTAAAGATCGTGGTTAAACTTCAGTATCAAATTACAATAAATTTGAGGTGTAGTATGCAACAGCGTCATCTATAAGCCAACGCCAACATCACGTGCACGTGGCGCATCCGTTATCGACGATCCTCTGGGAAAAGAAAGGTAGGATATAAACAGCGCAGCTCCAATGTAGAAGTACCTCCTCCTCACAGAAGACCGCCGCCAAATAACAATTCCTTGAGACCTAGATGGTTGATAGGTTCCTGAAACTAAGCTTATCATCCCCGCTATGACCTCAGATTCTGGCGTAAGTGGTTCATCAAGATCTTTAAACCAAAGCCAACTTCGCCTGCACGTGGTGCACCCTGCTGACTGACAAACGAAGCTCTGGCGAAAAGAGGGGTAGGGAGCGTAATTGTAAGCTACCCGACTGGGGAATGTACCTCCACCTCACTGAATACCGTAGCCAAATAACAATTCCCTTGAGGGTTGTGGTGTTGCTGCGAGTGAGTGAGGTCACCAGAAAGAAAGGAAGGAGATGCTGCGTTGGCAACGGGGGTGGCGGCGGGCAAGCGATATTTTATGTTGCGAGCGTTAATATGGCTACGGTAACTGCTTTACATCAGGCGGGCCGTATGCTTGTCTGCCACCCGACGTAGTATAAAAAAAAAAAAACCTACGGTGCAGGGACTTGGACGCTGACCGTTAGGCTGGTTCACTGACTAAAATTCGCACAGCGAGCGAAGGAGAGAGCAATGCTTGGGGTTTCTCTAAAGTCTAAGGGGTCGAATTCGGAACGAAGAAAATCGACGGAGAACCAAAGTATTCGACATAGCTCTCAGAGTCAGCAAGCTGAAGTGGGAGCAGGGGCTGGCCACATCTGCCGAGTCAGCGATTTCGACACCAACGCTCGTGGGTTCGATTCCCACATAGGACAAACATTTTGTGTGCATGAACATCTCTGTTTGTCTTGGTCTGGGTGTTTTCTATGTATCTTATAGGTATGTATTTTATAAGTATGTATTTACAAAAAAATAAAAATGTGTTTACGTATGTTTATCAGTTGTCTGGTACCCATAACACAAGCTTCGCTTACTTTGGGGCTAGATAGCGTTGTGTAATTTGTCTGACAATATTTCAATATTTGACTGTAATGTTTAATCAACGCGGCTCGAAAACTAGTTAAGTTAATATAACTAATAAACTTTAACGTTCAGCTATCATCTTAGTAATTTGATTACAAAAATAAAACAGTAAGTAATACTTAACTAAATCGTATAAGTACATTTTTATTAGTAAAGTAATAAAAATACTATCAACCAAAGCTCTTCGTTTGTAACATATTAGTTTGAAACAACTAATGTTTTGATTTACCTTCTAAAAGCTCATCTATAATGACGAAAGTTTATCACAGAGCTTCTCATGTGTGTTATTAAAATGATAATTACTTTTGCGTAAAGTGTATGAGGAGCTCGATGACGTCGTTGCGCGTGGCAGTCTAATCGATCACGCAAGTCAAGCAACGTAGACCGTAGCCTGTCAATGGATGGGTCTATTTATCTCGAGCTCCTCCGTACATCGGAGGGCACGTTGAGTCGTTGGTGGTGCACAAAAGATCCAAGAGGGTGGACGTGCCACCGGTGCTGCAGCACTGGACCCATTTCAAGATAAGTCGTTGGTCCCGGCTGTTTTCGTCAGATGACAGCTGTTAAGCCAAGTCTGTGGCCTTTAGGCGACTTGAAAACACTGGCGTCAGCCAACCCGCAGTACTCTGTACTGACGCCAGTACTGTAGAAGTCCTGATGTCTCCCCGAGGGGGGCCGTCGGGAGACACAGGAGTCCGAAGGGAATGAATGAATATTTATTTGCCAGAATAAGGTTTTTGTACAGATGTTATTTTGTCAATA
Source organism: Hypsopygia costalis (assembly GCA_937001555.2). Classification (NCBI taxonomy): domain Eukaryota; kingdom Metazoa; phylum Arthropoda; class Insecta; order Lepidoptera; family Pyralidae; genus Hypsopygia; species Hypsopygia costalis. Next base: position 4,444,689 of record OW443337.2, on the reverse strand, counting down.
TGTTCCATATTATTCTGCCATCGATAATGGCGTGCAAATATTAAAGTCATAGTAGGTAATTGAAAAGTATAAATTACTGATAAATAAGTCATCAGTATCTACAAAATAAATAAATATGTCAAGCTGAATTGAATATTAATAGGAAAACGATTACGATCGGATATTTTTATTGCACAAATCTAACTTAACCTAAAATTAGTGTTAATAGTATTAAGCTTAGCTGATAGGGATGGAAGAGTTCTACCGAAGTAACTGAAGAAGTTTATCACAAATTTAAACAGGAGCCCGTTTATCGCAATCAAAAAACGTTATGGGAATTGGCGGCAGCTTCAGCGATATGCCCTCTGAGCCCATAATGATCCAAAAATAATAAAGTTTGACAACATGTTTACGTTTGCGTTATTTTGTATGGAAATCTGTGTTTCCAAAAAGTTCCCCTAGAGACTGCTTTTAACATTTGCATACAAACTATAGAAGTTACTGCGATGGTCGTATTAGCGTAAATCGTTTTGAAACTTCCACAAACTCTGATATAATATAGATAAGCTAGCGATGAATCTATTTTATAAGTATTAAAGTATCACGTTACATTTCATTGTTTTGTGCCTGATCATTATAATTATTTGAGCCAAAGTCAACTCCATGTATGTGGAGTATCATAGAAAATTAAATACTTCACGCAATGCAACGCTTGGATGGGTATATATATCTCGAGCTCCTCCATGCTTCGGAGTTCGGACATTAGATGACTGTCGTTAAGCCAAGTGACCTTTTAGGTGACTTGAAAACACAGGCCTCCGCCAACCCGCAATTGAGCAGCGTGGTGGAATATGCTCTAAACCCCTTCGAATTAGGGAAGACCCGTATCCCAGCAGTGGGACGAATGAGGGTTGACGAAAAAGTTAGAAAAAGTTAAAAAATTAACAAGGTTGGGGCCGAGAGGATAATTTATGCTGCAAGCGTCTATAGCATTGTTTCACATCAGAGTGGCCGTATTCTTGTTTATCACTATATACAGTACATATAAAAAAAAAACAGAATATTAACAGACACGATGAGGCCTAAAATAATTAGTAAGCTTTATTTAAGTACAATCTTTCTTGAAAAAAATTTGTATCGATTTTTCCAATATGAAACACTGAAAACATACTCAAACTGTGAAGTAAATGTCACAACAAAGTTGTTAAAACATATTGCTGGTAACACGAGGGAATGTGTGAGGGGATGAAAGTGACGGGAACATTATTGGACATCAACGTAGTGTCGACATTTTCAGGTCCCATGTACAAACAGAGAAGCTTTTTATATTCTTGTTATGCGGATTCACTATTGAGATGATGAAATTGGATGATTTTAAAAATATTTCTATGCTTGTTTTCTTTTACAACTGTAACCAATGTTATTAAGCATATTATTTAGTTATATTATTAAAATTAAACTAAAATTAATCTATTTTTTTTTAATATATAAATTTACTACTACTACTTAGCTACTTGCTAGCCGGTGGGATGCACCATGTGCCAGTGAGGTTGGTTTTGGCTCTAAAGATACTACTGAGCCACACTCAATCCAAAATAACTTTATGTTGAGCAAAATTATAAGTGCTTTTGTTTTATAATTGAGTTACAAACAATCCCATATCTCAAGTTGGATTAAACTGCATACGTGTGCAAAATTTGATTTAAATCGGTTCAGTAGTTTCGGATTCCATCGTGGATAAAAAAAGTGATACGAAATTTTTATATATTAAGAAGTTTAAGCAAAAACTAAAATGAATTTTGAATTCTCACGTGTCAGGTCAAATAAATTGTAACATAAATTACTTTACACCGCAATTTGTTAGAATCATGTGGAACTCGCGGATAATTATAACTTGTTTGTTAACTATTAAACCAATTATCCTACCAAATTACCTTACACCTCTATCTGTTACAATAGTAGATACGGTACTCACAGATAATTATGAACAAATAATTATTAATAAAAAAAATAATGCGACTATAAATTGAGATAAAAACTATCCCATATCTCAAGTTGGATCAAACTGCAAACGTGTACAAAATTTGATTTATATCAGTTCAATAAATTCGGATTCCACCGTGGACAAACAACGTGACACAAAATTTTTATATATTAAGAAGAAGATTAAGATTAAGAAAAAAATAAAAAGCATTTTGAACACTCGCGTGTCAGGTCAAATGGATTGTAACATAAATTCTTTTACACCGCAACTTGTTAGAATCATGTGGAACTCGCAGATAATTATGAACAAATAATGTTTAGTCGTTAAAAGGGAACAGACAGACACACTTTCGTATATACAGATTTGTTTAACTCAACATATTAGATTCCTGAAACAAGAGATTGTGCAATTTCTATTTCAAATAGTCACTAGACTGAGACATTTTCATGTCAATGGGACGTAAATTCTAGGGTCGTGCCGCTTGTTTCGTAAATTATTTTGTTTGTGTTAATGTTGTGATGTCTTAATTAACTAAAGAATTTCTTGCTGCAGCGTCTCCGAAAGAGGTGAAGAGAGACTGTAACAGATTCAGACGATGGTGCCGCAGTAGACGCTGCCAACTGTGGCGGCTGCTGCTGCTCCCCTTCATTCCAATCCTGGCGCTAATCATCCAGACGACTCTCTCGTTGAAGAACAGCCTTAACAATGGAAGAGAAGTCTCTGATGTTGAGGAACAGGTGAGGACTTTTTACTAGCAATTTAAAATAAGTAGGGCATAGACATTTAGAGAGCCTCCCCATAGACGAAGTGCTTTCATATAGAAAACTGAAACTAAATTATACGTGTCTAAAGAATGAGGGTCTTTTGGCAGCACTGTTGCGTAGGGTCCAATCATCTGTCAATTCATAGCATCTCTTCAAATGGCTTGTAGCGTTTTGTTGTTGCTTGTCGTCTTGAAGTTTCACTGTCAAAAAATTCGGTACACTTTGACAATCTGGACCCGACGCCTACCTTGCGACATCTGGTGTCAGAAAAATATCGAACATCCCCATTGTGCAGAAACATGTAAGAAAGTAAGGTCATCAGGGACCTTATCGCCTAAGCTGAAGCCGGTTCACATCTTTTTTTTTATTTTGATAATAGGCATTCAGCATTCGTCATCAACCCATAATCATCCCACTGTTGGGATACGGGTCTCCCCTCAATGGAAGGGATTTAGAGCATACTCCACAACGCTTCTCATCTGCGGGTTGGCAGATGAGAAGCGTTGTGGAGAGAAGTTTGATAATAGGACTTAGGTTTAATTTACTGACCACCATCTTCAGATATTCTTCAAATACTCTATTGATTTAGCGAAACATGATTCGTCATTCATCATCATCATTCATCAGCTTGTATCTACCCATTGCTGGCTTTCCCTGTTGCACCATAATATGCGATCTCCCAGTTTCGATATCCAACCGCTTCCAGCCGCTTTTTTCATCATCAATATATCTACAGCCGATGAACGCTTCGTTGCCTCATGCTCCTTTTCGTAAATCGTTGGCATATTATTTCTAGAAATGGTTTAATGCATAAAACATTGAACTAGACCAGTGTTTTTCAAAGTGTGGGTCGCGACTTCACGTGGGTCCCCAAGTCTCTACAAGGGGTCGCGGAAAGTCGCGAAGCTTAAAAAACAAAACGTTCAAACAGATATTTTTGTTAAGAAAATGTTCATTTCGGAACGTAATCGATGTCTATTTTAAATATTTCATTATACGAGTACATATATATTATTTAAAAAAATATTGTATTTAATTAACCCATATTGAATTAGATAAAACTCTACGAATTCAATATTTGTAATATTATAAAATACATTCAGGTTATGAACTTTAGAGGGCAGATTTAAAAATATTTTGTTAGTAGAGGTTCGCGCCATGAAAAAGTTTGAAAGATTGAAAACACTGCCCTAGAATAGAGAAAAACAGAGTTATAGACTGAAAAATAGTAATCTAGTAAATTATTAATTCTTGATATGCTTTTCGAAACAATTGACTTAAAAAGTTGCTTTTAATTTATTTAAAACGTTATAAGGCAACGTAGCAAGATTTTGGGGTGTAAGTGGTTTATCAACATCTTCACCTGCACGTGGTGCATCCTGCTGACTGACAAACGAAGCTCTGGCGATAAGAGAGGTAGGGAGCGTAATTGTAAGCTACCCGACTGGGGAATGTACCTCCACCTCACAGAATACCGCAGCCAAATAACAATTTCTTTGAGGGTTGTTGTGTTCCTGCGAGTGAGTGAGGTCACCAGAAAAGAAAAGAAGGAGATGCTGCGTTGGCAGCGGGAGTGGCGGCGCGCAAGTGATATATTATGAAGCGAGCGTTAATACGGTTAAGGTAACCGCTTCACATCAGGCGGGCCGTATGCTTGTCTGTCACCCGACGTAGTATAAAAAAAAAGAAAAAAAAAAGATTTTCAAAATCTAGTTTTCTCTATACATATTTTCAATCCGAATCAAATAAAGGAGATAATTTATTCTGTCGGTTCCGCAGCCGTCACCTCCGTCGTCAGCTCGGAAAAGGACATTCATGAAAATTTATAATCTTGCCCGCCAAGATATCAGCTTTTTCCTTTTCCATAATTGAAAATTTATCTTAGACAATTCGATCAGATTTGTCATAAATTTGGGATTATCAGATTCATTAAATAGGTATTTGATTTCATTCCAGATAAGAAACTTTCAACACGTAATCTGTGGATTTTTTTTTGGCGTGATAGCGTCTTATAAATCGTTGAACGCCGGCTGCACGCACGAAAAATCATGACTCATTGGCACGTTCCGCCTGAGCCGAGCGTGCAAGCGAGAGCGCGGAACAAGCTATCTCTCTTTCACTTCATCGGCCGATGTTTTCTTATGACGTTATTACGTAAAATTATAGTCTGTAAACCGACTTTAAAACAACCAATTTTTTTTATATGAGAGGGCTCATAGAGATCAGCAACACCAAGGCGTCGTCTATCCGTTGTCAGCTTTTTAAGGGTAATAAACACTCTGTTCTTGAAGGATCCCATGTCGTAATTGTTCGGAAATACCGCTGAGGGAAGTTCATTCCACAGTTTCACCGATCGTGTTATAAAATGTTTTAGGAAACGTATTTATTTATTTATTCATATTGTATTGTAGTAGATCGCTTATTATCAAGATGATATGGATGGAATTTCACAAATCCTTTTTTAGCAAATGCCTACGTCATTACAGCAAGGTATTCACTTGGCACAAGAATCAGTTCAAAACATGGCGTTACAAATGACGGCCGAACATGGGTTATTCATTCCATTCTCAGTACAACCGCACTATCCACGTCCACGGCACGAAGAACAGCTGTGCGACAAAGAGGGCTTCATCAAAGTAGTGAAGAAAAAGAAATCCTCGAACTGCAACCATCGCGGCACCGCCCCGTTCGAACCAGACATGTTGCTGCGCCAGGAAGTACCATCAACGCAGTTGTACGTGTCACGACTACACTGGTCCAAAAGACTGAATACGTTGTGTATTATGTGAAGAAGAAGAGCACCTTCATTCTGAGAGTCGAGCGGTTGAAACCTCGACACAGAGTCAATTTTAGCTCCTTTGTGGTTAGGGTACCGACCCACCATCTGCAGACCTTCATGAAGGAAGACTTCTGGCCCAAGGGCGTCGTGTTCCGGAGATTCCGAGGACGGCTACCTACCGATTCGCCATACACGTCGCCGACACTGCGTATATAATATAATAATACTAGAGTTACGTAATATAATAGTAGTTTATGACACTGTTGCATAATAAGGGTTATTAAAATACGAGTGTGAGTTTATAACATGAGCCGAAGGCGAATGTTATAATAGACCACACGAGTATTTTAATACCTAATTATGTGCAGTTTCATACACTACTTTATCTAATCTCATGAAATATATGATAATAATATTTTAAATACAAAAGCTTTATTTCTTACTTGTAAATCCATTTGCAGTTCGAGCATGCGTAATTGCGTAGTGCGCATGCGCGACGCGCCGCGCGGCGCCGCGTTCACAGATTATGTAGAAAAATTTTGCAAAGTTGCAATGTATTTGCATTGCAACCTGTCATTAAGATACTGTATTTAGTTTTATAATGTGTAAATTTTAGTATGAGATTAGATAAAGGATTTATCTAATCTCATACTGAAATTTAATAAAAAGGAAAAATAACTTTTTAAATTTATTTTGATAGCTTGTGCGTAAAGACTGTCATTAAGATACTGTATTTAGTTTTTTAATGTGTAAATTTCAGTATGAGATTTATCTAATCTCATACTAATTATAATTTAAAAAGTTATTTTTCCATTTCGATACTGCTTCAGCCCTGGATACAGGTATTTTAAACAGGTTGCAATGCAAATACATTGCAACTTTGCAAAATTTTTCTACATAATCTGTGAACGCGGCGCCGCGCGGCGCGTCGCGCATGTGCACTACGCAATTACGCATGCTCGAACTGCAAATGGATTTACAAGTAAGAAATAAAGCTGTTGTATTTAAAATATTATTATCATATATTTCATGAGATTAGATAAAGTAGTGTATGAAACTGCACATAATTAGGTATTAAAATACTCGTGTGGTCTATTATAACATTCGCCTTCGGCTCATGTTATAAACTCACACTCGTATTTTAATAACCCTTATTATGCAACAGTTTCATAAACTACTATTATTCTATGGACTTATTGTTTTGTAAATTTGTATGCATTGCAATGTTGTCTAAAATAAATGGTTTTATTTTATTTATTACTATCTACTACTGAAGAATGGAGGGTGATGTTTCTCGCATGTATGTCTAATTTTTTGCCATGTTCTACAGCCTAAACGTTACTAACATTTTTATCGTGTCAGCTGTAAAATAAATAAATAAAATATTTCTGGACGATTTACACAGCGCCATCTAGTAGTAGTAAAATAAGCGCAAAGCTTGTGTTATGGGTACTAGACAACTGATAAATGTACTTAAATACATTTTTTATGTAAATACATACTTATAATACACAGAAAACACCCAGAACAAGACAAACAGACATGTTCATGCACACAAATGTTTGTCTTGTGCGGGCATCGAACCCGTGACCTCGGAGTCAAAGTGGCCATTGCTAACCATTCGACCACCGAGCTCGACTAGCTGTGAGAGCGATATATTCTTTCTATATGCTATTCTTCCGTATTGTATACTAAATTTCAATCCGATCAGTCCACAGGCTTGAGCTGTGCGTTGATAGATCAGTCAGTAACGTTCGCCTTTTATTAATACAGAAGGATAATACAGAAGAAAAAAGAATATATCGCTCCCACATTTAAGAGGAACAAAATATTATTAAGGTTTAGGCTGTAGAACGTACCAAATTATTAGACATACATAGTTACTCCATTCTTCGGTAGTCGGGTAATACCTAGCTTAACCCATATACGTTCGTCATTTGTAACGACATGGTTTGAACTCAAAGCGGCTATTTACACCGCTGAGTGTGCGCATATTGCAATTGTCGATAAAAAAATAAAAAAAAAACTCAGAGCTGTATCAAAATCAAATCAAATCATTTATTTGCAAGCAAACACGGTACAACGGTGGTACAACTATAAAAGTGCAAGCGTGTTGCACCAAACATTGGCATGCAAAAGATAATAAAAATTAAAATGTCAAAATAAATTAATACAAATAAAAAAAAAATATTAGTTGTCAAACATTACCTAATTAAAAATTATAAACAATAGTCACATGGTCTAAATATTATAACATTACAATAAAAAATACCAAATAATAAATTATAAAATGTCCTTAATCTTTTTGAACTCCTCTACGCTATAGACACAGTTGTCGCAGAGTAATCCAAGCAAAGCTTTTTTAAAAACATGTAATGGAAGATTTATGTAGTAGCTCTCAAAAACCTACGTCATTCCTCAGACACGGATGAACCTGGGTGAAAATGCACCTCTGCCGCGAATGCTATGTAGCTATAATAAAATCAACAACTCACGTGATCTAGACATCAATCATTATTCAGTTGTAAATGTCATGCGAAAGGTTCAGTCGTTTCGTGGCGCTTGTTAATTATTGTGAGATTATCATGCTTTGTCAACAATGCACGCCATGATATTGGTATATTTGCAGAATTTATTTTTATTTTTAAGCAACAATTACATATTTGAGCCGTTTGGGGTAGAGACCTTGGGGCCGTGGGGCCCGTCAACTCACAAACTATTTAGAGATATTTCTCAAAAATTGGTCGACACGTCCTATAACCAGAAGGCTGGCCATTTGATGGCTTGCTCAGAGAATAAGTATAGCTATCCAGCGAGGTAATGCTGCCAGTGTTCTGGGGACACTGCCGAAAGACAACGATCTTAGGGATATTTTTTATTTTAAAAGTAAATTTGTATTTATTTATATATTTATTTTTTGTAACTTAATTAAGTTTTCTATATTTAGATTGTATTTTATTAATTATATCTCTAGTATATTGAAGTATGAGCAAATATTAAACAAATTAAGAATGTTAAAAAAAAAACGACGTGTGGCACTCGGGGACTGCCGCGGTAAAGCTATTGCATAGCATTTTGTATCAACTTATGCAATTATAATTTTATTTATTTATTTTATTCATGCAGTATTGCTTTTCTTTGATATTAATTCAAGTTACACTTTTTGAGCGTGGTGACCGATAAGAAAACAAATTTTTCTATTATTAAATAAATAAAATGAGTTTCGTAGAGTCCTACAATACGTCTAATCGCACGCACATAACGCCGTGTCGAAGACTGCCGAACTGAAACGACGTTAGACGATGCACGGCCTTCAAGCCACACCTCCTTGCCCGTCGGAGTGGGGAGCGTGAGGTTTTTTCGTTACGGAATTTCTGGATTCGGTCCCCGCGCTCAAGGCCCGCGATAGAAGCTATGCAATAGCTTAAAAATTATCCAATAAAAAAAAATATCTTTTTTATTTTGTTAATTTCTTGTGAAAGTTATGTTCACCTGTAATTCGGTTACATGCTGGTTTTGTTGGCAAAATAACAATAAAAGTTTAATTTGTTTAATTTTCGGTCATATTTCGATGTAATTCCACTTAAATTAAACATTGAAGTTTCATATTGCGATACAGGAATAAAAATATAATAAATTTGGCGTTTGTGAGATCGAGACGGGATCGAAACTGAATTTTGATTACGAGGATTGCCCCTCCGATTATTGTGCCAATTGGAGCCTTAAAGAGATGGTGAATGGGATATCATGGATAAATTGCAAATTGGAACAAGCCTCAAGTGGTTATTGGACATTATGACGTCTTTGCAAATAGAAAACTCCCTGATTTGAATTTTCAATCTAAAATATCTTATATACCTAATAATGATACGTATAGATAGGTTTTGAAATAGCAATTGCAAATTGTAAGGTGTCAAAATGGCACAATATACCTATTCATTTTTAGGGTTCCGTACCCAAAGGGTAAAAAGGAACCCTATTACTAAAGCTCCGCTGTCCGTCCGTCCGTCCGTCTGTCACCAGGCTGTAGTATCTCTTGAACCGTGATAGTTAGGCAGTTGAAATTTTTACCGATGATATATTTCTATTGCCGCTATAACAACAAATACTAAAAAACAGAATAAAATAAATATTTAAAGGGGCTCCTATACAACAGACATGATTTCTGTTTGCCGTTTTTATAAATAATGGTACGGAACCCTTCGTGCGCGAGATTTTTTTTTTATACTACGTCGGGTGGCAGACAACCATTAGGCACGGCTGATGTGAAGCGGTTACCATATTAACGCTCACAACACGAAATATTACTCGCACGCCGCCACCTCCGCTGACAACTCAGCAATCTTCCTTTATGCCGTTTTTATAAATAATGTATAACCTCACTCACACGCAGGAACACAACAACCCTCAAGACTGCGATATTAGAATAGAATAGAATAGAATATCATTTATTTGCCAGAACATACAATTATTTGGTAAGATGTCATGTTACAATAAGGTTACAGTATGTTCACCTTATACAGGAGACATGCAAATTTTCCTTTGTAAGCAATTACGTAAATATAGATGATTGAAAGAGTAAATTATGTTTTACAATTAAGAGCCCTATTACATTTACACGTTGACGAGCTCTCGCGCAGTACTAAACTCGCGAAGGCCGCCGGTGCATCGTTTTTGTAGTAATTTTGAAGTTATATTTATCGTTTTTATTGAAATAAGATAATAAATTCATGCTACAAAGTTTATTCATCATGAAGTAACAATTATTCTCGTATAAATTTTGCTCAATAATATTATCGTTTCTTCGAGAAATTAACAGTTTACTTAAAGCGATTTTCGAAGTTTTTTTGGTTAAAAGAATGTTTTTTTTCTATATTAAATAAATGATGTTTCAAAATTCCGAGGCCGCTATGTACTATACGACTATATAACAAATATCATTCTATTTTTTTTATTTCATTTGTTTGGAACAGTAGTACAATCCAGGAGCTCAAAATAGTGAATGCGCGCATTTTATGAAAATCTTTCTCTGCAATTTTGGGTTTATTTAAATAGTTAAGCAAAATTTCCAAAAAGCGAGGCCGCTACGTACTATGCCAATAGGTATTCTGTACTATTCAATAAGTCAACATTGTTAATGTATTTTTGTTTCCGAGATCAAGAACGCCAACATTGGCCATTTTACGCAAAAATCACAGTCAAAATGTAATATGGCTCTTAAGTTAATTATTACAATTAAGTTCAAATAAATATGTCAAATAATAATATAATGTCAATGTTTAAATTTTTAAATTTACTAAATTGCAAAGATAAATAACAGTTAAATTCTGTCAGGTAGAAGTAGTTCTCTACTCGGGTAGCCCACAATTATGCTGTAACTACCCACTCTTTTGCCAGAACCTCTTCCGCTAGTCGGCTAGGTGCACCACGTGCAGTTGAGTTTCGCTTTTCTAAAGATCGTGGTGAACCTCTCATACTCCAAAATATCATATAACATAGGGTTATTTATTGTAACTAAAGTAGAAGTTATTTCTCATACTTTATCCATCTGCCAGCATCTTTGAAGACAGTTTCAGTAAACAAACAGATAAATAAGAAGAAAGTTGCAACTGTTTCACGGTCGCCTGTATCTTGAACTTGAACTTTATTAACTTATCAGACATGGCGTCTTTATTTATATTTTTATTAGCTCATCATAGTGCCTCCGCTGCGCCTGGTAATAAGCGAAAAAAGAGCCAAAATTGCAGCGGCAATTGGCAAAAGACTACACAACAGTATTCTGTCAACGGAACGGGGGCCCACTAAGCATTCCCACCACTGTGTCTGTAGCGAGGATTAACAGCGGCAACCACCTAAAAAGGCAATGAACAGTAAAGTCCATTGCAGTCCCGGGGATAAGACTACGGCTGCCTTGGAACTCTAACGAATATAATCAGAAGAAATTAGTAGGAGTAACAGCTTTTGAAATTAGACTTCCCCTCTTAGCAATGTGACAGACAGGGACTTAGTAAGTAAGTGCTCGAAAGTATTCTCTCAGCTAACACTGTCATGCTGATTTGGTAGGTGCTTTTTCACACTTCATTCGAAGGATCTCATGTTGTAGAAAGAAGGAACCATAAATTTCCCGCCAAGGGATTCTACTTTTTAATGGTACAATGGCATGTTTGATATTTTTTCTGACATTAGATGTCGCTAGGTAGGCGTCGGGTCCAGATTGTCAAAATGTACTGAATTTTTTGATAATGAAACTTTAAGACGACAAGACAACACAAGACGTCAACAAGACATTTGACAAGATGCTATGAATCGACAAATGATTAAACCCTACGCTACAGTGCTGCCAAAAAACCCTCATTAAGATAGGAGTTGCTGAACTTTTTCTCACGCAAAGAAATAATATAAATATAATAAAATGTTCTCAACAATGGAACAATTATATCGCTAGCTCGTCTATATTTGTATAATGGAAAGTACCTAGATGGTGGGATAAGGTAAACAGGTAAACAGTTCGTCAGAGCACTACATAGTGTTATCTTGTTTGGGGTAATACATATATTTTAGGATAGATTTACAAGAGAACCTTCTCTTGTATATTCACCTTAGAAAATATCTGTTCCGAAAATGAATAGAGCAGATCATTTCAAGTACAAACGTTACAATTTCTTCAAAATATTTTGATATTTCTAAAAAAAAATCTTCTTTTACGTATAGTACGTTTCCTAAGACATTTTATACTATTAACTGTGCAATTGTGGAATCAACTTCCGTCAGCGGTATTTCCGAACAATTGCGACATGGAAGCTTTCAAGAACAGAGTGTACATTTCCTTTAAAAGACTGGCAACGGATCCGCGACCCCTTGGTGTAGCTGATCTCCATGGGCGGTGGTGATTGCTTTCCATCAGGTGATCCACATGCTCGTTTGCTCCCCTCTCATATTAAAAATAAATATCAGTATGATATAGTTGGTCACTCCCTTTAAAAAATAAAAATATAGATCTGCTTCTAAAATTACCTACAAAACTTGAATTTCTAAGAGTTCAGAAGTTTCCGAGTACTTAATTAATCACAAACACAAACAAATATTTCACAGAAATAAAATAAATGGTTGTCCTGACAAATTACTTGCCTCACACAGTCAAAAAAAGTACATTTCTATGATTTCTAAAAAGATCCGAGCACACCCAGTGCTTGAATCATTTTAACCGACTTCAAAAAAAGGAGGTTATCAATTCGATCCGTATTTTTTTTTTTTTTTTTTTATACTACGTCGGGTGGCAGACAAGCATACGGCCCGCCTGATGTGTAGCGGTTACCGTAGCCATATTAACGCTCGCAACATAAAATATCGCTACGCGCCGCCACCCCCGCTGCCATCGCAGCATCTCCTTCCTTTCTGGTGACCTCACTCACTCGCAGGAACACAACAGCCCTCAAGGGAACCGTTATTTGGCTGCGGTATTCTGTGAGGTGGAGGTACATTCCCCAGTCGGGTAGCTTACAATTACGCTCCCTACCTCTCTTTTCGCCAGAGCTTCGTTTGTCAGTCAGCAGGGTGCACCGCGTGCAGGTGAAGTTGGCTTTGGTTCAAAGATGTTGATGAACCACTTACACCCCAATATGTATGTATGTAATATTGCCAGAATTGTAGTTTTTGTATATATTAATTATATAATCTGGCAGTGGGGGAGTTGCGAGTGTTAATATGGCTATGGTAACCGCTTCACATGAGGCGTGCCGTATGTTTGTAGGTCACCCAACGTAGTACAAAAAAATGGGGTGTGGCTGTGTCATAGAGACGGCCGTGTGCTGTACGTGAATACGTTTATTCACTAAAATTATCTCAAAATGGCAGCGCTTCCCCCTTCCCCGCACGCGATGTTCAATAGTCGTTACATAGCGTAATAAATTCTTTGATCCTTCATCTATCCAGTGGTGTGATTTAATTTTAGATGGAGATAAGATATTTGTAGCTGCAACACCAAACTGTATCCCCCGATTTAGTTATCATTAGTTTATTTTTATTTCTGGTGACCTCACTCACTCGCAGGAACACAACAACTCTCAAGGGAATTGTTATTTGGCTGCGGTATTCTGTGAGGTGGAGGTACATTCCCCAGTCGGGTAGCTTACAATTAGGCTCCCTACCTCTCTTTTCGCCAGAGCTTCGTTTGTCAGTCAGCAGGGTGCACCTCGTGCAGGTGAAGTTGGCTTTGGTTCAAAGATCTTATGAACCCCTTACACCCAAAAATTGCCTGCCTATGAGAGGAATTTTAAAGACGTATTCACGTGAAAGGAAGAAATTGACAACGGCCTCAATTATAGCACACCCCGGCCACTCCATACAAATGTCGCGTTGTTTAGTACTACATATACAATGACGTCTGTGCAGAGAGTGAATGAACGGGTGTGCGTGCGGCGCCATACAAACTGTTCCAGATTTGTCTCAGAGGGGAAGTGAGGTAGACTCAAGAGAGCGGCAGGGAGTGGCCATACTGTCTGTACGTAGTACTATTACTTATACTGCGATTATAGTAATAATTGTAAATATTCCTGAGTCACTTCAATCGCGTAAATGTAATATAAACACTTACAAGTGAAATAGACTTACTTATCAGTATTTTCAGGGAAATACATACATTTCGAATTCAGATTGCTCCCTGCAATGTTTACGATCGAAACATACAAGCAATAATTTATTGCCGTCGTAAACAAACCTAATCTGTTAGCTGTGTACATAATAATACCACAGTGCGTGGGCCATTTAGAGGGATCCATATTGGCTCACCTAAAGTTTTTTTGGTCGTGTGGTTTCCGGCAGATTAGAATAGAATCATTCCGTCTCTTCCCGTGGATGTCGTACAAGGCGACTAAGGGAAATACATTATAAAACATCGATCAGGCCTCCCCAACCCGTCTGGCCAGCGTGGGGAGTGTAGGCCAAATCCTCCTTCTGTCATGGCCGGACGAGAGAGGGTCGTGCTCCTGTAGTGGAGACTAAAATGACCTGATGATCAAAGTTTTTTTACCCGAAATTGTTATTCATACCGATTTGTAATCCGAATGATCACTCTTCCTAAAATTTTCTTCCTAAAGTATTCATAAAATTTGTAGTACTACCGACGAAGTCCATAATAGTCATGTTTCCGAAAATTGCATTTAATAATATGACTTACGGAACTATATTTCAACTCCTACAGTTGTATTTCATGACGCTTTTATTCCTAAACATTTTCAATAATTTTTACGCTATTTTCAGCAAAATTCATTGAGCTTATAAAATCGTCCGGTCGTTCTGTCTGTCCGTTGCCATGAAACTCAAAACGACTTCGGATTCGTGTAGAGCATCAAAAAGTAGTAATGTAAAGTGACCTTGGTTTTCCGAAAAAAAGTCGTTCTGTCTATCCGTCCGTTGCCATGAAACTCAAAATTTCGAAATTCTGACTTCGGATTCGTGTAGAGCATCAAAAAATAGTAATGTAAAGTGACCTTGGTTTTCCGATATAGAAAAAATATCGCTATATATAATATATACCCTATTTTTATTATAATATATTTTATTTTACCCTAATTTGAGAAACGCCCTAAAGTTGCTTTTGGCACTCGCCGGCCGCTGCCGCGGCACGCGGAACGCGGTGGTTCAGCGTCCACAGGAGTGAGTCCTAAAACTGTTTGTAGTGATATTTTCTTATTGTAAATGATGTTAAATATTAATAAGAGACGAATTTGATTAAATAAAAATAAATTTATTAAAATGTATATTGCATTGAACGGTATTGAACGGTATAAAGAAAAACTTAATAAAATAATTTAAATTGTAAACAGTTTTGTAATAATAATTTGATTGATATGTATGTTAATACATACAATAAAATGTTTAAGAATCTTAATTATTACATTTGAATGCATATACCTAATAAAAATACTATTTACAGCTAATATTTAATATAAAATTTAATACAAAACAAATAAAATATTTACAGTTACGTACTAAAAAAAGACTAAAATTTTATCTTTAGGTACAAGGTATAAGGCTCTTTTTCTTTCGGGGAAGTTTCCGAAAACCAGATATAAATGGGTCTGAAATCAGTAAAAGTCTATTAATTAAGTCAGTATTTGTAATTTCGCGTGACATTTTCCGGGTGAAATCTCGTGTGAATGGGGAATATGCATGATTTTTTTTTTATTTTTTATATGTTTCTACTAGTTATTACATTACCAAACATACAAATATCACGTCCAAAATATAAACTATTATGCAAAAAATTAAATATTAAAATCGCGATCAATTTAAACGCGGCCATTTTGGCGCGCTTGTTCGTGACGTCACCATTACACGAGTTCGATGTCAACAGCAAAGTGTTTGGTTTACAAAATTACCAAAAAATAAATAAAATGAGTGAATATCGACTTAATTACCATGGAAAAGTACAAAAAACCATATTACAAATATTGTGTCGTTCCTATGGGTCCAAATAACATCAACACTGCACCTGACAAAGTGTATTTCCTTATGCCGAAAGGTGAAAATCTAAGGAAAAAGTGGTGCAAGGCGATGAGAAGAGACAATGTATCGTGTTTGAGCTGTTTATACTGTTGTGAAGATCATTTCAATGTAAGTAAGGATATTAAAAAAGTAAAATACATATACAAACCATTCTTACTTTTACCTACCTACTTGTTTTGTTTACAAACCTCTACAAAAACATAACCTAGTTTACAAAAAGTTGTAAAGATATTATTAAAAATTCTTATTCGATATTCTAAATTTATCTTTATGTATGTATAAGTATTATTCATGAATAAAAACATCTAAATTATTAGAGTAAGAGGCAAGTTCGAGACTAGTTTTATTAACCTTTATATTATTTTTGGGTTGCAGATTGAAGAGGATACAGAAAATTATATTAAATACAAAATAATGGCATCCTTCTTCACAATTAATAAATACTTTGAACACATAAAACTATTAACTTAAGATAAAAAACAGCGACACAATACAATAACAATTATTCCTCAAAAAAGAAACCATACAAATAGCTTGTTGACAGCAGACGTCTCGTGTAAAACTGACGTCACGTTTTGTTCCACCAATAGTGTTGCGTTTCGAAAATTTGCGCGGTAATTTCAAAACAGCCACTTTTTGATGATTAAATTTCATTATTAAATTAAAATAAATTCTAAAAATAATTGTATAGTGTGTTTTCAGTAGCAATAAATGTTACAAAAAAATATATTTTGTCCATATTTAAGTCACGTGCATATTCCCCATTGTTTTAAATATTTATTGTTCGATTCTGCTGCTTCCTCGGAAAGTTCTCCGATAGACAAAATTCTGTCACATCAACACCATGTATCAAAACTTTATGAACGGAAGTTGGAAGATTGTACCACGGATATTCTTCAACTAATTGACGCGCGGTTTCCAAAGAATATCCTTTAAACTTATTACAATCGATATTAAATCCCGATGACAAAGCCTGTAAAATTATACTACAACAATCAAGTAAATCTTTACGTAAACCCGTAATTTCAGCCGATACTGCAGAGCAAGAAAAAAATCCGGCAGCCGTCCGCCTACGGCCGCGGCGCGAGACGACCCTGGTTGTTCCTGATGTTGTCATGGATGATGATCGCACTCTTCAACACTTCTCGTTAACGTCTAACTAATTGGAATAACTATCCGAGATCCTTTTTTTTTACTTAACATTGAATCTGTCAAGACTTTTGCATAAATTACCAATCCGATTCGATAATGGCGGAATGTCTACATTTCGGTCACTTTAAAGAGACATCAGTATCACCTCTAAAACGTACTTATTTCTATTTGAAGATTCTTGCGAAGACCACAACTCAAATACATGCCTCCTTGAAAAGGAACATTTGATTTTGGTACCTGAAACAAAAAACAAAAAAAAACAATGTTTCGTAGAACTGCTACGACACCGCGCATCGTAGGCGTAGCAGTCATTTAATGGTAACCCGTGCAGGTTGCTGCAAAAAAAAATATTGACCACGTATAATAGACAGATGTATGATCATTATAAATTAAGTCAGAACAACGGCAATCTCGTCTCGTCGGCAAAAGAGACTCGTGCACGGTCTCAAGAGTGACTATTGGAACCAACATATCCAAAAACTTACGTGATATTTGCCAAGAAACCCCCCTCTCTTCAAGCGAGATTTAGTAAGATTCGGCTCAAAAACCTCGCCTCTTTTTTATTTATTTTGTGAGGCGTTGGTACTTCCCTAGTCGAACAGCTTACAAATACGCTATACCCCAACTCTCTTAATTTTTTGTCACTGGGTCTATAATCGTCTAATGAGTAAAAACATTTGTACAAAATTTAATATTATTGAGGAGCTCGGTGGCGTCGTTGCGAGTGTCAGTCTAATCGAATACGCAAGTTAAGCAACGTCGACCGTAGCCTGACCATGAATGGATTTATTTATCTCAAACACTTCCAAGCTTCGGAGGACACGTTAAGCCGTTGGTCCCGGATGTTGTCGTTAAGTCAAGTCAGTAGCTTTTAGGCGGCTTGTAAATACTGGTCTCCGCCTACCCGCAGTTGAGCAGCGGGGTGGAGTATGCTCTAAACGCCTTCGATTGAGGGGAGATTGTATCCCAGCAGTGGGATGAATAAGGTTGACAACGAGAGTTATACAAAATCAAATAATTAATTGAATGTTTCTCAACAGGTTAGCAGAGCAACAGAGCTGGGAAAATTAGTAACGCGACTTCAGCAGGAAAGGTCGGAAGTGGCATTCTTTATCTTCACAAACGGGAACACTTTGAGGTAAGACGATACCACTTAAAACTTGTGAACAATTAGTGAACTGAAATATGAGGCTCTACCGGCTAAATTGAAAGCGATTCCCATCGGATTTTGTGATAGCGAAAATCAAACTTCAACCACAGTATAAGTAATAGTACTACGTACAGTATGGCCTCTCTCTGCCGCTCTCTCGTGTCACTTCACCTCCCCTCTGAGACAAATGTGGAACAGATTGTATGGCGCCGCACGCACACACGCTCATTCACGCTCTGCACGGACGTCATTGTTTATGTAGTAGTAAACGACGCGATATTTGTATGGAGCGGCCGGGGTGTGCTTCAACTTAGATTTGATGCTTGTGTTTAGCGTAGCTGGTAGGAACCCTGGAGCTCTACCGACTAACTGAAACATTTTCAGCTTAGTCGGTAGAGCTCCATACTTTGGAACATTGAGTGCGGGGACCCTCCCCCTCTCAAAATGGCCATTTTAAGATAATTTTAGTGCATATAATGTATTCACGTTCAATACACAGCCGTGTCCATGACACAGCCACATTCCATTTTTTTTATTCATCATCATCATCATCAGCCTGTATCTACCCACTGCTGGATATAAGCCTTCCCTAATGCCTTCCACCAGATACGATCCTCCGCCTTCCGCATCCAGCCGCATTTTTTTTATTGTTACAAGTTATTTTATTGTGATAATAATAATAAAATTAGTTTCCCAACATTACTAAGTCGTCACAAATAATGGAGTTGTTACGATCAGAAGGTAATGACAACATAAAGTGGTTAATGTAATAAATAGCAACTATTAACCTTACTGGGCATCAGTTATTCATGAACGAGGTCGACGGAGCCCCGCGTGGGGCTCCTACTTTCGCCGACAGAACACAAAGACCTATCAGTATCATTATTAATTTAAGGGTTCGTTCAAACAAACCGGCTCGGAGAGGAGAGCAGATTTTCGAATGCGTTTAAACTAGAGCTTTGTATCATTGGTATAAGGTTTATTTTAAAAATTCACATCGGCTCTCGTGCATTCTCATATAACAAAAGAAGTGAATTTGAAAAATAAACCTTATACCAATGACCCAAAACTCAATTTTAGACGCCACCAAAATCTACTCTCCTCTCCGAGCCGGTCTGTGTGAACGGACCCTTATTAGTTGTTTCGGCCATCTTGCCAGAATATTATAAATATTTTTTGAAAATGAAAAATTCACCTCCTGCCTAGATGGGATTTGAACCCACGACCTCTCGATGACCGGTTCAGTGCCCTTCCTGTAACTCACGCAGTAAAAGTATAAAATGCAAAAATTTTATCGATAGCATAGACTTCTAGAGCCAAAGTCACGGTGTATTATAGAAAAGTTTAGTGACATTCAGGCGAAAATAAGAAAAGATAAATTTTATTAACACTTTAACCTTGTTTAGTAGGGTAATACTTAATAGGTAGTACTCACGCAGTAAAAGTATAAAATGCAAAAATTCGTCACCAACACAAACCTTCCTGGTAGCTCAGTTGGAAGAGCACTCTACCGTCATCGAGAGGTCGTGGGTTCAAATCCCACCTAGGCGAAAAAGTTGAATTTTTCATTTTCAAAAAATATTTATAACTATCAGTATCAGTCAGGTTTTCGTAGTAGCCAGCACCGTTTCAGCCTCAGTTCCACCCTCGAATTTTCATATTTACAGAATCCTCTCAAATAATTAAAGGTTGACTGGAAGAGATCCCTTAAAGAGATAAATCCGCCTTTGTACAGCTTTTATTCCATGTTTGATTTTATATTATTATTGTTGTATTTAGTGTAATAAAGATATTATAAACAAACAAAACCTAATCGAACCGACAACCACATAGATAGATAAATAGCCAGATAGATAGATAGATACCAGCTCAAATACATGAAGGATAATCTAGCAAATTACCATTCAATCAGCTAGCTGAGCACCGTCCTGCTATGCTGTTGAACGTTGTGTTCAACCACTCGCCTAGATGAAGTTTAGACGTGTAGAGTAGTAACGTCGTTTAATGTAACAGCTAGCCATTCAATTGAATGGCTATATTTTAACCAGACAGCTGCAACATGTACATACTATATGCATACAAATAATAATATTGAAGTGTCTTTTTGTAATGTCAAGTAACAGTTTCTTATTAAATACAAATGAAAGTATCTATATATGAATTATTACAACAAAAAGACAGATTATTTTTAAATAATTGGCTGCCTGTTTTTTTTTGACATATCATCAAAACAACTAGACTGCTGTTAACGGAACTTTCACTGGCAGACAGCGGATGTTTTAAGGAATAATTCAAGTTACTTTGTTTTAGAAAAAAGTATCTCGAGTTCGTCTGTGCTTCGGAGGGCACGTTAAGCCGTCGGTCCCGGCTGCTGTCGTTAGATGATAGTTGTTAAGCCAAGTCAGTCAGCGAGGCCAGCCAGCCAGCGGCTAAAAACCCGCAACCAACCCGCTATACCCTATATCCAACCTCTCTTAAATTTTTGTCACTGGTACTATAATCGTTTAATGAGTAAAAACACTTATGCAAAATTTAATATTATTGAGGAGCTCGGTGACGTCGTTGCGCGTGTCAGTCTAATCGAACACGCAAGTTAAGCAACGTCGGCCGTAGCCTGTCCATGGATGGGTTTATTTATCTCATACTCCTCCGTGCTTCGGAGGGCACGTTAAGCCGTTTGTCCCGGATGTTGTCGTTAAGCCAAGTCTTAAGTGGCCTTTAGGCGGCTTGTAAATACTGGCCTCCGCTAACCTGCAGTTGAGCAGGGTGGGGAAGTACGCTCTAAACCCCTTCGATAGCGGGGAGACCCGTATTCCAACAATGGGATGATTATGGGTTGATGCCGATTTTTTATTTGACGACCCCGGTGGTAGAATGGCTAGCAATGGTCACTTTGACTCCGATGTTGCGGGTTCGATCCCCGCACATGACAAATATTTGTAATCATGAACATGTCTGTTTGTCATAGTCTGAGTTTTTCTATGTATATATTTACAAAAATGTATTTATGTGCACATATCAGCTATCGAGCACCCATAGTACAAGCTTTGCTTCGTTTTGGACTAGATGGCGCTGTGTAATATCAAGGAATATTTATTTATTTATATATTTCACATCATGTTCTGTACTAAGTTTACAGAGTAATTTTTTTTTAAGCTATTGCATAGCTTCTATCGCGGCCCTTGAGCGCGGGGACCGAATCCAGAAATTCCGTAACGAAAAAACCTCACGCTCCGCACTCCGACGGGCAAGGAGGTGTGGCTTGAAGGACGTACATCGTCTAACGTCGTTCCAGTTCGGCAGTCTTCGACTAGACATGCGCAAAACAGTACTTTGAAACGTACTGCCATATGGCATGACATATCGTACCGCGTCATATGGCATTATAGCAGTACCCCGAACATGACACATGACACATGATTAGACGTATTGTACGACTCTACGAAACTCGTTTTATTTATTTAATAATAGAAAAATTTGTTTTCTTATCGGTCACCACGCTCAAAAAGTGTAACTTGAATTAATATCAAAGAAAAAGCAATACTGCATGAATAAAATAAATAAATAAAATTATGATTGCATAAGTTGATACAAAATGCTATGCAATAGCTTAACCGCGGCAGTCCCCGAGTGCCACACGTCTTTTTTTTACAAATTTCACAGCGTCATCTAGCCCCAAAGTAAGAGAAGCTTGTGTTATGGGTACTAGACAACTGATAAACATACGTAAATACATTTTTTTTGTAAATACATACTTATGATACATAGAAAACACCCAGACTAAGACAAACAGACATGTTCATGCACACAAATGTTTGTTCTATGTGGGAATCGAACCCACGAGCGTTGTTGTCAAAGCCGCGTCATTGACCGCTACGCCACCGAGCTCGTCAATCAGTCAAAAATGTATACATATTTCACTTACTCGTCTCCGTCAAACTCCAGTGGAACCGCACTCTAAAGCTTAAATTGGTAACGTTCAAACACATAGTACAAAGACGTTCTGACAGGTAACAAAGTCGTTCACCGTTCCAACTTATCTGTAACATAGCATGAGTGACGTGAAAGATAGAATACCAACACTACGCGTCGTTTCAAAGCCGGGATATTGTCTACAGTGACCCATATCATGTATGCTCTTGGGTTTTATGATATTTTATATATAGACAGGTTATAGATGAACATCACGGAAGTAAATTTGCTATAATACGCTTATTCTATACCTACTATATATTATTCAATTCTTACTATATTTTAAGGTGTAATTGGTTCATCAATGTTTTTGAACCAAAGCCAACCTCACCTTCACGTGGTGCACCCTGCTGATTGACAAACGAGGCTCTGGCGAAAAGAGATATAGGGTATTGCGTATTTTGTATGCTGCCCGACTGGGAAAGTACCTCCACCTCACAGGATACCGCAGCCAAATAATAATTCCCTTGAGGGTTGTTGTGTTCCTGCGAGTTAGTGAGGTCACCAGAAAGAAAGGAATGTCGGGCAATTACCTTGCCTTCTTCTTGCCACATTGGAGGCAGATAAAAACACATAAACCTGGTGGGTTTTTTAGGCTACGCCGGGTGGCAGACAAGCATACGGCCCGATAGATGTGAACCGGTCACCGCATAGCTCGCACGCCGCCACCCCCGCTGCCAACTTTAAAAAATTAAAACGATTTCAAAAATGTAAAAACACAAACACCACCTGTTTATCTTGATAATGCCCTAGAGGCGAAACCGGTCGGTAATATTAAATATAATAACGTGGAACAAGTGCTTTATTATAACATTACTCAAAAATGTAATTTACTAAAAAAAGGTGTAACTAACTTTATGCATTAAAAAAAAATCTAAAATAAATAGGTACTCCTTCCTTTCTGGTAACCGCAATCACTCGCAGGAACACAACAACCCCCAAGAGAATTGTTATT
The DNA here is from genome assembly GCA_937001555.2 of Hypsopygia costalis. NCBI lineage: Eukaryota > Metazoa > Arthropoda > Insecta > Lepidoptera > Pyralidae > Hypsopygia > Hypsopygia costalis. Next base: position 4,421,448 of record OW443337.2, on the reverse strand, counting down.
AGGTTGCGATTTTCTGTCAGATGGAGGTATTTCCCCAGCTTACAAATACGCTGTGCCCTACCTCTCTTTTGCCAGACCCTCTTTCGCTAGTCGTCAGGGTGCACCACGTGCAGATGAGGTTGGCTTTGGCTCTAAAGATTATGGTGAACCTAGGCTATGTAAAAACTAGAGTTTTGAGATAGTAGATGTGAGTTACATTTTTATAGATACTTTGTGATAGTTGTTTCAATAAAGCAAATAATATTTATTTTTAATACAGTTAACTACCCTATTATTTTATGTTTCTACTAGCTTCCACCCGCGGCTTCGCCCGCGTTTACTTTTTTTTTTTAGTAAAAAGTATCCTATATTCTTCCTAATACGTTTCAGAATATGTGTGCAACGTTTTATGATGATCGGTTGATTAGTTTCGGCGTGAAAGCAAACAAACTGACATTCACATTTATAATATTAATAGGGAAGTAGGGATGGGTCTATAAAACAGACAGTCCATACAAAACCATGGCTATATATAATGAGATTGACCGCAATGAATGTTCGCAGAAAATTAACCACTTACAAGCAAAAAGTGACCCAAATATATTCCCTGTAATAGAGCTCGTTTACTATCTCTCTCTTTTCCGAGTAGGGTTACCACATGGAAAACTTTTTTTTTTTTTATACTACGTCGGGTGGCAGACAAGCACACGGCCCGCCTGATGTGAAGCGGTTACCGTAGCCATATTAACGCTCGCAACATAAAATATCGCTCGCGCGCCGCCACCCCCGCTGCCACCGCAGCATCTCCTTCCTTTCTGGTGACCTCACTCACTCGCAGGAACACAACAGCCCTCAAGGGAACCGTTATTTGGCTGCGGTATTCTGTGAGGTGGAGGTACATTCACCAGTCGGGTAGCTTACAATTACGCTCCCTACCTCTCTTTTCGCCAGAGCTTCGTTTGTCAGTCAACAGGGTGCAACGCGTGCAGGTGAAGTTGGCTTTGGTTCAAAGATGTTGATGAACCACTTACACCCCAAAAACTTTAACCTTAGTTTAAGTCCAGAGAAAAATCTAATATTCATTGAAAAATCGTAGCATTTTGTTACAAATTGGCAATTTTCTTAGAAACGTAATTTACAACTTGTAGAGAAAAAATGGAATGTGCCTGTGTCATGGACATGGACGTGTCATCATCATCATCATCAGGTCCATTTTAGTCTCCACTAAAGGAGCACGACCCTCTCTCGTCCGTCTTAGACGGAAGGAGGACTTGGTCTACATTCCCCACGCTGGCCAAACGGGATGGGAAGGCCTGATCAAATTTGATAATGTATTTCCCTTTGACGCCTTGTACGACATCCACGGGAAGAAACGGAGTGATTTTATTCTAGTCTGCCGGAGACCACATGGACGTGTGTTATACGTGAATTCCACAAAATGACAGCGCTTCCCTCTCCCTCGCACGCGATTTTCCGTAGTCCTTACTTAGCGTAATAAATTATTTAATATTCTTAATATTCTTGGACAAATCACACACGGCCATCTAGTCCCAAACTAAGCAAAGCTTGTGCTATGGGTACTAGATAACTGCTATAATACTTAAATACATTTTTTTTTTGTAAATATATACATATTATACATAGAAAACGCCCAGACCAAGACAAACAGACATGTTCATGCACACAAATGTTTGTCTTGTGCGGGGATCGAACCCGCGACCTCGGAGTCAAAGTGGCCATTGCTAACCATTCGACCACCGAGATCGATTTGATCACCCAGTGTCGTTGTGATTGAATTTTGGATAGAGGTGTAAGATTTGTAGTTACAACACCAAACTGTATTTGTATGATTTTTTTATCATTCGTTTTTGAATTGCCTCCCTATAGAAGTAATTTTAAAAACCTATTCATGCCAAAAGGTCAAATTACTTATTGGTTTTGTACACTGGATTGACTGGATATCATCCACGCACCCCTCCCACGCACCGCCCAGCGCTAAAATAATATATTTCTATAGAATATAAAAAGGACCGAAATAGCCATTTTACTTTTAATTCTAAAAATCCTGATAATTTCCAAATCCGGGTGTCATTCTGAAGAACATAATATAATTTATGCTCTCCTCAGAACTACATTAAATAGTTAATATCCTGAAATCTCAGGACTAAGATATGGTAACCCTAATTCTGAGTACCCGGGACGGGAACATTCCCTAATAATCCCATGCAATGTCCTTGTTTCGAACAAAATTACTTATTTAGATTAGTTTTAGCTACACTGTCGCAATTCGCTGCAACTCCATTAGCTAAATTGCTGCATGTCATATTAGAGATGCGTAGTGAAATTTACACATATAGGGATTTTAAAGCAATGATTATTTAAACATTTAAACAGTATAGTGAATCTATAGACGGACAAAATTACTCTTCAACCGGTTATATTATAACTGCGAGCTGCGACTTCACCCGGAATGAACTTTTTTTATGTCACGTCGGGTCACAAGCATATGGCCTGCCTGATGTGAAGCAGTTCGTCGTCTTCATCCCTTATACATCCTATTTTTTTTTTGAGTTTCATATAGTGGTTCTACATGAAACTCAAAAAACTACTCTATGCAGGCGAAGCTGCGGGCACGAGCTAGTATATTTATATACACGAATTGCTCGTTTATTAGTATAGAACATGATAGTGGGCGTATTTTAAGATGACGCCATGACTATTTTGAAGAAGGGATCTAGATTTTTCTCAGTATTCACAAAGTATACAAATGTAATTTTTGACTACCTGCCCCCTTACCACCAACTCTTATTGCGATTCAATAACTGAATAGAATGCTTATTCAAACCAATGAATATGCGACTCTATTCAATTTGCAATAGAGTCACTTATTCATTGGTATGAATGAATGAATAAGCAATCTTCATTCATACCAATGAATAAGCGACTCGCAATAAGTGTTGGTGGTAAGGGGGCAGATACTTGTTTCAGCTTCCTAAACTTAATCGTTAACTTTTGTAACAGAAACATAAATCGTATAGTAACCCCTTTTTTACATCAAGATTCTTCTTAAAATCTTAATTTTTTATGTCAATCTAAGAACACTCTTCAAAATGTCAGTTGAATTTTTTAAGTACTATTACTTATACTGTGATAGGATACAGATTTTGACGTCTTTAAAATTGCTTCCATAGGGAGGCAATTCAAAAAACGAATGATAACAAAATCGGGGGATACAGATTGGTGTTGCAGCTACAAATCAATCATCTCCACTCAAAATTCAATCACACCACTGAATAGATGATGGATCAAAGAATTGATTATGCTAAGTAAGGACTATGGAACATCGCGTGCGGGGGAGGGAGAAGCACTGCCATTTTGAGATAATTTTAGTGCAAATAACGTATTCACGTACAACACACGGCCGCGTCCATGACATAGGCACACCCTATTTTTTTTTTTAAGAAAAATCTCTGCACTGCATTCGTTTACGTATGAAATAATAGGTATCATCAGTATGGATTATGTCATTTTTCAAGGCGTCCGCTTAAAAGAGAGCGCTGTCACTAGACATGGGTAACACTGCGCTACGTCGCGCAATTGCGCTAACACAGTTCACTGCGCTGATGTGTTGACGCACTTTTTCAAAATATATTGGCGCACAGCGCAGTTTCAACGCAAGTGTCAATACATCCAATATCTCTTGCTTTCATGTATTATCTCACTCATTCGCTAAGTCATACAACACATCGACGGTAAAGTGCTAATACCTCCTTTCGAGAAATTGACTTTCTTTATGCCATTCACTTTAAAATTATTTTCTATTTCGTATTTCAAATATATTTATATTTCTTTGACACTTTAACTTTCCATATTTGTATATTCACCATACAAATGAATTTATTATTTTTAAAGTTTTTAGGAAACTAAACGTTTTTTTTTTACTTTCTGTGAAATTTTGTCTGTGTTAGTTAGAAGATATTGGCACTTCGCCGTCGACATGGCGCGTGGTGCGCAGCAGTGCGCTGTTTAGCTCAGTGCCGCGCACATAGGTACCTACGCAGCACCACGGCACAGTGCGCGGCGTGCCGCTCGCTGCGTAGCTCACTTAGCAGCCGGCAGCGCGTTCTAACTCGTTGCGCCATGGTGCAATTTTGCGTCAACTCAGTGAGCCGTAGTCTTGTGCTTAATCGGACACTCCTAAGTGCGCACTCTAATAGTACAGTCCGATTAATGTACTAGTACACCTTATTAGTACTATTAGTACCTATTAGTACTCAGAAATTTAGCCGACAATATAATCATGTGATCAATGTAAATTTGGTAATTACAAGCACTATAAAGCGCTGTATAAGATTTAATATGAATAAAACACACGGCGCTGAAAGCGATTTATACCAGTGCAGGGCGCTTACCTCCTATCTCGCTTACTCTTACGATAACATTGCGAGACGCTTTATTGTTTGTCTCTCGGACAGACCACAGACAGACAAGTGTTTCGGGCTTGGATAACCTAGTACACTGTACGAGTGTACGAGTGTACGAATAGTCCGATTAGTCCGAATAAGAGTTCGCGTTCGGTAACGTTTCTTTTAGTACAGTGTCAAGTACCGTCACCTATTAGTACATCGTACATGTACTACTCAAGACTAGTGAGCCGGCGCAGTAAGCTGCGCTATCGCTACTGAGTTGACGCACGAAATTTTACTGAGTTATCCATGTCTAGCTGCCACAGAATAAGAAGTAAGTAGTTAAGTACTCACTAGCGCTGCGTCAAAGCGATATCTCCTTGTTTGTTTGTGTTACGAAATTGGATGACAAGATTTATATTATGGTTAAAAAATAAACAGTTTTGTGTTTTGTTATCAGATCGAACTTATCCCAACGTTTTGCTGACACGGACGTCGCAATAGAGCAGATGTATGACCTTCCGATCTTGACTTTCAAGTACAAGTCGCAACCAGTCAACGAGGACATGTTCAAGACTGAACTCGGACAACTCAGGTGAGTGCTTCTTTTATGCCACTGAGATGGAAAACGAGCATACGTTCGGTCTCGTTGTATATAGTTACCGAAGCCTACAGACGCTTAAATTTCCAACGGCAACACGCATTGCCGACCTTGTAAAAATCTATATAATTATATATATATACGTTTGCCATCTCCCAAGGGGTCGCTGTCCATTGTCAGCCTTATAGGGGAAATAAAGACTCTTTTCTTGAAGGCTCCCATGTCGTAATTGTTCGGAAATACCGCAGAGCATTCCACAGTTTCACCGTTCGTGGCTGACTGACTTTTGAATACTTTTACTCTGTTCGAGAAATAGTTACAGATTGACTATTAATTATTTATATATTTAGGTGTTCTGACAGCTCATTAAATAATGCAATAATATATCTAATCCAGTGTACATAACTCCATGGTATGCTGATTACAAGTGCACACAGCATAATTTATACAATTTGACTCGATGTGTTTACATGAGTCAACGATACAACACATTTTTTGTGAAAATAAAAACTATTTTCACACACAAAAATTTGCTGTGAAAATAATTTTTATTTTCACAGCAAATAATTTGTACTCTTTCACATTCTTTAGCAATTTGTTATATGAAATAAAAATATTTTTTTTTATACTACGTCGGGTGGCAGACAAGCATACGGCCCGCCTGATGTGAAGCGATTACCGTAGCCATATTAACGCTTGTAACATAAAATATTGCTCGCGCGCCGCCACCCCCGCTGCCAACGCAGTATCTCCTTCCTCCTCAAGGGAATTGTTATTTGGCTGCAGTATTCTGTGAGGTGGAGGTACATTCCCCAGTCGGGTAGCTTACAATTACGCTCCCTACCGCTCTTTTCGCCAGATCTTCGTTTGTCAGGCAGCAGGGTGCACCACGTGCAGGTGAAATTGGCTTTGGTTCAAAGATCTTGATGAACCACTTACACCCCAAATAAGATTACATATTCAACAACTAATACAAATTTTATTTTCGACTCAAATAATTTAAGCGAATTAAAATAAAAAATACCTAAGGATTAATATTAAGCTCATCATCATCATCATCATCAGCCTTTAAGGCTTTAAGGATTATTATTAAGCTCATAATAATCCTCATAATAAGCTCTAATCTAGGATAATTTATTTAGCTTAATAATAATCCTTAGGGATTAATCTTATATCATCATCATAACAAACATCTAAAAGATAAGCAAACATAACAAAGATAACAAAATATATAACAAGCTAAACACGATGGCCCCCTATAATGCGAGGACGCTACCGAAGATGCATATAACGAATTGCCATTGGATGGGGGTGATGGTATAAATAACTTGATAGGCAGTCAAACAACAGCTTGTCGACAATAATCACATCATAAAACTAATAGTACCACGTACCGTTACATTTAAGCCTGGCGTACACGTGTAGAGTAAAATCGAGCGAGTAGGAGTTTATATCGGAGCTACCAGAGTGCTTAGTAGGACTTTTTTGGTCACATTTACAAGTCGACCAAATTTAGAAAAAGTTTCATATTGCGAATTTACCAGACGCGTGTTACATATCCAAATTAACCGGGTTGCTCATTTCAAAATGTGAGTAAGTAAGCCACATAATTTTGATATGTAACACGCGTCTTCTAAATTCATAACATGAGAGTTCTTCTCAATTTAGTCGGTTTGTTTACGTTGATATGATCGAACGCGAACAAAAAACTCGCACTAAGTACTCTGGACACGAAGAATAGTAAAAATGTAACCACTCTACCAGTATCGAAGAGGCTTTACAATATGAGATGTTGTTGCGTAGCCAAGAGGCGTAGGTACGTAGCGTTCGTAGCGCTACGCGGGGCGCTCATAAATTGGTTGTAACAGGCGAAACGCCGCCGGTGTCACGCGGCGCAAGAAGCAGTCGACGCCTGTTGAAGCGGCCTAACTAGAGATAAATAAAATATCGATATATTGGTAACGATATATCGATAAAATAACAATATTTTTCTCCTTCTTTTTAAAAATACTTAAATAAATCCGAATACTCTTTTTGGTTCTACAAACGTCAATTGGTCATGTAATTTCTTATATCAATCAATCAGTGAAATAAATTTATGAAAAGAAATAGCGTTTAATATTTTTGAATCAAATTAATTATGAAATATAATATAAATAAAAAAGTTGGCATTTATAAATTATTTGATTATTTTTTTATATTACGTCGGGTGCCAGGCAAGCATATGGCCGCCTAATGTAAAGCGGTTACCATAGCCATATAGACGTTCGCAACATGAACCTAACTGCAATCACTCGCACGGCGCCACCCCCGGTATCACCAGCTGCCGCAGGTTGGCTTTGACTCTGAACTGAACCACTTACATATATAATTACTATGTAAAACATGTATGTTATGTTAATAATAAACAATAAAAAATAAAAATAAAATCAATGTAACTATGTACTATATATCGCTTACAATTGCTAGCACGCGAAGCTATATATGGACTTTTTGTTATATATTCTTTATTGCATATAACATGGTTACATACAATAGAGTAAACAAGAAGGTGAACAAGGGCGAGCTGAAAATACAAAAGTTTAGGGGTGTAATTAATTTGATTTACTCTTTATTGCACACAAACAAGGCTCGAGCAAAAATACAGGTAGAGCAGCGTAATAATAAGCGGCCCGACTGAGGAAGTACCTCCACCTCACAGAAGACCGCAGCCAAATAATAATTCCTAGAAGCTTAGAGGTTTGTTGTATTCCTATGAGTGAGTGAAGTTACCAGAAAAGAAAGTGCTGTGACAGCAGCGTAGGTGGCGGCGCGTTTGAGATACTATTATGTTGCAAACATCTATAGGCTTAATTTGTTTCACATCTGGCGGCCTATGCTAGCCTGCCACCCACCGTAATATAAAAAAAACAATACTGTATAATGGCAAAGAGCATTGCAAAAAATTTAAAGACGTAGAAAGAAGAACGAAACAGCATCGCTTTCAATTTATCGAGAAAGACAATTATTTTTTCGAAATATACCAAAGCACTGAGAGTATAGGATATATGGTTTAAAATGTAATTAAATAAAACATATACTTTTCTAAAGTCATTCGACGCAAGTGATTTTCATTAAAGTTCAATAAAAGGCGAACATAAACATTGGGACATATCCAGCGATTAATCTTAGTTTGCTCTTAGTGGAGACGACGAAGATAAGGCTAAGATACACAACAAACTGAAGATATAATAAAATATATAGCTTATAGTTCTGTAACAAATGAAATTCCTTTTTTACTAGCTCCTTCGGTTTTGCGCGGGTAGAAATCTATTAGTTTACGCCACACACGTAAATAAATCTTAATTTTACATTTAATTTAATAATTAACAACAGCTACTTAAAACAATGGAAGCAATAAATATATAGTTACTATATAGTCTTCAGCAGACACGTCGCCAAAATGATCAGTCGATAAAATTTTAATAATAGTAACTGTATTATATTATTATTATTTTTTAATTTGGAATGGAATAGTTGTGTTTTTTAATTTGAATTGTAGTAGGAAATCCACTGGAACGAAATGGGAACGGGAAGATAGAGCTACAGCGAAGGGTGGGCGGGCCAATAATTCAAAATATAACGCTGTGACCTGTGCTGACCGACGCTGTATATTATCGCTTGCCAGTGAAGCACTAACCTACCTAATCTTTGTTCGATTTCATTTCCTTTGTTACCTGTCGACGTGATTTACAATACCAATCAAGGTTTTACCTTGCTTAACGACAACTCCTTAGTTCTATTGAAATCTGTTTCTTTCCATCCATATTGCAAATACATGCTCATCTTTTCAATACATATACAAGGGTATAATGTACTTAGATAAAATTTAATTAATTTGTTTAGTCGTAGTTAGCAGTGGTTAGTGATACACCCACCCGAACGCATGCACTCACGAACACACACACACACACACACACACACACACACACACACACACACACCTACTGAAACTTTTGTTTCTTTAGTTTAAATATTTTTATATTATCACTTGTCACTTTCTTTTATTAAATCTGAAAGAGCGTGTTGAGCACAAGTGCTTGTGTTGGGTGTGACCACACCTAACACAAGCACTTGTGATAGATATAGACAAAGAAACACGTTCATGCACCTATATGTTTGTCTTGTGCCGGGATCGAAGCCGCAATCTCAGAGTCGAAGTAGACATTGCATAGCCATTCGACTACCGGCCTCGTCAACGTTGGTCAGCGGTTACCGTAGCTGTATTTATGTCCGTAATGAAATATCGCTATCTCGCCGCCACCCCTGCGGCCAATGCAGCAACTCCTTCCTTTTGTGTGCAGAATTGTTGAAAATTGTATGTACTCGTCAGCAGTGTCTGCACGCTCTCCTACAGCATCATTATCAGGTCATTTTTGTCTCCACTACAGGAGCACGACCCTCTCTCATCCGTCCCAGACAGAAGGAGGATTTGGCCTACACTCACCACGCTGGCCAGACGGGTTGGGGAGGCCTAATCGATGTTTTATAATGTATTTCCCTTAATCGCCTTGTACGACATCCACGGGAAGAGACGGAGTGATTCTATTCTAGTCTGCCCCAAACCACACGGCCATGCAGCAAACAAAAGACGTACGATACGATTACGCGACGTACCGTATGCTGCCATCATTAGGTAGGATTATTTTTTTTGTAATAAACTTTAAAGATTTATAACAAAACTGTCGCTATTATTTCATTTTTCATTATAATCAAAATAGAACAAACGTTGTGACATTCGCGCGGCCAAATTTTCATGATAATTTATCTATTTTCCTACAAAAAAAAAAGATACTTTTATAGGACATAAGGCTTTACCTATATATATGTACAGTCGACAAATGAATTACAGTCAGGTGTCATATGTGCAGTACCCCAACTTATCTTTGATTTTGAACAAAACACGCATCTAACCAGTCAAGCGATGCTGGTAACTAAACATGCCAGCTACGAGAGGCTCCCACAAAACTTGGTAGCAGTTTTTAATTTTTTTCAATTGGTTTGGAAAACAATGTTGTAATTGTATTATCACATAATATTTCTCGATTAAATAAAATAGCGTCTATCGAAAAAATATTGGAAGTCCCTAGCGTTCCTGAGAATTAAAAATTAAACTGTCAACGTTGAGTTTTACGTTTCGCGCCACTGTGCTCAGGAGTTCGTGGCTGAATTGAAATACAAAATGCAATAAGTATTATATTTTTTTTCATTATTATATATATCAAAATGCTAGAAAATTTTATTTCGAATTGTGTAATTATTTTGATTTTGTAGTCAGATTTTTTATAGAAAATTTTATACGAAGTGAACTTAGATCGGCCATGTGCATTAGGCATAAAAAAAAATTTGAAAGTCACAATTTATCTTAAAAAAACCGGCCAAGTGCGAGTCGGACTCGCGCACGAAGGGTTCCGTATCATTATCTATAAAAACTGCAAAAAAACACGTTTGTTGTATGGGAGCCCCCCTTAAATATTTAATTATTTAATTTTAAAATGAACATATAACGAAATATTCTGTGAGTATTTCAAGAGTCCTATTGCCGTTATCAATTGCGAGTAAAAACGAGCAAAAAAATCACGTTTGTTGTATGGGAGCCCCCTTAAATATTTATTTTTTTTCTGTTTTTTAGTATTTGTTGTTATAGCGGCAACAGAAATACGTCATCTGTGAAAATTTCAACTGTCTAACTATCACGGTTCGTGAGATACAGCCTGGTGACAGACGGACGGACGGACAGACAGCGGATGAGCCTTAGTAATAGGGTTCCTTTTTACCCTTTGGGTACGGAACCCTCAAAATAGACGATAACCACTAATAAAATTCATTTATTACATAAATAAGTCATATTTACTAGACTGAATAATTATTCTACTGGTACTATTTCTTATATTGTATATAATGTGTAAAACGAAAACCACCCTTTTGAGCTTCCCCGCAGTGGAATAGAAATTTAGTTCAAGTTTATTTCCACTAATTATGAAGTGTACGAGTATTCATGGAATCATACATGTCATTCGCATTTCAGCGGAACCAATAATCTATCCTACTTTGTTCATGGAAACTTTTATTTAGTGTCACCGCGATGTCCGTAATCAAATCGTGCAAGCAAAATTTGACACATTTTCCTACTTAAGATTGAGCTGAAATTTGGCGCAATCGTTGAGTTCTCAGATCAAAATGATTATTTACATGTCGTCGTTTTAAAAAAATAAGACGGCCGCTACAAAGAGCGACTAAAATTTTCCACTGCAATCATATCAAATGAAAGCTCTTGATGGATGAGTGAAACACAGTAAGGAAACTTGTTATTTCTTATTATCAATTATAAAAGCCTGCTCCAAAATTTATTTTTTGTTATATTTTTATTTTTGTTGATTGTTTTGTTTTATCTTGTTGATACTTACTTATTGCTACTTAATTTTGAATATACTTTATACATTTGCATAAAAATAAATATACTACAATATTTTATTTTCAATCTCCTTCTGCTTACTCTCCTACTACTTATTTCAGTGTTCACTGAGACGTTTATTTTTTCTGTAATAATTTTAAAAGTGACGAAAACAGTGAAACATATAATCCATAGAAATCACAATAAATTATTAATCGAAACAAAAAGCCAAGCTGCACAATTATAACATTTTTTTTATTTTCTAATTTCTTTTTCGCGAGCGCTATATTGAAATAAAATATATACCCTATATAACTCCCACAGCTGAGATGAATCAAGTGACACCTCATATTTTGAAATTTGTCAAGTGGTTTAGACCGTAGAGCGTGCGAAAGAAATAAGAAATATAGATATTATATACATTCGAAAAACGTTACCCTCTTTTTCGTCAGTCGGTTAAAAACTGAGATATAAAACGACTTCATTGAAATTAATGTGTACTCATAACGTTGTTTGTCTCTAAAACAATAGGCTTGTATCACATTTATTTTTTCGATTTGTTATTTAAAGAGGTCACAATAATATAAATATAGGTGAAATAATTACTTCGATTGCATAAAAATTTCTCGAGATATATGGTAACTTGAAGATCACAATTTTGAACTATCCCGAAAATGCTCCATACAAAAGGCCACCACGTTATGACGTCACACCTTGCTATTTTATATGCATTAAATAAGAAATTTGTACGACAGCTATGTTAAATATTGCGTTTATCTAGCCAGTGCCGTAACAAAAGTTATAGTATTTTCTATTGTTTCTACAATGGTAATATTATTTTTTTATAATTTCATACCTTTAAAATAGACTTTCCCACCAAACTTTGATCGAACATTAAAACACGTCAGACAAAAGTTATTAAAATTTTAAGATCGCAGATCGTTCTAGTTTTATGTATTTTACGTTACTGATACAGAGTTTTTATAATTTTGTAACATTGGCAACAAGCCTATTGAGATAAATCAAATGACACCTCACATTTTGAAATCTGTTAAGCGGTTTAGACTGTAAAGCGTGTCAAAGAATTGAAACCACTCCTCTTTCTCTAGAAGAAAATCTGAATGTTACCTTTTCATCAATTACTAAGAATTTTAACGTGGTACATATCAACGCGCAGAGCATTCCTGCACATTACTCAGATTTGCTCTGTACATTTTCTTCTAATAGTGTGCACGCCATTCTTGTCTCAGAACCTTACTTAAACCTACTCTTCCTTCAACCCTTTATCCCCTTCCAGGCTATAAATTGATTAGGAATGATCGCAATTTCTTAAAAGAGCAAAGTGGTGGAGCGCGTATGGTGGGTGGTGGGGGGGTAGCAATATATTTACGTTCTGACATAGTGTATGAAATTGTTTCGCAATCCCTCCCTGAACTATATACGTCTGAGTACTTATTCCTTAACATATCGCTGCATCATTCGTCTAGGACTAGGCGTCTTCTATAGTCCTTCACTACATATTAACTACTTTGACTCGCTAGAGGCAGTGTTGGTTGATTTGCTTCCTCAATTTGACCACACAATTATAATGGGCGATTTTAACACCTGTATAATTAAGAATGACCATAGAACTAAAAAACTTCTCTACCTTCTAAACTCCCTTAATCTTCATCACATTCCTCTTGGTCCCACCCATTTCCCACATAATGGTCCTCCATCCCTCCTTGATTTAATCATTACATCTTCACCGGATCTCGTTTCGAAGAGTGGTCAGTTTAACGCTCCGGCTTTCTCTGCGCATGACCTAATATATGGTTCATTTAAATTGCGCCCACCTAAGCGAAAACATCGGGTTATATTAGCACGTAACTTTACAGCTATTGATGGTGAAAAACTAGTGGCTGATGTATGCAGCGCTAATTGGGATAGTGTTCTCTCGGCTGGTGACGTGGATGCAAAGGCATTCAACGCCATCATTACTAATATCTATGATGAACATGCACCTCTTCGACCAGTTCGTATTAAGCACTATCCGGCACCATGGCTCACCTCTGATATTAAAAAACTGATGGCGCGACGGGATAGGGCTAAAGTGAAATTGCGTCGTAATCCCAATGAGGTAAATCGCGAGCTATATGTCACTTTACGCAACCGTTGCAGCAAAATGTGTAGAGAATCTAAGCGTAAACACATACATTCATCAATTGACAGCTGTTCGCCCAACAAGTTATGGAAGTACTTAAAGAAAATAGGCATTGGTAAAGATCAGCCGACTGTTTCTAGCACTGTAGATTTAAATGATCTCAACAAGCATTTTTGCACGTCATCTGTTGGTCCTGACCCGCTTAGAAAACTATCCACGTTAACATATCTCAATAGTCTCCCAAAATTTGATAGTGAAACATTTGAGCTCGGAGAAATAACATCAGCTGAAGTGGTCAAGATTATAGGCTCAATAAGTTCCAAGGCAGTTGGTGATGATAACATCGGCTTGGACATGATAGATCCTATAAAAGACATAATTGCTCCCTACCTTGCTGATATACTGAACTCCTCACTCTCACTTGGAATCTTTCAGTCAGCCTGGAAGAAAGCCCACATAATTCCTTACCCCAGAAAATCCGATCCAACCTCTTTTTCCGATTTTCGCCCTATTTCAATCCTACCCGTCCTTTCCAAGGTGCTGGAGCACTTTGTGCATCAGCGCCTAACTATCTACCTGCGAAAACATAACCTATTGTGTGAGCACCAGTCGGGATTTCGTGCCGGGCATAGCACGGTGTCAGCCCTTGTAAAAGTCACTGAAGATATTAGAAGCAACATTGACAATAAAGAATTAACTGTTCTAGTTCTACTTGATTTCACCAATGCTTTTAATACAGTGGATTTTGATATATTGCTTGGTATGATAGGCACTCTTAATCCATCTCCTAATACACTTTCATGGTTTATGTCCTATCTTACTGGTAGAAATCAACTGGTGAAGAGTGATGACGCCAAATCCGACTGATGTGAGGTTAAAGCAGGTGTTCCACAAGGGGGAGTACTCTCACCTATATTGTTTTCTTTTTTCATCAATAGCATTGTGTCTTCTCTCTCCTCTTCTTATCACCTATATGCTGATGATCTTCAAATATATACGTCTGTTTCACTTGATTATATAAACACGGCTATAAATGTCATCAACAATGATCTTTCCATCATTAGCAAGTGGACTAATGACTTTGGACTAAAAATTAATCCTATAAAATCTCAAAGTATTATAATTGGCAGTTCTCATTTTGTTTCTAAGTTAAACAACGTGGTATGCTCAAATATTTTTCTTGATGGCGTAATAATTCCTTTTTCTACCACAGTAAAAAATTTAGGCATCATCTTCGATCAAACGCTGTCGTGGGCCCCTCACATCGGTGAAGTAAGACGTAAAATATATGCTTCCCTACACTCATTAAAACGGTTACAATACTTTCTCCCCATTAGTACTAAAAGTCTACTTGTGCGTTCCCTTTTGCTTCCTATTCTAGATTATGGGGATGTGGTATATATAGACCCCACTGAGGAACTACTTAATAAATTAGAGCGTATCCAAAATGTATGTATCCGATATGTTTTCGGGGTGAGGAAGTTCGATCATATCTCGAAATTTCGCAGAAAACTTAATTTACTGCCCATAAGACATCGCAGAAATATTCATACCCTTACGCTCCTTTACCAAGTCTTATTTAATCCCTGTGCTCCAAACTATTTACTAGCAAAATTTAAGTTTCGCGAAACGGATAGCCGTTTGAGATCTAGCAATAATCCAAAGTTAAACACCCCCTCATACAACTGTCATTCCTATGCCAAATCTTTTACTATAAAGGCTGCACGACTTTGGAATTCTCTGCCCGTTGATGTGAAGATGGCCCAAACTATTCAATCTTTCAAGTCTAAATTGCTGAAGCTCTGGACTGAACCTTCGGACATGTCTAGCTAATGATATATATTAAACTAGTATTTATTGTGTATGTATGTATGTATTATATGTATGCATTGTATCTTATTTATTAATTATGTACTGTATTGTGTAAGTATTATTCATGTATAGTATGTATTGTATATATATATATATTTTAAGTTCCTAGAAAAATATTTGTACAAAGTTATTGTAAAGTGCTTTCATATATCTACCTTGCAAAATTAGTAAACTCCTGTGAACATTCCATGGTTGACTGTAAGAGATCCCTGATGGGATAAGTCCGCCATTGTATAACATGTTTTTGCATATGCTTATTTGTTATTGCTGTATTACAATAAAGTTTTTACAAACAAACAAACAAACGCGTACATATATATACTCGAAAAACATAACTCTCCCTTATTCATCTGTCGCGTTATTTATTTATTTAAATTTCAATTTTGATTGTACGACTAGCTTTTAAGCTTTTAAATAAAACATGATAGGTATTATAAGCACATGCCACAAGCATGAAAATTAAATTTCAAGACAATAAAGTATATTTTTATTCCTGTTTAAAAAAAAATATACTTTATTTTTCTCAAAAAATAGTCGGTAACCCTATCGGTTTAGTAGAGATGTGCCATTCCTGGCAATAGTGACTAGTTCTCAAAACCAGGAATATTCGCAAAATTGCACAAAATGTTTGCCTTTGCCAATATTGCCGGGAAGGACACATCTTTACCCTCAATTCATTTAATGATAGAAGTGTATTATTGAAAACTCTCCTGGGTGCCATTTGCATAATTTGACTCACGCCATGCACCTTTCGTATGCAGCCTCTAATTAATATTGATGATCAACACCTAGTGACCTCGTTCTACCTAGGATTTTATTAAGGTGAGTATACACTAGAACATTTTTGAAGTGAAAACTTCTTTAGCAGCGTTGTGCACTTTTTGAGATGGGTAAAAAATGTTAAACTCGCGTCAAGTTACGTTAAGCACATGTGGCCTGATTGAAAATTCGTAAGACGGAGGGAGCGTAGACCGCCGGCGCGGCGTAGGAGAGGAAGTAATTCTTTCTACCGCGCGGTGAAAATGTATGCCTGCTCCTGCTGTTTATTTTTAATGTAATATAAATTGTCATGTTAGTGTACATTAGCGCAATAAATGAATATTTACCACATAAATGATTGTACGTTTATACTGATAAATAAAGCAATTCGTGCAAAATTATTCCCTAACCATTCCAAAATATTCAAAAATGCACAACGTTAATGTTCAAGTTTTCACTTCTGCCGGCACTCCCGGAGTGCAACCCTTTTTATTATTGGGACATGGCTGACACGTCATAAGACTTCCATCGCCTACCAGATGGATCACACAGGACACTGAAATCCAGGAATGTAAGCGACAAAGTTACATGCATTTCATATCATCTCGTCGTGTCCTATATGTGTGCCGGTCTTGAAGATGTAGGTTTAATAAATTAACAGATTTATATATGTTATGAACAATATACTTTCCTGAAATTATCATGAAATTCGCTAAAAAATAATACATTTGAAGAACTCATTCATCGATACTTACCTATCCAATTAACCGAATAACAGGCCCCAGTAAAACATCTGCGTATCTTCAAAAAGAAATAAATAGACTTATATAACTTTCAGTCGTAAACATTACCGAGAATTTCGTTCTTCAGCACACTAACGTACCGGGATTGGAAAAAAACATAGTCAGTATAAGGTTATTTTTTATATGAAGCGCCGGGGGGCATTCCTAGCATACGGCCCGCCTGATGTAAAGTGATTACAGTAGAATAACGCTTGTAATGCAAGGAGTATCACTCACGTGCGGGTACCCCCGCTGTTAACTCCTCACTCACTACAAATCTCGAGGATTTGTTATTAAGCTGAGGTCTTCTGTGAGGAGGAGGTACTTCCCCAATCGCACTCGACATGTCCTACCTCTCTTTAGCCTTGTTCGCTAGTTAGGAGGATCAAGGGGAGTACAGCAAGATGTGTAATGTAGAAACATACATCTCCTACTTTGGATGAGTCTGGCCCTTACTGTTGCCCAATGCGCTTTCAATTGCTAACACCTGCACCACACTGCACGTAGTGCACCCTGCGGTTTTGCGAAAGAGAGAGAATGTTGGATAAGTAATGAATAAATACTTCATTGACTTTGTAAAAAATATGTGGCATATAAATTTCATTAATACTCGTGTAGGCAAAAATATATAACAAGTTATTTCGCCACGGAAAAGCAATCACTAAAATTTCACAGTGTATTATGACGAGCTCGGTGGCGTAGCGGTCAATGACGCGGCTTCGACACCAACGCTCGTGGGTTCGATTCCCATATAGGACAAACATTTGTGTGCATGGACATATCTGTTTGTCTTAGTCTGGGTGCTTTCTATGTATCATAAGTATGTATTAAAAAAAATGTATTTCCGTATGTTTATCAGTTGTCTATTACACATAACAGAAGCTTCGCTTACTTTGGGGCTAGATGGCGCTGTATAATTTGTCTGACAATATTTATTATTATGTATCTCTTTTTAATCACGGGTCAAGCCCGGTCATTTGATAGGCGTGCGCGGGAATATAGATCCAACGCGGAGAGGCCCCTTATTCAAAAAACACGGAACTATACAAACCTAGAAGCGACTAAATTCGAGTTGACTGACTATAACATATATAATCTTTTTTTTTTATATAAGCATTATTGTACAATAAAGAAACATAAATACTTATATTGGCCGTGTGGTTTCCGGCAGACTAGAATAGAATCACTCCGTCTCTTCCCGTGGATGTCGTACAAGGCGACTAAGGGAAATACATTATCAAATATCGATCAGGCCTCCCCAACCCGTTTGGCCAGCGTGGGGAGTGTAGGCCAAATCCTCCTTCCGTCTAGGACGGACGAGAGAGGGCCGTGCTCCTGTAGTGGAGACTAAAATGACCTGATGATGATGATGATGATTGTGATACGAGAGTACTAAATGTGACATTTATGAGATCGAGACTGGATCGTAATTGAATTTTGAGTACACTTTTATTACGAGAATTGCCCCTCAGGTATATGACAGCGCTATATTAAAACTCTATGACTAAAACTGATGACATTTAGGGGTTTTAAGATTTAAAATCCGGAGTTTTCACGCATCTTGTCCTGGTTGCTAGGCGTTTAGAGATGGCAACCCTACTCCTGACACACACATATTCCATGTTAATTGTCTTGCTCTAACTGTTCGAAGCTTGGTGAATTAGTAATGTTCCTGTTTCAAGATATTCCATACATTAAATTCGGTCACAAAGCAGGACGGGAGGACAATATCAGTTATATAGTATGCGCTGCGATATTTGCGGTGTCCTGCACATACCCCGCTCGGTATACGACTGGACCAAATGAGCACATGGTCCAGTGATAATGTAAGGTCCAATACGCAATGAAGTAGCCATTACAGAATAATTTAAAAAATAATCACCCAAGTTCACCCCAAGGTGTGCATTCAATTTAAAAATTGTTGAATAAATAATGAAAAAAAGCATGATATGTTAATTTTATTATTAGTGTTAAATATCAGCCAAAAACTTTTTTGTGCAATTTTTAAAATTATTTTATGATTATGTATCAAATTTCGTTGAGAAATATTCGGTATTAAATTTTTTCATGTCTTATTGCCGTCATCTAGAAATAATACGGAATTATTAGTAATTTCTTTCGGTGCACGATATTTTGTATGGGATTACGACTCTATCCTTTACTCTATGATTAAAACTGACATAATTATTATATATCTATGAAACATTTATATGTCAATGGTCTACGTATGCTCATAATATCCCTAGGTGGTTCTATTATTATGTACTATATAAAAATGAATGTCTATTTCCCTATGTTATCGCATCACGCGTGAATGGCAAAACCGATTTCGCTAATTCTTTTTTTGTTGTATTTGTTATTGTTATAATAAGGATCTTATGAAAAAAAAATAGAAAATTGCGTGGAAAATTAGAAAGTTTAAGAAAACTGAACCACTATACTTACTTAGGTATATTACGTCATAGTTAGGAAGGTAGGACAACGTCTGTCGGGTCAGTTCATCATCAGGTCATTTCAGTCTCCACTACAGGAGCACGACCCTCTCTCGTCCGTCCCAGACAGGAGGATTTGGCCTACACTCCCCACGCTGGCCAGACGGATTGGGGAGGCCTGATCGATGTTTTTTAATGTATTTCCCTTAGCGGCCTTGTACGACATCCACGGGAAGAGACGGAATGATTCTATTCTAGTCTGTCGGAAACCACACGGCCAGTTAGTAATATTATAAATATGAATGTGAGATTTTTTGTTAAGCTTTCACGCCGAAACTACTCAACCAATCATCATGAAACTTTATACACGTATTCTCAAGGGTATTAGTAAGAGCATAGGATACTTTTTATTTAAAAAAAATGGGGTGTGGCTGTGTCAAGGACACGGCCGTGTGTTGTACGTGAATATGTTATATGCACTAAAATTATCTCAAAAAACAGCGCTTCCCCCTCCCCCGCAGGGTCATAGCGGGGAGGACGCACTGATTGAACACTTCGGTCTTCAAACATTGGGGTATATCTGCGGTGAAGATGTGCCGAAGCTTCCCAAAAGCTGCCCGGCCCAGTCAAATGCGTCTATCGATCTCTTTGTTGAAATGACCCCGGCCCAGCTGTATAGCCTGTCCGAGGTAGACGTAGTCTTGAACCACTTCAATAACTGCATTCTCTACGACAACCGGGCTAGGGATGATGAGATCGTTGTACATAACTTTCGTTTTGTCAAAATTCATCCCCAACCCCACGGATCGAGAAGCAGCATTGAGATCGTTTAACATTCGACTGAGATCCTCCAGCGATTCAGCCATTACGACCACGTCATCGGCAAATCGTAAGTGTGAGATGTACTCGCCGTTCACATTGATACCCCGCGTCTTCCAATCAAGCGTCTTAAGTACATCTCTAGTGCAGCGGTGAATAGTTTCTGGGAGATGACATCCCCTTGACGTACCCCCCGCTGCAGTTGAATAGGATCAGACTGCTGATTCTGGACGCGGACAGTCATTGTCGCAGCATTATATAGAAATCTCAGCACTTCGATATAGCGTTGGTCTACTTGACATCGCTGTAAGGATTCCAGAACAGACCAAGTTTCGATGGATTCGAAGGCTTTCTCATAATCCACAAAAGCCATACACAACGGCAGATTGTACTCAGTAGTTTTCTGCACAATCTGCCGCAGTGTATGAATGTTGTCTACGGTGCTGTAGCCTTTACGAAACCCAGCCAGTTCCGGTGGTTGGTAGTCATCGAGCCTTCGAGCGAGACGATTTGTGATAACCCTTGAAAACAGCTTATTCACGTGAGTCAGGAGCGAGATCGGCCTATAGTTCTTCAATAAGGTTTTGTCGCCTTTTTTGAAGAACAATACCACCAAACTCCTGGTCCACGTGGCTGGTGCGGTCCCATTGTGAATGACAGAATTAAACAGACGTTGTAGTTCCTTTAACAGCAGTTCCTCCAGCTTTCAACAGTTCTGTTGTAATTCCGTCCTCACCAGGAGCCTTACCATTTTTCAGCTGATCAAGGGCCATCTCAATCTCACCCATGCTGATGTCAGGGATGTCTTCGGTGTAGTGGCCAGTTAACGGAGCTCGGCGATCATCTACACGAGTAGCCGGTGTAGGGACAGGTGCATGTGCAACACAAAGATTGCCATAGTATCTCTCGACTTCCGCTAATATTTCTGCCTTCGAAGAGACGACACGGCCATCCTCCAGCTTGAGCTTCGACAGTTGCGCCCACACGGGACAGATGATAGATATGTAGCAGCAACACCAAACCGCATCCCCCGATTTTGTTATCATTCGTTTTTTGGAATTGCCTCTCTATGGAAGCAATTTTAAAGACGTATTCACGTGAAAAAGTAAACACAGGCGAAACCGCGAGTGGAAGCTAGTACTGTTATATAATGACTTCGTTTCGTACGACATAACACTCTTTCAAAATAATGTCAATCCTATACATGTGTACAATGACACTACCTATGAATAAGTTAATGGAGTTTTCCTAATAACATGATAGGTATAATCTACGCCACGCCTGGCCGCAAATGGTGTTTGTATGCTCGTTATGGTGTTTATGGGGTTACGTGAAAGTCCACTCTCTTAGATGGCAATGGGTGGTAACGATGTGACATAAATTGTTATCTTTTTGCCTTGAAATTCACTACTAAGTAGTGATATTAAATTTACCCACACCAAGACAAACAGACATGGTCATGCATGGATATGTCTTGTGCAGGAATCGAACCCGGGACCTCGGAGGCAAAGTAGCCGTGCAGCTTTCGATTTTATTCGATCAATGCGGTCGTCAATTCAATCGTATTATTTATTTATTTTGGGGTGTAAGTGGTTCATCGATATCTTTCAACCAAAGCCAACCTCACCTGCACGTGGTGTACCCTGCTGACTGACAAACGAGGCTCTGGCAAAAAGAGAGATAGGGTATAGCATATTTTTAAGCTGCCCGACTGTGGAAGTACCTCCACCTCACAGAATACCGCAGCCAAATAACAATTTAATTTGTTGTGTTCCTGCGAGTGAGTGAGGTCACTAGAAAGAAAGAAAGGATAATAAAGAGCGACCCTTGGTGTTGCTTATCTCCATGCGCGGTGGTGATTGCTCTCCATCAGTTAACCAACATGCTCGTTTGCCCCCTCTCATATAAAAAAAAAATTCATACACAGACATGTCTTGTGCATGGATCGAACCCGCAACCTCGGAGTCGACGTAGCCATGCTAGCCATTCCGATAGACCGATAGGGTCGTCAATTCTATCGTATTATTTGTTTATTACTAGATAGACAGATACATGGTGGAAACTATAATGATCTCCGCTAACTTTTTTTTTATACTACGTCGGGTGGCAGACAAGCATATGGCCCACCTGATGTGAAGCGGTTACCTTAGCCATATTACCGCTCGCAATTTAAATCTAGCATCTCCTTCCTCTCTGGTGACCTCACTCACTCGCAGGAACACAACAACCCTCAAGGGAATTGTTATTTGGCTGCGGTATTCTGTGAGGTGGAGGTACATTCCCCAGTCGGGTAGCTTACAATTACGCTCCCTACCTCTCTTTTCGCCAGAGCTTCGTTTGTCAGTCAGCAGGGTGCACCGCGCGCAGGTGAAGTTGGCTTTGGTTCAAAGATGTTAATGAAGCACTTACACCCCAAATTTTATATACATACTTAAATACTTTGTATAGTAAATAACTATATATCGCTTCCCCTTCCCCTTCCCACTTCCCCCTCCCGCGCTTCTGCGAGACGGTCGAACTAAGCTGTCTGTGCGATTTAATATTGCAAATTAAATAATTTTATTAATTTGTTTCGTAAAGTGTGTGGGCATTTCGGTGAATTTTGGTGATCTCATCTGAATTTATCATTTTCGCTTTAAATTTCGATCTTATTTAGGTTTTATTTGTAAATAAGTAAATACAGTGATTATTATTCGCAAACTAGTAGGTATACTAAAAAAAATATTTTTGTGCTTCTTGACTGCAGCTGCATCAATCGTAAAACAGGTTTGGCCCGTAAAAGGTACGTAATAATTTCATATTTTGTTATTCTATTAGTGTTTTTTATTGGTATTAATATTAGTACAACAAAGTCTCTCAGTGTTGTCACTTTATAAATTTACCCCTGAATCGGGGAAAATTTTATTTTGATAGGTAATAGTTTTATTCCTGCTAACTCGTAACATAAATAAAATGTCTAGTAATACCGATGATCCTGGTGGCACGACACCAATTTTTGGCCGTAGTAATTTGACGCCGCGATCTCCGCCGGCAACTAATGCTAAGAGAACATTAGGTGATATATCGCCAAGCCATTTATCACCCGATGAAAAGCGATTACAGCGGTCAGCAAGCACAGATAACATAGACAACTTACACAATTTAAGCCTTAGCACCTCAGCTGAAATTGTTGATCCAAATATTGATTATGTAGAATTTGTTCGCGAATCCTCTGAATGTCTGGCAAAAATTAATGAAATAATTATCGGGCAGACCTCGCGAATTGGCGTTGCAAATAAATCGACAATAATGGGCATGACCCAACGAGTTACCTCACTGATATCTATGCTAGCCATAAAGTCAGCCACGGCGGAAAAACACCTCGCTATTTCGGAAAAAAAGCTCGCTCTTGTCGAACGAGATTTATTAGCACTAAAATTAGATGCAAAAAATAACCCCGTTGCGCCTATAACTAAGGCTAGCGAGTCGTACGCCGAAAAACTAAAACTTCGCTTGCCAAAACAAATTAAGCCGGTTCAAACTCGCGAGCCAGTGCCCTGCGTCGTAGCCTATCCAACTGAAGAACGATCGGCGGAATTCACAACATCCGAAGCGACTAAGGAGGCACTTATGAAAGCCATTAAGCCATCCGATGATGGCTTTCAAATTGTAGGGGTCAAGAAAACTGCGAAATCCGGTGTAGTAGTACGCGTTTCCAATGACGCTCAAATTAAAAAGCTGCAGTCAATTGAAAGCATAAAATCGGTTGGACTTAAGCTCGAAAAGCCCAAAGGACGCCGCCCGCGTATTATTATAAAAGATATTCCGGACACAATGGACGACACAAAATTTTTAGCCGCGTTATATAATCAGAATATAAAGGACGAATTAAAAATTACATTTTCGGATTACCTAAAAGACATAAAAATCGTGCGTCGTCGTCCTACTGCCTACGGCAGGAAGTGGATGGGAGTCGAAATCTCCCCGGAAATACGCAAACACCTTATTTCGACAAAAGATAAGATTTTTATAGATTTTGCCACATGTAGATTCGTGGACGATATAGAAGTCGTGCGTTGCTTAAAATGCCAGCAATATGGGCATGTCAGTAAATACTGCTCTGCGAATAACCCCACCTGCGCTCATTGCGCCGAAGCACACGACTCACGGGAATGTCTGAAGAAGTCTGAAGCAGACTTCAAACCTACATGCGCAGCTTGTAGGCGTCAAAAAAAGACTGCTGACCACAAGATCGGGTCAGAGTCTTGTCCCACATACGCAGCTCGGTTAGAGTTCAATATTTTAAATACTACCTATGGCTAACGTCGTAATTGCACAACTAAATCTACACAACGACAAAATTGCAACGTCCGAGTTAGATAAGCTCGTTGCGGACTATAAGCTCGACCTTGTTTTAGTTCAAGAGCAGTACCAAAGATCGCAATTAAACAGTAAATTTATACAACTTAATAACAAGTCGCGCGCGGGTATATATGCGCCAAGAGGCGGATTTACTATAACATCAATCAATCACCTAATGTCCACTCACTGTGCGGTGGCTGAAGTAACATCTCCATATTTGAGAGTATTTGTAGTCAGTTGTTATTTTCAATTTTCTGACCCTGTGGATTCGCATTTGTATCACCTACGAAGAGTGTTGCATGCTCTTACCGGTCATAAGGTTATTATAGGGGCAGACGTAAATGCATCATCACCATTATGGCACGGCAAGTTGAGAGCGACCGATGCCGACAGACGCTCTGCTGTTGAAGAGTTCATTGCTGAAATGCATCTTCATATTCACAATACCCCTGAAGCACCACCTACTTTTAGTAGCCCTATGGGCGAGTCTTTTATTGACGTCACACTTTCTAGTGCAGACGTCCGAATACAAAACTGGCGCGTTCTTCCTGAAGCTTCTTGTAGTGATCACCGTCTGATCGTATGTGAATTCTCCCCAGTTGTTGAAAGCTTACATCGGCAACAGTTAATAGGTTTTCAATATAAAACTAAGAATGCCGACTGGGCAAGCTTTGCTTCACTTTTCGCTTCCCGCGCTAAGGATTTTACTCGTAGTGAACTTACAGTCACAGAAAGTGTTGAAATTATGTCTGACACATTCGTGTATTGCGCTGACATTGCATTAGGCCGAAAACCTATAGTTAATAACAGACGATGCGATTGGTGGAATGATACCCTTGTTAGGTTGCGTAGGAATTTCCGTGCCGCTAGACGTAAGATTTCAAAATTAAAGAAACGTAACATCGAGGGAGAAATTTATCAAACAGCTCTAAGTGACTTGCGTATTGCTAGATCTCATTATCGCGCTGCTGTTGAAAAATCCAAAGGTAATTTATTAAAACGTATTGTAGAAAAATTAAATAGTGAGGGTCCGTGGTCTCCCCTATATAACGAATTTAAAACAAATAGGCGGATTGATCAGGCATACGTATCCAATATAAAATTTAATAATTCACATACCCTTGGTGTAGAAGAGACCGCTGAGACAATTCTGCATGCGTTAATTCCTGATGATTGCGCCGATAGTGACAGTGACTACCATCGTGGGGTTAGGAGCGCGGCGGATATGTGCCCTTCTACTCCAATATCAAATGTACCGTCGATGGATGAATTTATGTCTATTGTTAAAGCTTTGCCTACAAATAAAGCCTCCGGTGATGATAAGATTTCGAATAGAATGATTAAAGAAGCTTGTAAAGTAGCCGCTGAACCTATCTTAACAATACTTACTCGGTGTATTGTAGAAGGTCATTTCCCTGGCATTTTGCGAAGTGGTGTTATAAAAATAATACCAAAAGGCGGTGATAAACCACCGGACGATCCGAAGTCCTACCGTCCTATTACTCTGCTACCGTCGTTGGGTAAGCTGCTTGAGCGCTTGGTTGTGCCACGGTTGCTGCCCGGTGGCCCGCGATTTCATAAAAATCAGTACGGCTTCACCATTGGCAAGTCTACTGTTGATGCTGCGCTCGCAGTGCGCAAAGTTGTTGAACTCTCGGAGAGCAAGTATGTTGTAGCTATCTTCTTAGATATCTCAGGTGCCTTTGATAATGCTTGGTGGCCAATGTTGTTGCTGAAACTTAAGGTGAGAGGTTGCCCTAGCAATATCTACTCTCTCATTAGATCGTACTTTTTGAATGGTACAACTAAATTAAAACTTGGCCATTATGTTGCTTCAAAGGTGCTCACGCAGGGCTGCCCCCAGGGTTCAGTGTTGGGACCGTATCTCTGGAATATCGGTTTTGATGATTTTTTTAGCCTACCCTTACCGGAAGGGTGCTCGTTAACTGGTTACGCTGACGATGGTCTCTTATTAATCAATGCAAATTCAAGATCTAGCATAGAGAAACTAGCCAACACTAGCCTAGGCTTAATTTCAGATTGGGGTTATCGTAATCGTCTCGATTTTGCGCCACATAAAACATATCAACTCTTGCTTAAGGGAAATTTACAGGTTTCACCGCGATTTCATTTTAATGGAGTATCTGTTGCTAATAGAGGTTCGGTTTGTTACTTAGGTTTGCTTTTGGACAGAAATTTTAATTATATTGAGCACATGAAGCAAGTAGGTGAAAAAGCAAAAAAGAATTTCTATGCCTTAACACGAATTTCTACCTCTACGTGGGGATTAACTTTCAAAACGTTAAAAACTATTTATACCGCCACATACTTAGGTTGTGTTACGTACGGTTCACCTGCGTGGGCAGATAGGGCTACTATAGGTGCAGCACGTCGTAAATTACTTCAAAGCCAGCGCCTTGCTCTGATATTTTTATGTAAGTCGTATAGAACTGTAAGCACCGAGGCACTACCCGTGCTAGCAGGTGTGTTACCGGTAGACTTAGAAGTACAACGCCGCGCTTCAATGTACTATACATCTAAAAATATGGTCCCTGATTTCTTGAAAACGCGTGATCGTGAAAAAATAGTTAGACTGTTCAAACCTATTAATGAAGTATTTGAAACATTGCTGTCTGAATGGCAGGAAAGGTGGGAAACTTCTACCAAAGGACGCCACTTGTATCTGTTCTTTCAATCGGTAAGAGATAGATTAAAGAAAAAGTGGTTAGAAGTCGACCACCCCGTTGCGCAATTTTTAACTGGACATGGCAATTTTAAAGCTAAACTCTTTTCGTTTAAATTAGTGCCGTCGCCCTTATGCGAATGTTCTACTGCTAATTCTGAATTCGATCAAACAGCACACCATGTTCTCTGGGAGTGTGATCTTTGGCAGCGGGAGCGGGATGACATGTTGAATTCATTGCAAGTTGCATCCGGGGTAGTATACTATTCAGATTTGGTAGCAACAAGGGAGAATTACCAAGCGTTCAGACGATTTTGCAATTCATATTATTGGAATCGATGTGTTAGGTAACAACTCAATGTTTTAGGTCCCTAATAGTGTTAAAAACTTAAAATCCGTGGTGCACGGCAGTTGAGCTTCACTTGACTAGCCATCTCTTTAGGCTTTTAATGCCTTATTTGCCATATTGCTGTCTCTCACATTGCTAAGAGGGGAAGTCAATTCCAAAAGCTTCCTACTCCTACTAATTTCTTCTGATTAAATTCGTTGTGAGTTCCAAGGCAGCCGTAGTTTTACCCCTGGGACTGCAATGGACTTCATTGTTCATTGCCTTTTTTGGTGGTCGCCGCTGTTAATCCTGGCTACACAGGAGATACAGTGGTGGGAATGTGTGGTGGGCCCCCGTCCCAATAACTATATATCGCTGACAACTCTTATTCATCTCACTGCTGGGGTACGGGTCTCCTCTCAATCGATGGGATTTAGAGCATACTCCACCACGCTGCTAACTGCGGGTTGGCAGCGCCCAGTGTTTTCAAACCGCCTAAAGGCCACTGACTTAGCTTAACGCCTGTCATCTAATGATAACACCCGGGACCAACGGCTTAAAGTGCCCTCCGAAGCACGGAGGAGCTCGAGATAAATAAACCCATCCATGGGCACGCTGCTTAACTTGCGTCTTCTTTTGCTACTCTAACTACATAATATTAGGTCATTCAATAAGATAGGATAAGTCCAATCCGTAGGATAAGTAAGAAAAAAAAACAACATTTTGACAAAACTCGATTTTATTATTCAACATGGTTGCCTTCGAGAGTGATACAACGAGTATACCTATTTTCCAACTTTTCGATACCACTTTTATAGTACAATTTCTCTTTGTCGTAAAAATAGGCCTCAGTTTCAGCGCTTACTTCATCATTGGACTTAAATTTATTTCCAGCACGCATTCTCTTGAGATCTGAAAACAGGAAAAAGTCGCTGGGGGCTAAATCTGGAGAATACGGTGGGTGGGTAAGCAATTCGAATCCCAATTTGACGAGCTCGGTGGCGTAGCGGTCATTGACGCGGCTTCGACACCAACGCTTGTGGGTTCGATTCCCACATAGGACAAACATTTGTGTGCATGAACATGTCTGTTTATCTTAGTCTGGGTGTTTTCTATGTATCATAAGTATGTATTTACAAAAAAAATGTATTTACGTATGTTTATCAGTTGTCTAGTACCCATAACACAAGCTTTGCTTACTTTGGGGCTCGATGGCGCTGTGTAATTTGTCTGACAATATTTATTTATTATTTATTTATTAATTCATTCCATTTTGCCATCGTTTTCATCGATTTGTGACACGGTGCATTGTCTTGGTGAAACAACACTTTTATCATTTGCAAATGTGGCCGTTCAAAAGTGCACAGTAATAGTCTCTGTTGATGGTGGTTCCTTTTTGGAGACAGTCGATCAATATTATTCCGTTCGCATCCCAAAATACAGATGCCATCACCTTACCCGCAGACTGTTGCGTCTTTGCTTGCTTTGGATTCGATTAGTCGACTGCTGTCCACTCAGCTGACTGTCTTTTGGATTCTGGTACGTAATAACGAAGCCATGTTTCATCCACTGTCACATATCGACGATATAATTCCATTTTATTGCGGTTTAAAAGCACCAAGCACACCTCTGAAGCATCAATTCGTTGTTGTTTTTGGTCGACTGTGAGCTCACGCGGCACCCACTTTGTACAGAGCTTTCGCATACCTAAGTGTTTGTGTAAAATGGTAAAAACACACCATCTGATATCTTTACAATGTCAGCTATCTCTGCATCGACCACGTTTAAATTCAGCAATCCACTTCTCTACCATTTGTCTCGATGAAGCAGGATTAGGATAATGTTTATCAAGCCATTGTTTGGTTTTCACTGTATTTTTTTTTTCATCAAAAAGCAATGCTTTATCAAAACTCGAAATTAACTTTTTTCCATTTTGTTTTTCTTTCAAAGTTGCTTCACACAAAATGCTATAACTCACGAATCAATAGTCAGATTGCTGTCAAATTTATACACGTATCATTTAAAGGTTAGTACTAAATAAAAATCACATGGAAAAAATTGTAGTGACGCCATCTATGTCATCCTATGGTTAGTACTAAATAAAAATCACATGGAAAAAATTGTAGTGACGCCATCTATGTCATCCTATGGACTTTTTGAATGGACTGTTAATACGTAAAAAACACCCAGACTAAGACAAACAGACATGTTCATAAGACACAAACATTTGTCTTGTGCGGGGATCGGACGATTTTATATACTACGTCGGGTGGCAGACAAGCATACGGCCCGTCTGATGTGAAGCGGTTACCCTAGCCATATTAACGCTCGCAACATAAAATATCGCTCGCGCGCCGCCACCCCCGCTACGAACGCAGCATCTCCTTCCCTTCTGGTGACCTCACTCACTCGCAGGAACACAACAACCCTCAAGGGAATTGTTATTTTGCTGCGGTATTCTGTGAGGTGGAGGTACATTCACCAGTCGGGTAGCTTACAATTACGCTCACTTCCTCTCTCTTCGCCTGAGCTTCGTTTGTCAGTCAGCAGGATGCACCGTGTGCAGGTGAAGTTGGCTTTGGTTCAAAGATGTTGATGAACCACATACACCCCAACATTCAGACAGTCAACTTTAAATGTCATTGAAGGCCACCGAACTGCTACTCCATAAAACTGCCATTAGTTATTTTATTGACAATTTATTACTCGCCATAAAACGAACACACAGGTATGGGCGTTGTTTGGGACGTTTTTGTTTTGCTATTTTACGGTATACAATAAAAATATTAAATGATTTTGTTATAGACTATTAAGGACTATGGCGTTGTAGCGCGTGCCATTCTAATCGAACTTGCAAGTTAAGCAATCTTGATCATAACCTGTCTAAGGATGTACTTCCTATTTTATTCCGCGCCGAAAACAAGCTTAGCTCTGCCTCACTCATTGAAGAAAAAAAATCTTATGTAATGAAAAATTTTCGGATTCATTTATTGTTTATTAATAGATAATTTTCTGAATAACTAAAAATAGTTATCATCATCATCATCAGGTCATTTTTAGTCTCCACTACAGGAGCACGAGCCTCTCTCGTCCGTCCCAGACAGAAGGAGGATTTGGCCTACACTCCCCACGCTGGCCAGACGGATTGGGGAGGCCTGATCGATGTTTTATAATGTATTTCCCTTAGTCGCCTTGTACGACATCCACGGGAAGAGATGGAGTGATTCTTTACTAGTCTGCCGGAAACCACACGTCCATATAAAATAGTTATAGTTATAAACAATAAATATGTCGAAAAATTCGATGGAGAACCAAAGTTGTTGATGTAGCAAGCTGAATTGGCAGAGATGACACATTTTTTTTTTTTTTTTTTTTTTCTATAAAGCATAATACTTTAAAATATTACGATCTAGCTTACGGGCTAATAAGTAATTTAATTTTAACATAAACTTCTAAATATTATAGTCTAAGAATAATGTCCATTGACTTTTCTTAGTGTCTATTAAGGTGAAACACTTTCTTGTTGTGTTATATTTAATGCACTGTCACTAATATTGTCTCACTTATTATTACACTAACTCAAACGGTTTTGTTCTTTTGAGTCTTCTCACTAGGTCTGTGTTATCGAGAAGTTTGACTACCTCTGGATTCACATGGTGATGAAGTCTAAGTTCATGAGCTTCTGCATATTTTTGAATCACTTTGTCCACAAACTCCACTTTAAGGTCCCGATGGAGATAGTCATTTTTGAAGTACCACGGTGCATTTACAATGCCCCTGAGTACTTTATTTTGGAAGCGCTGAATAACTTGTTTGTTACTCTGTTTTGTACAGCCCCATAACTGTACTCCATAAGTCCAAACTGGCATAAGGACTTGCTTGTATATCAGTAATTTATTGTGAATCGACAGGCTAGAATTCCTCCCGAGCAGCCAATACACGTTTTTGTATCGTATCTCTAACTCCTCTCGTTTCTTCTTGACGTGAGCTTTCCAATGTAATTTCACGTCTAGGGTCATACCTAGATATTTGGCCGTATTGACATACGGGATCTGCTGATTATTTAAAAGCACTGGATGGTAGCGCGGATTTTTATTTGTGAAATCAATGTGAACCGATTTTGACTCATTTAATTTAATTCGCCATTTTTGTGTCCAGTTATAAACTTTTGTGATGGCAATTTGAGTTTTCTCAACTGCTTCTTTGTGTGTGTTCCCAACAGACATTATGGCAGTGTCGTCCGCAAAAGTCGCAATTGTATTATTTTCTAATTTGGGAATATCACAAGTGTATAGTAGATACAGGACCGGACCTAAGACACTTCCTTGAGGTACCCCAGCTTTAATTTCCTTTAGATCAGAGTACGCATCTTCTTGTCTGATTCTAAACATTCGGTGAGAAATATATGACTCTAGTATTGCAGCATACTGCTTTGGCAACAATTTGTTGATCTTATACATTAAACCTTTATGCCAAACTTTATCGAAAGCTTGTGCAACGTCCAGAAATACTGTTGAGCACACTTTCTTTTCTTCTAAAGCTTTTTCTATAATATTTGTGATTCGATGCACTTGGTCTATGGTAGAGTGTTTCTCTCTAAATCCAAACTGATGTTGCGGTATCAAGCCTTTTTCATCTAGTATGGGTTTTAATCGTTTGAGCAAAAGCTTTTCAAATAATTTAGACATAACTGGCAATAATGAAATCGGCCTGTAAGATGTCGTTTCATGAGGCGGTTTACCCGGTTTTGCTATCATAATTACTTCAGCTACTTTCCAGATATCCGGAACTAATTTTAACCTGAACGCAGCATTAATGAGGTTCGTTAATTTGACCAGAGCCTTACGAGGAAGATGAAGTAGGACTTCTCCAGTTATGAGGTCGTAACCTGGTGCTTTCCTAGAATCAATATTGGTCTTTATTTCATTCGCAACTTCTTTTGGTGTTACAAACTTTATGTCTGCGTTTTCTTTCGAAGTATCGTGGCATGTCAGGTCATCAGATCCTTCATTGGGTTGAAAAATTTTTTCCAAATGCTGCGCGAACCTTTTTGCTTTTTGTTCATTACTTATGGCCCACTTTCCATTTTCTTCCCTTATTGGCGGTATTTGCATAATTGGTCTTTTTACAGTTTTAGTAGCTTTCCAGAGAGAATAGTTAGTCCTGCTATCACTGGTTAAGTTTTCTAGGCGAGTTTTAAGAGATTCGTCTTTGAAAGTCCGTATAACTTTTCTAAGCATTTTAGTGAGGCTATTCAGAATTTGTTTATCGCGTGGCGATCGAGTTTGGTGCCATATTTTTCTTTGTTTTCTTTTTTGAGCTATCAAATTCATAATTTCTTCCGGGTATCTGTTTCCTTTGGGTTTTCTATGGATCTCTGGGGTGTTTTGCCATGCTGACAGTTGGATATCGACGGTAAATTTTTCTACTTCGAAATTTAGCTGCTCTTCATTACGGAGCGGTACATTAAGATTAATTTTATTTTCTAAGTCTATTTGAAAACTCTCCCAATCAGTCTTTCTATTTACTAAAGTTGGATTGTTTTCTTTATATATAGCAGTATCACTTAAATTTAAAATAATAGGCGAATGATCTGAGCTCATATCAAAGCCGTCTTCAACTCTCATATAGTTAGTAGATATATTTTTACAGATAAAAAAATCAATCAGGTCTGGGATTTTTTGTGGATCAGTAGGCCAATAAGTTGGCTTTCCAGTCGATAATACGTCACATTGGTTTTCTTTTATAGCTTTGAGTAATTCTCGTCCTTTGGTTGTGGTTAGTCTGGAACCCCAGTATACATTTTTGGCATTTAGGTCACCTCCAAGGATAAACCTGGTTCCAAGTTTTTGTAAGAGATTAATGTATTGATCTTTTTTTAGCGAGTATCTGGGCGGGCAATATATTGCTGAAACAGTAATCGGGTATTTTTTAGTTTTAATACATACCGCTACAGCTTGTATTTCACGTTCTTCACACTTGTGGCACTCGTAGTGGTAGAGATTGTCTTTCACGATTATGGAACTACCTCCTCTTGCGCAGTTATCAGGATGTAGTGCGTGGTATATTTTGTATCCTTCTAATTGAAAGAATGACTGTTTTGTACAATGTGATTCAGAAATTAAACACACATCAATTTTTTCAGTATCTAGGACTAACTGCAATTCATTTTGATGTTGGAGTAGCCCATTTGAGTTCCAAGCCATGATTTTGAGAAAATAATTCATGATTTGCTTTTAGTTATAGTCTTTTTGGTGCTATTTTCCATCTTTTTAAGGCGCTCATCAAATGATGTCAATAACATGAGTACTTTATTTAATTTTTCTTCGATGTCAGTATTCGGCTGAGCATCATTTATTTTTTTGGCGGTGATTTGAGCGTAAGTGATTTTTTCAGACTTACTTTTGTCCTGTTGCCATGGTTGTGGTATTGACTGTGTTGGTACACATGTTTTGTTTATTTTTATCATAGAGGATTGCTGTTGAGCATGTGGCTTTTTCTTTAAATTCTTGTTTTTAAAATTTTGTAACTCTTTGGCAACCACACACCCCCTGTAGTTTGCAGGGTGTTGTTCGCCACAGTGTATGCATTTTGGTTTATCTTGCGGTGACTTTTGGCAATCTTTGGTTAGGTGCTTGCCAGTACACTTAACACATCGTGGTTCTTTAGAACAGTATTTTTGTGTATGACCATAGGCTTGACATCGTTTACACTGGGGGACCAGCTTCGGTGTCTTGAGGGAGTGAATTTCTACTCTATATCCTAGTATACTTTTTATGTCAAAGATTTTATTAATGTCTTCGTCGTTCTTAAAAGTGAGCATAAACATATTCAATGGTTCTTTATTTTTCCATCTTAATTTGTTTACTGCACTTTCTATTTTATATCCTTTGAACTGCAGTTCTTCGACTATTCTTTCTGGTATGCACGTATGGTGCAGTTTTTTAGCGATCACTCTTATAGGACGGTCTTGCTTATTCTCGTATGAGTGCCATGCACAGTTATTGGAGGTGAGTCGTTTCGTGATAGACCTATACGTTTCTTCATTGTCGGCGTTCACTTTTACACTATCCCCACTTAACATTTTTATTGTAAATGGGTCGCCTAATACGCCTTCTACCAAAAAATCATAAAATTTTTGATAATCTTTAATTCCATCCACAATTATTGGCGGTGGGGACGGTATTTTTTTGTTTATTTTTGACTTGGGCTCATTACTAATACCCGGACTAGTATTGGGGGACGGTGAGTTTATCAGCTTTCTTTTCTTTCTATTTTTTGCACGTACCCAACCAGTTTCTTTAGCCAACTCTTCTTCGTCCGTGCAATATTCAGCAGGTTGAGAGGAGTTATATTTAACATTAGTACTATCATTAGAGGAGATAGGAGGCTGTTCCTGCTCTTTATATTTTTGTAGTTTTTCTATTTCTAGCTGCAGATTCTCCAGTTGAGTTTGCAATTGATGAACTTGACATTCTAGATTCTCTCTTGCTGCTTTCTCATTTTTGTAGTAAGAATAGAGAATCATCTCATTCTCAGTATTGACTTTAATCGTAGTTGGGGAACCACTTGCCATTTTTTTAGACTTACCGAACATATAGTATTTTAAACAATATAGCCTCGCCTTAACAATTGTCCGCTGTACGTATTGCGTAAGTGGGTCATCGTGACGCGCACTGCACTGGTTAGCGGCGTGACGGCGGTAGCCGCTGCGTCGACACTTTTAACTAGAGCACTTGCGCCTTGCGTTCGACACGTTTGCTCTGTACAAAATCGAAAACCGAACTCGAGATGACACATGAGTGAAGAAAATCTTAGAGTGGAAGCCGCGTATGTGCACCCCCTGTTTAAATGGACCGATGACCTAAAAGAAAGGGCTGGAGACGGCTGCATGCGGTAAGCGGATTCCACAAATGGTGGAAAGTGTCGGCTTATATCCAGCAGTGGGCACAGGCTGATAATAATGATTGCCATAACGTGTACAGAGGCGAGTTACTACACTCAGTGTGCTTACATAGCACTATTACTTATACCGGGTGGTGGTCCGAGCTTCAGCTACATACAATTCATCAGTGAGTCCCACCCTCCAACATTCCCACTGCTCTCATCTCTTCATGAGCTAAGGGACGTTACTGTTCGATAATTATGCCAGTATCTATATATTACATATAAAACGAAGTCGGGTTTGTTTTATATATGAACATTTATAACTCGAGAACGGCTGAACATATTTTCATGATTTTTGATTTGTTGAATTTGTCACCGTCCCGAATAGCAGAATAACTACTAAAAACATTGGATAATTGAAAAAGAAATAATTAACAGAAATACGTTTTCCCATACAAATAGTGTCAGTTGAAAAAGAATTGAGATATTCATTGGTTGTCAAATATTTATGAAGATAAAAACCGATTAAAGAAGAAGTTTGTTTCTGTACCTTTGTTTTCTTTTTTGTATTATTATCTTAATAAAGTACTGAACTTAATATTTTTTTTATATTCATTGTATCACTTCCATAAAATCATAAATTTAATTCAGCTAATAAGTAACACGACATTCATTAACTGTTAAGCGGTACGAAATTCGCAGGGTCAACTTTTAATGAAAAAAATAGCGGTATTTTATAGCAATTTCTTTGGCAGTGACATTTCATTAATATTTTGTACAATTTCAAACAAGTCTTACCACAGAGATTACATTTAATTAACATACCTATATATTTGCTAAACAAAGTCAACAAAACAAAGGAAAAGAAATAAAAAATAAGAAATGTCCCGAAAAACGTTAGTACCAACACTCAACATGTTGGAGGGTTGGTGGTTGAAGAGTGAAATCCCAAATATAGTCACATGACGTGTATTCACGTGTAGATATACATCAAAGAGAGAGAGAGAGCCCTAATTACTAAATTACCAACTATTTATATTAATTATGTTAAAAACATTGATGAATGTTGTAGCGCGTAACGTGTAGTCGCGGTGAAACTAGAAATATGGGCATTTAGCTGCATTTAACTCTTGATGTGTGTAATATTATTTCACCTTTTATATTAAAGTGCGTGTAGCCGTTGGTCAAACACAAAATTTCAGAGCATATTCCTATCAGAAACTGTCGACATGAACATCAATCGTTCCCAAACTTTATTGCCATCTCGTATGCATAAACTTGATATTAAAGCGGAGAGACTTGTTAATAATTCCATCAAATCGATGCGACGGCCGATCCATATTCATGAAAGTAATTGCAAGGGTCGTCGCTCGACTGATGAGTCGTTTTCATAGGAAAAATACGTAATAGTTTACTTTATATTTAGAATTTGTTATTTACTTAAAATAATTAAGAAATAAATAAGAGTAGTTAGTAGCTGATAAATTAAATAAATAGTTCATTTTTTTTTAGTTAATAACATGACAACCCAGTGGAAAAAATCTGACAAAAAAATCTGGGATGTCCTTTGGCGCAAAAAATACCGAATTTTTGGCTCAAAATTGTTTTAATCCTGTAGACTGCGCTCGTCTTCTAGCTATCTTGTCCAAGGAAGCTGGTGACTGGGTCCATTCCATCCCATCCACTAACCTTGGCACATTGCTTGACAGCGATAGTTTTAGGATTGTGCATTGGGTTCCGTTTGGGCACATCAGTGTGCATATCCCATCGTTGCTCATGCAGCAGCGACGTTGACTAGTATGGGTGCCATGGATTACACTGTCTCCGAAGTGCCGGAAGGTGGTCCCACCACAGCTATCGACGTCATTAGAAGGGCTCTTGCCACCATTAACGTTCCTAGTACCATAGAACCATAGGCATAAACCGTAATGATGGTAATCATATCAATAAGAATGGGAGAATCAACTTTTACACGACCGCAACCCGAAAAAATAATAGATTTTTATAGCTTTTCAAAATATTTTTATGTTTTGCTTCTAAGCACGCTCATTCTCGCTTTCTACAGACGTCATTGTTTATGTAATAGTAAACGACGCGACATTTCTATGGAGTGGTCGGGGTGTGGTTGGACGTCGACGTTGCATAACTTGTACGAAACTTGAAGCCTAAGTGGTCGCGTACTATGCGGTTCCAGAGAAGTTTTCTCACGCGCACTGTAAAGCTGTGGAATGAACTGCCTGTCGAGGTTTTCTCAGGAGATTACAGCATGGGGTTCTTCAAAAAGGGCCTGAAGAGGTTTTTACAGGGTCAGCAGCGCTGCGTGTGATGCCCCTGGGGTTACAGGCGTTCGTAGGCTACAGTAACTGCTCAGTAGGGCCGTATATTGTTTGCCACTTAGTGGTATAAAAAAAACGAAAGGGTATTTTCTATACTACTGGCACTAACCCCAATCAAATCACTTCATTAAAATGAAATATTGCAGTTAACTCTTAAGCAGTCCTCTCTGATTAGGTCTATTATTTGTGAAATTGCTTTTGCGCGATGTATGCTTAGTGATTATCGTATTATGGGAGGCGCATGTGTCCTTCGGTTAATTCTAATCTCGCCATTTCCGTATTTATCCAAAAACTCACTGTTACGCACGGAGGCAATTTATTAAATCGAATTGTGTTGCGCGACGGTAATTTGAGAACCTCATACTATCTCAAGGTAAAACTACTCCGAACCACGAATAGTGCCCAATCATACATCCATCCAAGGAGCTTTGACAGTATGACAAAA
The DNA here is from genome assembly GCA_937001555.2 of Hypsopygia costalis. Taxonomy (NCBI): domain Eukaryota; kingdom Metazoa; phylum Arthropoda; class Insecta; order Lepidoptera; family Pyralidae; genus Hypsopygia; species Hypsopygia costalis. The sequence goes on along the minus strand of OW443337.2, from coordinate 4,383,202 downwards.
TATTGAAATTACGCATGACTAAAATACAAACGAGCATGTCAGTCACCTGATGATAAGCAAACACCACAGAACAAGGACATCAACAATACCAAAAGGTCATATAAGATAGGGAAATATTGGCTCTTTTCATAAAGACTCCCAAGTTGTATTAGGTTGGGAACATCGTTGAGGGAAGTTGATTTTTTTTTTATACTACGTCGGGTGGCAGACAAGCATACGGCCCGCCTGATATGAAGCGTTACCGTAGCCATATTAACACTCGCAACATAAAATATCGCTCGCGCGCCGCCACTTCCGCTACCAACGCAGCATCTCCTTCATTTCTGGTGACCTCACTTACTCGCAGAAACACAACAACCCTCAAGGGAATTGTTATTTGGCTGCGGTATTCTGTGAGGTGGAGGTACATTCCCCAGTCGGGTAACTTACAATTACGCCCCCTGCCTCTCTTTTCACCAGAGCTTCATTTGTCAGTCAGCATGGCGCACCGCGTGCAGGTGAAGTTGGCATTGGTTCAAAGATGTTGATGAACCACTTACACCCCAAATTGATCCCACAAATTCACCGTCCATGGTAGAAAATGTCTTAAAAACCGTAGTGTGATAGACGGATCATTAAGGATTCATGGGTGGTGGAAACACAACAACCCTCAAGGGTATTAAGCTGTGGTATTCTATGAGGTGGAGATACTTCCCCAGTCGGGTAGCTTACAAATACGCTGTACCCGACCACTTTTGCCCAGGGATTGAAAACCGGTACAAATTTGGGTTCCGGTTCGTCATTTCGGTTCCTAAAAAGGTTCATCTTTTCGGTACGGTTCCGGTTCAGGTTCCGGTTCGGTTCCGGTTCCGAAGAACCGGTTCTGAATAAAGGTTCCAATATACCGGTTCCAAATTAAAGGTTCCTTAAAAAGAAGTGATACGTTCGACCGTGTCTGGCATATTTCTTATTTCTTGCAGCTGACTGTTAGTACGCAGCTTGGAATAATGGAACGCAACTTTAATTTTCTACTACTGATTGTATTAATAACATTAACAATAATAATTCCCATACTTCCAAGTATGGGAATTTCCCATAATCCTAAGTATGGGAATTTCCTTTGATTTTTGATTAATTGCTCATAAATCATTATTCACGATCATTTGATTGTGAATTTTAGAATTTGTAACTAATTAACTATACCTACTTAAATTTAATACGTACGGCATTTATTATTAAAAATTTTAATAAAAAAAGTGTATGTAGCGCCTGAGTGGCCGGCAATGCGCCAAAATTATTACGTTACGACGGCATAACGCGCCGCGTGGACGCACTCTGAGTTTAATTCAAGTTCGGACAGGATTTAAAGAAGAACCTGTAAAATATAGGTTTCGGTCCAGGTTCCAGATTTAGGTTCCGGTTCCGGTACGGGTTCTAGTATCAGAACCTCTAAGTACCGGTACTTTACCGGTATTTTACGAACCTTTTCGATTCCTGCTTTTGCCGGAGCCTCTTTCTCTTTCGCTAGTCAGCAGCTTGCACCGCGTGCAGGTGATAGCTTAAAACTATAGAGATACTCTATAATTTCCTATAGTTCCCTATAGTTTTTACGTATTCTATGGTTCAATGACTTATCCGCTGTAGTGTCGGGTTTACAAAGCTCAGCGGTCAGAATAGAGCTAATATAATTAAATCGCGTACACTCTATAACGGCTTACACAGCTTTCATTTCATTAGAGCAAGAGGTACCTGTCCGTTGAACAAATATTTGTACGAGACCCTCATCAAATAAAATAAACAGGGCTTGTCTCTACGTAAAATTTTATTACAAATTTAAATGATAATATTATGAAAACACATGAGGTGATTGTTAAAGAAAAGCTTTGCTTCATATATTCGTCATCTCGACAAATACGAGTATATCCATACATTCAAGTAACCAATATGAGTAGATACAATTTTTTTTTAATCGATAGCATAGACTACTAGAGCCAAAGTCAGAGTCTATTACAGAAAAGTTTTGTGACATTCAGGCCAAAATCGAAATAATAATAAATATAAATAAATAATAAATATTTCTGAACAATTTACACAGCGCCATCTAGTCCCAAATTAAGCGCAAAACTTGTGTTATGGGTACTAGACAACTGATAAATGTACTTAAATACTTTTTTTTCGTAAATACATACTTATAATACATAGAAAACACCCAGACCAAGACAAACAGACATGTTCATGCACACAAATGTTTGTCTTGTGCGGGAATCGAACCCGCGACCTCGGAGTCAAAGTGGCCATTGGTAACCATTCGACCACCGTGCTCGTCTCGAAATACATTTTATTAACACTTTAGCCTTGTTTAGTAGTGTAATACTTAATAGATAGATGGCGCCACACTGTGACTCACAGCATTAAAATATAAAATGCAAAAATTACGGCCATCGAGAGGTCGTGGGTTCAAATCCCACTGAGATAGGGGGAAGTGAATTTATAATTTTTTAACACTTGCACGTAATTTTCACGTAACTACCCAGCGGCCAACAATATAAGCGCAAGCTCGTCTAAACACTCAGATATATGTGCGACGTCGTCTGCATAAGATATTCCACAGAACAGGCTGTTGTTTTTGTTAAGTAGTCCATGGTCAGGATAAAGAACAGTGGACTAAGGATAGAACCCTGATGCACGTGTTAGAATAATAAAAATGTGTGGCCCCACGTGGGGCTCACGATGAATCATTTCATGAAATGACTCATCGTGAGTGAGTTAAATATTTACAACATGGTTACCGTTAACTTTCTTAACATAATATAACTAATCACATGTTTTTAGCATCACATTTTTATTATTCTAACACACGCTAACCCTCAATGCAAACCTTTCAGCTGTGTTCTGGCTCATATTGTACTCTAAGCACCCATCATATCAGATCTCGGAGCACATGATCAAATGCTTTCTCTAGACCAAAGCCATATTCAAAGGGCTTTCATTTGCTTTGTACTTCTCAAGACGGATTGTAATGAACTGTATAGCATCGGAGGTACTCTTGCCTTGGACAAAGCTGCATTGGTTTGGAGTCACATTCACAATGCTGTTTAGTTTATTGTTTATATATAATCAGTGCCTAGATGTTCAGAGTAGATTTCGGCCACAAGTTTCATTGCTCTGTATTTTCCTCAGTCAGTTTTCCCCTTATAAAATGGAATCAGGTTACTATTGCGCCATTAGTCCGGAATTGACTGTTCAATTATTAACTTGTTGTATAAATCCCGTAAACAGCGAATCCTTTGCTTACCCATACATCTCCAAACGTCAACGGGGATTTCATCCGAGCCGGAAGCATTATCGTATTTCATTATCTTTAGTACCTGTAAAATTTCGTGTGTTCCTTCAGGAATTGGATTGACAAAAACACAGAATGGCTCCGAGTGATTTGTAATTGTATAAAGTTGATACTGTTGATTGTGGCCATTTGGTGGAACATTATTATTACTATACTAATATTATAATCTATACTAATATTATAATCTATACTAATATTATAAAGCTGAAGAGTGTGTTCGGTTTAACGCGCTAATCTCAGGAACTACTTACCCAAATTGAAAAAATATTTTAGTGTTAGATAGCCTATATTTCAAGGAAGGCTATATAGGCTATAAAACATCACGCTATCACCAATAGGAGCGGAGCACCAATGAAAAAGATGTCTTTTGAGCACTTTCGTTGCGTGCGCTGTGTAAAAAGCCCCCTTACCACTAACTCTTATTGCGATTCAATAACTGAATAGAACGCTTATTCATACCAATGAATAAGCGTCTCTATTCAATTTGAAATAGAGTCGCTTATTCATTGGTATAAATAAGCATTCTATTCAGTTATTGAATCGCAATAAGAAATAGAGTCGCTTATTCATTGGTATATATAGCATTCTATTCAGTTATTGAATCGCAATAAGAGTTGGTAGTAAGGGGGCAGTTGAAGTTACGCAGAAAGCATGTACTTATTATGGAATTGTTCCTCTTTAGAAGTTCTAAAAAATAAGTCCGCGACAGCATATGTGTATCTTTTAAGATTGACTCACTATAACCTTTTTTATGGTAATCAAATTTGTTTGCTATTAATGCATTATTTGCAAACAAATTTGAAAGCAGATATAAAATTAGTAGGTACCTACATAAACTATTCACCATAAGTTTTTTTTTCTTAATTAAACGGTTATGTTAAGTACTTGAGTTCCTATGGTCTTACCACGACTGATATTCACGCAGACGAAGTCGCGGGCAACAGCTAGTGTTATAGATAGATAGATAGAATATGCTTTATTTACATAATACAAATTAAAAGTACAGTGAATCAATAAATTAATACAGACTTGTATATATGCAACAAGGCGGCCTTATTGCTAAGAGCAATCTTTTCAAGGCAACCTTAGGGTAACGAATTTGTGCATGAAGTGGGCAGGATTCGCAAATCAAAAGAAATTAATGAAAGCTTAGTTAAATATAGTAATATTATTATTATAATCATTTATTCCTTTTATATCTCTTATTTATTACATTTTTAAATATCAATAAATAAAAAAATATATACATTTAAAAATATAAAAAAGAGGGGCATCCGCCGGTAGCGGAGCGAAGACCCAAGCTACCGGTGGTCAGGGCTCCAGAGTGAGGAATCTCCTCACAATGCGGGCCGTGTCCAGAAGAACCGCCTTTTGTATCCGGCTCTTGACCCAACCGCTAAGCGAGAGCCTCTCAAGGTGACGGTCGAGACTCTTCGCTATAAGTCCGTTCACTGTTACAACTATCGGTACAATTATCGCTGAGTCCACATTATTATTATTATTATTATATATATTATTATTTGTTATAATAAAGCACTTGAACTGTTCCACGTAATCTAATTTAATTTTACCGATCGGTTTTGCTGTTAAGGCATTATCAAAGTAAACAGATGGTGTTTTTATGTGTAAACAGATGGGAAACACTATCTGTTTACCTTATTAACACTATATGTTGCCTTTATTTAAAGATATCGTTGTCGATGAGGTATTCGGCGTCCCTATCATAAAGCCTTTTTATTAAGAGTCATTTTTGATATAGTTAATTGGTTGAAATTAAATAATTAGTTGATGGTTAGATCTAACCATCAACATTTAAATTTAATTTAAATTTTCAGTTTATTTGTCGTACTAGGGAGCCGGCAGATACGTTGAAAGTATACACTTATAGAATAAGCCCTTCCTCACACGGTTTGTAGCGAACTCGTAGCGTATGCCACTCATACGAGGTAAGAGAGCATGTTGCACGCATATAAATGTCAACAGTGTAATTTGCTGAGCACAAGTCAAAACCACACGTCTCATCATGCCGCGTCATGAAGCGACGATGTCATACTTCGTGATGCATGCGGCCGCCGCTTGATTCAAATACAGCGACGCTAAGGCAAGCTGTGTAACAACGATTCAACATACCACTCAAACAGCCTCAGCCCCAACAGAATTTACATTTTTATTATAACTTGACATGAACTTGGCATTGGCACCTCCAATATAAATTATAGCTACGGCGCTTTCCGCCGCCCCGGTTCAGGCCCGCGATTTGGCGGATATTACAATTTTTGTAATAATTTTTCGGATACTAGCTGTCGCCTGCAACTTCGTTCGTTCATGAAACTTCGTTTACATGGGAATAACTGTAATATGTAGCCAGGGGCGCCGACTCCGTGGGTGCTCGAGGGCTCGAGCACCCATGAGAAATAAACAGTGGGTGCCGAGCACCCCTGAGAATAGACGGAAGAAACAGTAATCGCCTTTTAGGGATGATAGGTTTTTTTTATTACCCGACGACCCGTGGTTTAGAGTACGCAGTATATAAGTAGGACATTAATTTATTTGTCGGTCGATCAGTGTGCATTACTCTTTTCACACTTCACCACTTTTTAGAGTCATCAAATGAGCATGAGCACCCATGAGGTTTTCTAAAAGCTGGCGCCTCTGTATGTAGCCGAGCGTACACGGGTAGAGTAAACTCGGGCAAGTAGCGTTGCATTGACTACTGATTTCATTGTTATACTCTTAGCATGCTGCTAGCTCCGAAACGTAACCCTACTCGCCCGATTTTACTCCAGTCGTGTACGTCAGGCTTGAGTATTATTCCAGATTAGGTATATGTAATTTAGGGTTTGGAAACAGTTTTTAGTTATTTTCGAAAATACTAGTTTTATCTGATATATCTGAAGTCACAAACCACGGTCTGTGTCTGAAGTTGATACAAGTAATAGTTAAAAAATTCGTCACATGGCGTCATCATCGTCATCAGCCTGTATCTACCCACTGCTGGATATAAGTCTTCCCCAATGCTTTCTACCGAGAGCGATATTCTGCCATTCGCATCCAGCCGCTTCCAGCCGCTAATTTGAGGTAATCAGTCCTCATCAGGCTTCAGCATCTAATGACGAACTTTGTTTTATGATGAATTTGAAATACTTCAATTAATTACCTTTGTAGGTAGGTATAATGATTTCGTTTACTTTTTTTCATAATAAATAATACCAACAAAGAGTACACTGAATAATACGAAAAATACCCCATCCAATCCCTACTATTATTTCTCTCGGCGCTAAATTTTATTCAGACCGTATAGCTGTTCTGGCGTGATAGATAAACAAACATCTACTCATAGAAACTTCATTTATAATAGAAGTAAGCTTAACAACTCCTCCAACTTAAGTATTAGTACTTGTATTAAAAATCTTACTACATATTAGGATAATCTTACTCTTACGAGTAAGCCCGAGGACCAACTCTACGCATCGATAGCCACCTCACTAATTTCCTTTGTTCCAGGGAGAGCATCAACGCTGGTACCTCAATGACGGAGATCGTAGAGTGGTACACCAACGCTAATGCTGCCTTCCTTAGCCACCTCACCAACGAGATCAAGGATACTGATAGCAGCACTATATGGAGGTAGGTGTATTAGAACAAACTTATTTCACTATCCATCGATAAAATTCCCGAAGCTTGCTATCTTATGAATTTCTTCTAATTAAATTGGGGTGTAAGTAATTCACCACTTTCTACACCAACGTTGAAGATAATTTGACACCTTTTATCATGGCAGAAAAGTACCAAACATATTCTTCCCGTGACATAGGCCTACGTCACGACTGTGGTTGTAAAATTTCCTACAATATACAGCTGATGACGTAACATGTTCGATGATTCACAAACGAGGCTCTGGCGGCAAGAGAAGTAGGATATAGCTTATTGTATACTGAAGTACATGGAACATGTCTCCAGACAGTCAGGAAGAGTGACTAAAGGATTAGGGAGAGCACAAAAGATCCATGAGGGACGATGTGTCACCGGTGCTTCAGCACTGGATCCACTCTAAGATAAGACAAGATAGCATATTGTGTAATGTGCACGACTGGGAAAGTCCCTCGACCTCACAGAATAACGCAGCCAAATAACAATTCCCTTGAGTGTTGTTGTATTTCTGCGAGTGAGTGAGGTCACCCGAAAGAAAGAAAGGAAGGAGTATAGGCTGGCAACGGATCGGCGACCCCTTGTTGTTGCTGATCTCCATGGGCGGTGGTGATTGCTTTTCATAGGTGACCCACATGCTCGTTAATAAACTAAAAAAATAAACATGTGAATTCATTGGTTCCTTTCAACATCAAAGAAGGATGAACAAATAAATACACTTTCACATTTTATAATCTTATTGTGGATGTACTGAAACAGTAACTAACAAAGTATAAGCCAAATTTTACGTCAAAAATTCAATTGGATTTGAACAAATATTTTTTTTCAAATCAAATCCACTTGAATTTTGTAGTACCTAAATAAATAATTGAAAAGGCAAATTGTATCTTGCGAGAGTTAATAAATTATTTTATTAGGATATTATTTGAACTTAAACGTTTTTATGGTTCCATACCCAAGGGTGCCAACACCCGGGTCCCTATTAATGAGACTCAGTCAGTCCCAGTCTGACTGTCCGTCGGTCTGTCTGTCACAGGGCTATATCTTTAGAACCGTGATAGCTAGATAATCGAAGTTTTCACCGATTACTGTGGCCCCTATAATAGTAAATATTAAAAACAAAATAAAATTAAAAATTTTATGGAGTCGTCATACAAGAAACGTGTTTTTGTGTTTGAGAGTTTTTAACTCACAGGACTCTATTTTTTGAACCGTTAGAGCTAGACACTTAAAATTTCCACCGATCATACTTTAGGAGCTATAAAAACAAATACTAAAAATAAAATTAAGTTAAAATTTTAAGGGGGAATATCATATAAGACACGTGTCTTTACTCTTTGAAACTTTTTTTTTATTTTTTTTATTTTCTTTTATACTACGTTGGGTGGCAGACAAGCATACGGCCCGCCTGATGTGAAGCGGTTACTGTAGCCATATTAACGCTCGCAACATAAAATATTGCTCGCGCGCCGCCACCCCCGCTGCCATCGCAGCATCTCCTTCCTTTCTGGTGACCTCACTCACTCGCAGGAACACAACAGCCCTCAAGGGAACCGTTATTTGGCTGCGGTATTCTGTGAGGTGGAGGTACATTCCCCAGTCGGGTAGCTTACAATTACGCTCCCTACCTTTCTTTTCGCCAGAGCTACGTTTGTCAGTCAGCAGGGTGCACCGCGTGCAGGTGAAGTTGGCTTTGGTTCAAAGATGTTGATGAACCACTTACACCCCATTTGCCTTTGAAACTTTATGTTTGAAACATTACGCTGGACTCACACATGTAGAGTGCTGTGTCTCCACACAGCACTTTACATCTGTGAGTCCAGCTCGCATTTGACCGGTTTTTTTACTAGTCGTTTGCCACAAACTGAGACCTCTCGAATTATTTTTGAATGAATTTCGATATCTCAAAGACTAATGAACCGGATACAATGCCCAATGATTTTTTTATGTATATATTAGTAGCTGACTCGGCAAACGTTGTTTTGCTAAAAAAAATAGATAACAACCTATTCTCAGACCAACTGAATAAGTATATAAAATTTCATAAAAATCGGTCAAGCCGTTTTGGAGGAGTACTAACATTGTGACACGAGAATTTTATAAAAAAATATATAAAATCATATTATAAAATGTCCTTATATATAGTACATCTAATATACATATACATTAGATGTACTTAAAGGACATTTACTCCAATTTTAATGAAAATTCTATCGGAGAAAAATCTCGATCACAATAGCATAATATTTATTTTCGTTTGAATGTCGCATTTTTTTCGCAAAGATGCTCCCTCACTGGAAGCATTCGCGTGTAATCTAACGTTACAGATTAGAACATACATCAGTGATGGAAGAGAACAGCCCCCTTACCACCATCTCTTATTGCGATTCAATAATTGAATAGATTGCTTATTCATACCAATGAATAAGCGACTCTATTCCATTGACGCTTATTCATTGGTATGAATAAGCAATCTATTCAGTTATTGAATCGCAATAAGAGATGGTGGTAAGGAGGCAGAGCATTACAGTGCGCAATCTGTAACGTCTTTCTACGTGAATACGTATTTAACATTGCTTCCATAAGGAGGCAATTCAAAAAAACTAATGGTAACAAAATCGGGGGATACAGTTTGGTGTTGCATCTACAGATCTATCATATCTATCCAAAATTCAATCACACCACTGGATAGATGAAGGATCAAATAATAATTTATTACGCTAAGTAAGGACTATGGATCATCGCGAGCAGGGGAGGGGGAATCGCCGCCATTTTGAGATAATTTTAGATGACGTCATGGACACGGCCGTGTGTTGTACATGAAGTACAACACCGTGCCGACACAGCCACACCCCTTTTTTTTATACTACGTCAGTTGGCAATCAAACATACGACTCGCCTCATCATCATCATGCCGTGTGTTGTACTTCATGTACAACACACGGCCGTGCCGACACACCCCATTTTTTTATACTACGTCAGTTGGCAATCAAACATACGACTCGCCTCATCATCATCATGCCGTGTGTTGTACTTCATGTACAACACACGCCGTGCCGACACACCCCATTTTTTTATACTACGTCAGTTGGCAATCAAACATACGACTCGCCTCATCATCATCATCATCATCAGGTCATTTTAGTCTCCACTACATGCACAACACTCTCGTCTGTCCCAGACAGAAGGAGGATTTGGCCTACACTCCCCACGCTGGGTAGACGGGTTGGGGAGGCCTGATCGATGTTTTATAATGTATTTCCGTTAGTCGCGTTGTACGACACCCACGGGAAGAGACGGAGTGATTCTATTCTAGTCTAACGGAAACCACACGGCTAAGTGCAGTCTTTAGAATAAGTTATATGAATTCTAAGTCCAGTTGTAACTACGAGATTTGTAAATTACTCTCTTTGATTATTGTATTTTTAACCTATTTCAAAAAAGGAGGAGCTATTTATTTTATATAAAGTTGAATTGTGCGGATATAGTAGAATATAAAATATGTGTAGGAGATAGCTTAAATAAGGTTTTTGTTTATTTTTATTTAGTTATTACAACGATTATTATGAAACATAATGCCCTAGATATTTTTTTAATGCATGTATTTTACATCATCTCAAAACATCACAAAAAAAAGTTAAAAATCAAAGTTTGATTATATTTTACTTTTCTGTTCACTTTATTACTGTTATTTTACTTTTCTATTAATGTTTCAGTTTTTTTTAATTCGCAAAAATTTACGAATTACGAAATATTTCTTGTAATCGCGCAGATTGGCGTCGCTTTCCCTTACAAGCTTGGTAGGTAGACAGCCTACCAATTTTCATCAAAAACCCAGGGTCCAGGTTACGGCAACACAAACAATAGAAATAACATAAAAAAAATATAAACCAAAAAATCATCTTCATAATATATAAATATTGTCAGACAAATTACACAGTGCCATCTAGCCCCAAAGAAAGCGAAGCTTGTGTTATGGGTACTAGACAACTGATAAACCTACGTAAATACATTTTTTTTTTGTAAATACATACTTATGATGCATAGAAAACACCCAGACTAAGACAAACAGACATGTTCATGCACACAAATGTTTGTCCTTTGTGGGAATCGAACCCAGAGCGTTGGTGTCGAAGCCGCGTCATTGACCGCTACGCCACCGAGCTCGTCAAATTAATTAATGCTCAGTTAATTAAAGACACCGACTGTACTTACAAGTTAAAGCAAAATAGATTATTATGTTAAGGTGCGGTCTCCACTTCGCCCTGTAACCTTCTAGGTATTTACTGTTTTACGGTCGAGTACAAAAATTATCAACATTAAAATTTTACGAACCAAATTATTTGCGGCTTCATTATTTATGCTTGCACGACAGTTTATGAGATATTTTATGATACAATAAATAAACATGTTAATAATAGAAGCTCATTGTCCTGTCTGTTTATATTCAAATATCTTTGCATTAATTTTATATTAACCATATTTTTTATTTGCATATAAATTCATTTAATATATAATCTTTATATATTTGTTTATATATTCTTTATTGCACATAAATTATTACAACATTGTTACATAAAAAAGTGTACAAAGGTGAGCTTATCTCTACAAGAGATCTCTTCCAGCCGACCCTATAGGCCGTAACAACAATAGTTATTTGACGGATAGTTACAATACGTGCCACTTATTAATAAGTTAACAGAGTGAGAGAGAGTAAAAAAATTACAATCAAACGATATTTTGACTCATAACTGAAAATAGAAAAGCTAAGTGCTAAACAAATAATAATAAACACAAATAAATATTAGATACATATCAACTATAAATACATACACATTCATAACCCTTGAGTAGTATACACGGCATTACCCTCGAATTAAAGGTCCGATGCCCTCTCCGTGAGTATATCCGAAGGCACTCTCTATTCATATACATCTTGTACGTATATAAACATTCCAGCTTCACATACAAAATCGGGGATGGCCATCAGACTCGATCAGGCCATTCCCCAAAATTAAATTCATATACGACTTTGGCTTTTATTTTTTTTATATACGACAATAGATAGGCTACGGTCAACGTTGTTTGTCATTCTAGGGATATAAAAAATAAGTGCCCTCCATTCAGCGCCAACTAAGATAAGTGCTCAATTTTATCAGCGATTAAACATAACGATCCAGGAGGCTTCTAGCGGAGAATTGGAGAAGTTATGTTTTTCTTGTAGAGTTTGAAATCGGAGTAACTCAGTTGGTAAATAACTCTTACCTAATGGTGCGTTTACACTCGCGGCATGTAGCCCAGCCAGAAGTCTGGCGAGCAGCTCGACTAATGACTTAATAACGATCATAAACAAGGGCATGGGCTACCTAATCACACGCTCGTGTTCGTTCTGTGCCCGTTGAATGCGAGCGTGTAAACGCCCAAACGCACTGAGTGACCGCAACGCGACCATTACGCACTCAAGCGAATTGATAGCACCTGCTACCAATCAGCTTGAGTGCGTGGTTGGTTTACTGCCCCCTTACCACCAACTCTTATTGCGATTCAATAACTGAATAGAATAAATGAATACCAATGAATAAGCGACTCTATTCAATTTGAAATAGAGTTGCTAATTATCCTCTTGCCTGCCCCCTTACCACCATCTCTTATTGCGATTTAATAATTGAATAGATTTCTTATTCATAAATACGAGCCAACCTAAATAAAACTCACATATTACACATTAATAGCATATTCACAAAAACATTTGACGAGGTGCCCCACAAGCAAAACAGGATTGTACTAAAGATTGCTTACACTAAAAATTAAAACTATTTATTTTTGTTTTAAAAGCATAGATTATCCGTTTCTGTACAGAGAATACCACAATTCGATGTTCGAAATTCAGCCAATATTGTTTGTGGTAGAAACGGGGTTACCGCATACGATGCAACGTGATTGGATTTTATCGATTGTGGAATAAAGGCTTTTGGAATACATCTAATATTGACTTGAATACATCTTTAAAATTGCTCCCATAGATGGCTATTAAAAAAACGATAACAAAATCGGGGGATAGAGTTTGGTGTTGCAGCTACAAATCTATCATCTCAATCCAAAATTCAATCACACCACGTACGATGTACGATGAAGGATCAAAGAATTTATAAGTACGAGCAATACGAGCTCGGTGGCGTAGCGGTCAATGACGCGGCTTCGACACCAATGCTCGTGGGTTCGATTCTCACACAGGACAAACATTTGTGTGCATGAACATGTCTGTTTGTCTCGGTCTGGGTGTTTTCTATGTATCTTAAGTAAGTATTTACAAAAAAAAATGTATTTACGTATTACGTTTATCAGTTGTCTAGTACCCATAACACAAGCTTCGCTTACTTTGGGGCTAGATGGCGCTGTGTAATTTGTCTGACAATATTTATATTTAAGTAAGGACTGTGAAACATCGCGTGCGGGAGACGGGGAAGCGCTGCCGTTTTTGAGATAATTTTAGTGCTTATAACGTATTCACATGCAACACACGACCGTGTCCATGATCCAGCCGCAGCCCATTTTTATTTTTCATCGATTTCATCACAGGATTATTTTTTAATACTAAATAATAATAATTCATCATCATCATCATCATCAGGTCATTTCAGTCTCCACTACAGGAGCACGACCCTCTCTCGTCCGTCCCAGACAGGAGGATTTGGCCTACACTCCCCACGCTGGCCAGACGGGTTGGGGAGGCCTTATCGATGTTTTATAATATATTTCCCTTAGTCGCCTTGTACGACATCCACGGGAAGAGACGGGGTGATTCTATTCTAGTCTGCCGGAAACCACACCGCCACTAATAATTAGTTAATCGAAAAGGTAACTTTCTAAGAAGAATAATATTGCTGGAAAGTTGAACATTGGGCGCTCGTTAAAAAGCATATTTTATTCATCGATTGATTTTAGTTTGTTTCTGTTAGAAAGTTTATATTTAAAAGATTTTATATATTTTACATTTCTAAATACTGCGCAGTTGAATTTATTCATTCAAAAATGAATTATTAATTACTTTAGGTTCTGATTTCAAACAAAATTAGAGTATTATTTTTTTACTGATAGAATATTTGAAACAGCCTTTTAGTATTTATTACTTGATTATATATTCTTTCACTATATTAAAAAGAAATGGATATTTGCCAACCACTCTATGAAGGTTACCTTCTTTCTTTTAAAGATGTTGATGAACCATTTACACCTCAAAAGTGATTCCAGATATCATTGGAAAGGTAAGATAATTTAGGAACTGAAAGAGCCGGCAAACCTGTGGGTTCCGTAGTAAACAAGGAATCCTTAAAGCAAATAATTAAAAATTAAATTAAAATAAAACAAATATTTAAGGGGGGCTCCCATACAACAGACATGATTTTTTTGCCGTTTTTATAGATAATGGTACGGAACACTTCGTGCGCGAGTCCGACTCGCGCTTGGCCGGTTTTTGTTTTTTTAAATGAGAGGGGGTAAGCATGTTGGTCACCTGATGATGACAACTGGTGATAAAAAGCAATCACTACCAACCATGGAGTCCGTTGCCAGCCAATACTCCCTCCTTTCTGGCTGGTGACCTCACTCACTCGCAGGAACACAACAACCCTCAAGGAGATTGTTATTTGGCTGCGGTATTCGGAGAACTGGAGGTACTCCCCAGTCGGGCAGCTTAAAAAATACGCTATTCTCCTCTCTTTCCGCCAGAGCCTAGTTTGTTACTCAGCAAGGTGCACCACTGAGGTTGGCTTTGGTTCAAAGATGGTGATAAAAAATAAAATAAATATTTAATAAATATTTCTGGACAATTTACACAGCGCCATCTAGTCCCAAATTAAGCGCAAAGCTTGTGTTATGGGTACTAGACAACTGATAAATGTTTTTTTTTTTTTTTTTTGGATATAAATACTTATAATACATAGAAAACACCCAGACCAAGACAAACAGACATGTTCATGCAAACAAATGTTTGTCTTGTGCGGGAATCGAACCAGCGACCTCGGAGTCAAAGTAGCAATTGCTAATCATTTGACCACCGAGCTCGTCGTGATGAACCACATACAGTTTCAGATAAAGAAAAGAAAGCGATGAAGACTAGAAAATTGTTTACACTTAAATATCAATAAGTACGAGTATATCGGTCGAGTAGTGAGATCATATGACATAATCGGTTCAAAGTGGGTCGGGATAATAGGCGCTTATTGAAAGGGGTCACTCTAATGATATGTCTTCATTCAATGTTGACTAGATGATTACACTAATTATCGTCTTAGACAGAATAGGAATTAGTAGTTAGGTGAGAAGCTCGATGGCGTCGCTGCGCGTGTCTGTCTAATAGAATACGCAAGTTAAAGGAGGTCGAGCGTAGCCTGTCCATGGATGGACGGGTCTATTTATCTCGAGCTCCTCGGAGAGTACGTTAAGGCGGGGTGGTACCAGTAGTACAGCAAAATCCACAATTTAGAATTCATATTTGAAGTAATAAACAGAGAATTAAAATCTAAGAAATTTATATTGAGTTTGTTGAGGTATATATACTAGCCACTAGGGAATATATCCGATGAAAACATGATTTGATGAAGTTGACTCGATAAAATAAATTCACAAAGTTACCTCTTTTTTTCGTGTCATTTTATCTTCTATTTTCGGTTTTATTCTTAAAATAAGCAATGTGACATTATAAGTCATTTACTAAAAAAAGGTCATAAATAACTGGAGGTGTTACACCCGATAGATTTTTTTATTACTTCTTTAAAAATTTTAATCGATTATTGATTTTCGATCAGCTCGCCAGAGTCGCTAGTGTCTCGCAGAATTGTCAAATTGTTTCTAGCGCTAGCTCACCTCGCCATTGTGACGAGCTCGGTGGCGTAGCGGACAATGACGCTGCTTCGACACCAACGCTCGTGGGTTCGATTCCCACATAGGACAAACATTTGTGTGCATGAACATGTCTGTTTGTCTTAGTCTGAGTGTTTTCTATGTATCATAAGTATGTATTTACAAAAAAAAATGTATATACGTATGTTTATCAGTTGTCTAGTACCCATAACACAAGCTTCGCTTACTTTGGGGCTAGATGGCGCTGTGTAATTTGTCTGACAATATTTATTTATTATTGTCATTAGATGACAATCGTTAAGCCAAGTCAATGGCCTTTAGGCGGCTTGAAAACACTGGCCACCACCACCCGCACTTGAGCAGCGTGGTGGAATATGCTCTGAACTCATTCGATTTAGAAGAGGCCCGTATCCCAGCTGTGGGGTGAATAAAGGTTAACGACGGCTTAAGGTTACATCTAATGTTCTAATTCATAATGTAGTTTTCATTAACCTGTTTACTACTTTCTACGTTCAGATAAATTTCCAAATTTTGTGGATTTTTTGACTAAACAGAAAATATACCGTACCGCGTCGAGCGCCCATTATTTTCTCATACAAAGGAGTAGTAAGAAGTCTCGATAGTTCTTACGTAAGTTCACAAAAATGCACAAAGTTAAGATACGATAGATAAATATAACATAGATTAAAATAGTTCTTCAACGATTACCACAAAAATATAAATTACAGCGCAGTATTATATAGATTTCTGTGCCGAATACCGTCGTAGATTATTTCTTTGGAAAATTAAATTTAAAAACATTGAAACTAACACATTATGCGACCTCTATGTGGAACTCATTACAAGACTTGAAACTAATCAAATAATCCGAATGAGTACTTTAAAAATAATTATAAAATTAACTGATCTGATGTTAGGAGACCATGCCCGTTGGTCTCCTAACATCAGATCCTCCTAACGTCAGATCTCATTTAATGTAATTTAATCAAATTTAATACATTCCTTTATATTCTCATTTAATGTAATTTAATGATAATGTTTTTTTATGTTTTAATATTGACCCGCAATGAATTAAGTTGCATGCTTATTCTATTAAGCGGAACATGATGTATAATATAAATATAATATATAAATATAAATATTTCTGGACAATTTTACACAGCGCCATCTAGTCTCAAATTAAGCACAAAGCTTGTGTTATGGGTACTAGACAACTGATAAATGTACTTAAATACATTTTTTTTTTGTAAGTATGTATTTACAAAAAAAAAATGTATATAATACATAGTGTGTTATAATACATAGAAAATACCCAGACCAAGACAAACAGACATGTTCATGCACACAAATGTTTGTCTTGTGCGGGAATCGAACCCGCGACCTCGGAGTCAAAGTGGCCATTGCTAGCGATTCGACCACCGAGCTCGTCAAACAATGTACAACTACTATTAATTACAATGTCACCTAAACTACCATGTTTCATGCAAATAAACGATTGAATTGAATTGAATTGAATAGACCATAGGTGACTAATGTACAACTTTTATTCCGGGGATCGTAACTGACTTCTAAGTGTGCTACCGATGCCATCGATTTTTATTTTATATGAGAGGGGTCAAGCGAGCATAGGGGTCTCCTAATGGACAGTAATCAACACCGCTCATAGATATCAGCAACACCAAGGGGTCGCCGATCCGTTGCCAGCCTTTTAAGGAAAAATATTCACTCTGTTGTTGAAGGTTCCCATATCGTATTTATTTGAGAATATTGCTGAGGAAAGTTGATTCCACAATTTCACAGTTTGGGGTAGAAAATGTCTTAAACAGCGTACTGTGGTATATCGCCAATTATCAATATGATATGGATGGAACTTCAATTTATGGCGAGTTGTACGATAGTGGAAAGCAGACTACTCCCCGTGGTATAATTTATACAGATCGCAAAGAGATGCAAAATCTCTATTGAGATGTTGCAGCAACAAGGAAGAATTACCAAGCGTTCAGACGATTTTGCAATTCTTATTATTGGAATCGATGTGTTAGGTAACAACTCAATGTTTTAAGTCCCCAGTAGTGTTAGATACTTAATTTCCGTGGTGCACGGCAGTTGAGATTCACTTGACTAGCCATCTCTTTAGGCTTTTAATTTCTTATTTGCCATATTGCTGTCTCTCACATTGTTAAGAGGGGAAGTCAAATTCCAAAAGCTTCCTACTCCTACTAATTTCTTCTGATTAAATTCGTTGTGAGTTCCATCCAAGGCAGCCGTAGTTGTACCCCCGGGACTGCAATGGACTTCACTGTTCATTGCCTTTTTTGGCGGTCGCCGCTGTTAATCCTGGTTACACAGGAGACACAGTGGTGGGAATGTGTGGTGGGCCCCCGTCCCGTATCTCTATTGAGAGCGACTCCACTCGATCATTGGGTCAATGGGTCACCGACCATTCGAACAGCTCTTCGTTGTATGCGGTCAAATGGAACAAGTAAGTACTAGGGGGCACCAGTACAGAGATGTGAACAGTATTCCATATGAGGCCTAACCTGGGGCCCTACCGCCGAAGCTGGAGCCGATTACCATCGAATATTTTGATTCCTAAAATAGATCTTACGTTTACGTTATTGACAAACATCTTCTTAGCGCTCCAGGGCTATCTGGTAAGCTAAACACGAATACCATAAATCTAAGTCGATGTTTTTATTTTCTGTATCAAAAAATCTGATGAGAATCGGCTTCAGCTTAGCCGGTAGGGCCCTTGGGCTATATTAGTAGAAGGCGAATATATAATTGGCCGGCAGACTAGAATAGAATCACTCCGTTTCTTCCCGTGGATATCGTATAAAGCGACTAAGGGAAATACATTATCAAATATCGATCAGGCCTCACCAACCCGTTTGGCCAGCGTGGGGAGTGTAGGCCAAATCCTCCGTCCGTCTAGGACGGACGAAAGAGGGTCGTGCTCCTGTAGTGGAGACTAAAATGGACCTGATGATGATGATGAATATATAATATATGGAATATAGTTGATCGAAGGACTTCCATTGAGGGTAATCAACCTTCGATTGTCAAGTGTGATATGTCCGTGGATCTCTAAACTTTTTTTTATACTACGTCGGGTGGCAGACAAGCATACGGCCCGCCTGATGTAAAGTGGTTACCGTAACCATATTAACGCTCGCAACATAAAACATCGCTCGCGCACCGCTACCCCCGCTACCAACGCAGCATCTCCTTCCTTTCTGGTGACCTCACTCACTCGCAGGAACACAACAACCCTCAAGGGAATTGTTATTTGGCTGCGGTTTTCTGTGAGGTGGAGGTACATTCCCCAGTCGGGTAACTTACAATTACGTTCCCTACCTCTCTTTCTTTTCGCCAGAGCTTCGTTTGTCAGTCAGCAGGGTGCACGCGTGCAGGTGAAGTTGGCTTTGGTTCAAAGATGTTGTTGAACTACATACACCCCAATCAAAATCAAATACAAAACACAAACATAGTTTCCGTTCAGCATAGCTGCATAGTTGTCGCATTGCAAAACTGCACAACGCTCCGCGCTCCGAGCTCTATTGATTTCCGGGCCTCATTTCGCTTGAACTTGCATTTCTTTTTCTTGAAAACAAGTTTTATAATAAAGTGACTTGGCAATATCTTGGTCTATGAAAAAGTGGAAACACCGTTAATTAACAAGTTGTTTACTGTCTATCCATCTAGTGGAAAAGATAAATGTGTTTTAGGGTTCCGAATCGAACAGAAGGAAACCCGAACTGATAAGAAACCGAAACCGAAAAGAACCGAAAAGAAACCGAAACCATAATAAGATAACTCGTCGTTGTCCGTCTGTCCGTGTGTCACAACCAATTTGCGTCGTTTGGTACGACTTAAATAAGAGCATATAATGTATATTAATGAATTTTGAATACAGTCAATTTGGGGGTCAAATTAAGAGTGAGCCACTTATACCCTTACAGCTGGATATTTAATCTTTGAATGTATAGATGAGCCTGATGGTCAAATGGCTAGCAATGGCTACTTTAACTCCAAAGTCGCGGGTTCGATCCCCGCATGAGACAAATTTATGTGCATAAATTTGTCTCATGCGGGCATTTCATCAAGCTTTGCATTTGGATTGCCAGTTTTCTCACTGAGCGTAGCATCAAGGTTGTGGTTGACGGAGCACGCTCGGATCCACTACCCTTGAATGCTGGCGTGCCACAAGGCTGTGTATTGTCCCCCACATTGTTTCTTCTGCAGATCAATGACTTGCTACTTGTACACAATGTTCATTGCTATGCGGACGACAGTACAGTGGACGTGGGATACACTGGCCAAGCTAATGTTTCTCGGGACTGCGTCGATGAGTACCGAACAAAACTTGTGTCTGAGATTGAGACGTCTCTTGGACACGTCTCGGATTGGGGTAGATTGAACTTGGTACAGCTAAATCCCTCAAAGACTCAGGTTTGTGCGTTTACCGCTAAAAAGTCCCCGTTTATCGTAGCTCCTAGATTAGAAGGTACTCCCCTTAGTGTTAGTCCCAACATTTCCATCTTGGGTGTCGACATATCGAGTGATGTTCAGTTTCGCGGCCACTTGGAGTGCAAGGCCAAACTGGCTTCTAAGAAGATTGGGGTCATCAATAAAGCCAGGCGGTATTTTACACCCCGACATCGCCTTCAACTATATAAATCCCAGGTTCGCCCTCACATGGAGTACTGTTCGCATCTCTGGGCCGGTGCGCCCCAATACTTGCTTACTTCATTTGACCGCATACAACGAAGAGCAGTTCGAATCGTCGGGGACCCAATGATCTCGGATGGACTGGACTCTCTCTCTACACGCAGAGATGTAGCGTCTCTTTGCATTCTATACAAATTATATCACGGGGAGTGCTCGGATGAGCTGTTTGATTTGATACCTGCCGCTGAATTCCACTATCGTACAACTCGCCATAAATTAAAATTCCACCCATATCATCTTGATAATTGGCGATCTACTACAGTACGTTTCCTAAGGCATTTTATACCACGAACGGTTAAATTGTGGAATCAACTTCCCTCAGCGGTATTTCCAAACAATTACGACATGGGAGCCTTCAAGAATAGAGTATTTAATTCCCTTAAAAGGCTGGCAACGGATCGGCGATCCTTTGGTGTTGCTGATCTCCATGGGCGGTGGTGATTGCTTTCCATCAGGTGACCCACATGCTCGTTTGCCCCCCTCTCATATAAAAAAAAAAAAAAAAAAAAAAAAAACATTATTAAACATGTCAGTTTGGATGTTTTCTATGTATTATTTTAAGTAAGCATTTACAAAAGATATATTTATATTTAGACAAGTTCGGTGGCGTAGCGGTCAATGACGCGGCTTCGACACCAACGCTCGTGGGTTCGATTCCACACAGGACAAACATTTGTGTGCATGAACATGTCTGTTTGTCTTGGTCTGGGTATTTTCTATGTATCATAAGTATTTACAAAAAAAAAAAAATACGTATGTTTATCAGTTGTCTAGTACCCATAACACAAGCTTCGCTAACTTTGGGGCTAGATGGCGCTGTCTAATTTGTCTGACAATATTTATTATTATTTAATAAGCAATCTGTTATCTAGTGCCCATAGCACAGTATAAGTAATGATATTAGGCCAGTCCCTGCCGCTCTGTCATATCGACCTCACCTCCCCTCTGAGACAAATCTGGAACAGTTTATATACCACCGCACGCACACACGCTCATTCTCGCACTGTACAGACAGACGTAAACGTCTATTTACAGTGAACGGCGAGACATTTTGTACGGAGAGGCTGAGGTGTGCCCATAGTACAGGCTTTGCTGTATTTGGAACTAGACGGCGCTGTATAATTTGTCCAGTAATATTCGTTGCTTTTCTGACTAAGCTTTTAATTACCCTTTGCAGGTATCTGGTGGGCTTCAAGAATTTACTACGCAGCGTTGAATGCAAAGGGATTGCATCTGTGCTCGGTATCAATTACTATGCGCGAGGATCCTTGCAACCAAGAGCTCACGAACAGTACTGATATTTATTTATTTATGTAAACTTTATTAACTATAGAATAAGGTTACAAACGGCGGGCTTAATGCTAAGAGCATTGTATACCAACCTTTGGGAATAGCAGATAAAACTCAAATGCCGTTCACAAATATGACGTCCACTTCCTAATCTGAATTGGTCCTCTTCCCGTATCGTCCATTTTCCAATGTTTAAAAATTATATAAATTATTTTAACAATATCGTAAAATACACAAACTTATAAAGATCTGCAAACTTTCATTCTAATATCTTCCGTCCGACTTGTTTTAGGGTCGATCAAAGTTTGGCGGGAAAGTCAATTTTAAAAGTATGAAATTATTAAAAAATTGTATTTCCATTGGAGAAGCAATAAAAAATATTACAACTTTTATTATTATACTAATTACATAAAAGCTGTCGTACAAATTTCTGATCTCATGCATACAAAATACAAACCAGTGACGTCATATCCCAATAGCCTTTTGTATGGAGCGTTATCGGGACAGTCCAAAATTTTGATTTTCAAATTAACATATCTCGAGAGATTTTTGTGCTAACGAAGTAATTCATTCACCTATGGTTATATTATTGAGACCTCCCTACATATCAAACCGAAAAAAATGTTTGTCAAATAGCCTATTTGTCCACTTCTAACACCATTAACATAGCTGTCGTACAAATTTCTGATTTAATGCATACAAAATACTTGCATATGACCACAGTATACGTAATGCTATGGACGTCAAAACCTAGTATACTTCTCTGTGGTGCGGTTCTGGAAAAGTCCAAATTTGTGATTTTCAAGTTATCATATCTCCAGATTTTTTAATGCTATCAAAATAATTCTTTTACCTAGAGTTATATTGTGCCGTCCTTACATAACAAAGCGAAAAAAATAGTCAAAAAGTCTATTATAATGTTATATTTTATAACTTTTCAGGTTTATAGCTCACATGACACTAGGAAGGGACCTGTTAGACAACACCTTGAACCTCGTACCCTCGCTGATACCGCTGCACATGGATATCAAAGAAGACAGCCCCGAGTTCAAAGTTCTGGAAAAAAAGTATGCCCAATGTGTTTTTTCTCTCTCTCTATTTGGTAAATCTTTTTGACGTGATAACGTTGATGTAGTAACGAACGCCGGCTACACGCACGCAAATGCATGACTCATTGTCACGTTCCGCCTGAGCCGAGCCTGCAAGCAAGAGGGCAGAACAAGCGATAGAAAGGCATGATCGGCCTATGTTTCTTATGACGTTATTACTTAACATTAGTATTATCGTCCGTTAACCGACTTTACAGACAAGCAATGTTTTTTTTTTCATGAAATATCGCGCTATCGCTCGCTATATTATAAATTCTCAATAAGTAATAAATAATAATACACAAAAATGCGCAATAAATGCCTAGGTTTTGGACATAAATAGGGAATTTATATGTACTTATTGAGAATTTATTGTACATGCCCAGTATTTTGCCCATTTCTACTCGCGCGCCGCCACCCCTGCTGCCAACGCAGCACTACCTTGCCCGGTGACCTCAGTCACTTGCAAGAACACAACAACTCTCAAGGACTTTTTTAATTCGCTGCGGTATTCTGCGAGGTGGAGGTACTTCCCCAGTGGCGCAGATTATAAATGCGCTGTGCCGTCCTACCTCTCTGTCGCCAGAATCTCGTGTGTAGTATTTTTTCTAAAGTTACACCTTATGATTCAAACCTAAGCTGTAAGGATTATGAACGATCTCAATCTTGCAGATCGATACCTCCAATGAACACTACGCCAACTCAAAACATACACATCCAGATACACACTGCTAATACAAAATAAATAAATAATATATAAATATTGTCAGACAAATTACACAGCGCCATCTAGCCCCAAAGTAAGCGAAGCTTGTGTTATGGGTACGACAACTGATAAACATACGGAAATACATTTTTTTTTCTAATTACATACTTATGATACATAGAAAACACCCAGACTAAGACAAACAGACATGTTCATGCACACAAATGTTTGTCCTATGTGGGAATCGAACCCACGAGCGTCGGTGTCGAAGCCGCGTCATTGACCGCTACGCCATCGAGCTCGTCAATATGAGGTATACATTTACTTAGCGCTTTGTATTTGTCGATTTAGTTGTGTCTGTGTGTCTTTTATAAATAGAATTCAGATAGCATAATGTTACTGAAGTAATGAATCGATTTAGATAAAAAAAGAAATCTATCGAAATTTTTGTTGGCGTAGTGTTCCTTGGAGGTATCGAGATGGTAATTACCATTATGGCGACTTAAGTTTTGTAATTTCTAAGTTTTAAACAAAGTTTATTCGATAGCTTGATTGTTTTTTTTTTTAACTACGACGGGTGGCAGACAAGTATACGGCCCGCGTGATGTAAGCGAGAACCGTAGCCTTAATAACTCTCACGACATAAAATATCTCTCACGCGCCGCCACCCCCACTGCCAACGCATCTCAACTCCACCACCAACTCATCTCCTTCCTTTCTGGTGACCTCACTCACTCGCAGGAACACAACAACCCTCAAGGGTTTTTTTTTATGCTACTATTGTTATTTGGCTGCGGTATTCTGTGAGTGAGTTCTGTGAGTAGTGATGTATTGGAGCATTGTAAAAAATATACGTGACAACTTAGCACCTGATGTATCTTATTCCTCTATTAGTTACATTCTTATCTTCACATCGCTCGATAGAAATAAATATGTGAGGTGGAGGTACTTCCCCAGTCAGACAACTTACAATTACGCTCGCCTTACTGCTCTTTTGAGCCTCATTAGTCAGTCAGCAAAGTGCACCACGTGTAGATGAGGTTGGCTTTGGCTCAAAGATTGAAGCCCTTTACGTCACATTTTTTATTTTATACCACTAAGGTCCAAGTAAGGCTACGTCATGGTTTGTCTGTCAAATTACATACAAAATACAGCTGAAGTCGTAGGCAATTTCAAAAGTGCTGCCACCTATTACGAGCTTTCGTATAACCACACCTTGGCCACT
This sequence comes from Hypsopygia costalis, assembly GCA_937001555.2. NCBI lineage: Eukaryota > Metazoa > Arthropoda > Insecta > Lepidoptera > Pyralidae > Hypsopygia > Hypsopygia costalis. The sequence goes on along the minus strand of OW443337.2, from coordinate 4,358,330 downwards.
CCATACATTTTTTTATTTTTTTTATACTACGTCGGGTGGCAGACAAGCATACGGCCCGCTCGCAACATAATATATCACTTGCGCGCCGCCACCCCCGCTGCCAACGCAGCATCTCCTTCTTTTCTGGTGACCTCACTCACTCGCAGGAACACAACAAAGCTCAAGGGGATTGTTATTTGGCTGCGGTATTTTGTGAGGTGGAGATACATTCCCCAGTCGGGTAGCTTACAATTACGCTCCCTACCTCTCTTTTCACTAGAGCTTCGTTTGTCAGTCAGCAGGGTGCACCACGTGCAGGTGAAGTTGGCTTTGGTTCAAAGATGTTGATAAACCACCCCAAATGTCGCGTCGGGAAAAAAAACATTTATTTGCACAATACACAACACTGTTTGTTAAAACAAGCTTATAACACAGATAATTATCATTATTAGAAAAGAAATAAAGTACTGTGCAACTCAGCATAAAGACCGAAATCTGCAACAGACTCGGCACTGATTTTCACTTAGGACCAGATGCAACATTTACGGACAAGCAAGCACAATAAAAAACACTACGGTAACCACTACACAAACAATGCCGTCAGTAAAGAGCAGGTATGAGCGTATGTGCGTCATATGCGTGAGACGCCATACAAACTGTTCCGGATTTGTCTCAGAGGGGAGGTGAAATCGACGCGAGAGAGCGGCAGGGAGTAGCCCATACTGTACATAGTACCATTATCAATATTAAAAAAAAAGGAAAAATTCACCTACACCCTTCGATCAAGTATAAACAATACTTGACCGAAGCCTACATCGCCTAGGTAGGATTTGAACCCACGACCTCTCGATGACCGGTCGAGTCTTCCAACTGAGCTACCAGAAATTTTTGTGTTGGTGACCAATTTTTGCAATTTTATATTTTACTGCGTGAGTCACAGTGTGACGCCATCTACCTATTAAGCAATTACATTACAAACAACAAACATAGTACTATTACCTTATACTGTGGTATAACTCCACTGAAAAAAACAAATAACTCTGGACAATATCTACAGAATTCATTTACATATTCGATGAAATGGCACGTCGATGTCTGGTAAAACAAACGCTCCAGCTATTCCCCGCTAACGAATAATTCACTCGAATTAATGTGTTTATTTTGCAGCTGTCTATTTGCCTTAGCCTGCTATATACAGGGTGGCCATACGTCCGGATTTCTCCTCCAAACTAGGACAAATCCGGGGAAATTCCCCCGGGTTTCATTTCTAGTCCAAGGTTAAAAGTTTTGAATCACTACCGCCCGCTCCATGGTGTGAATAATTTTTCACAGAATAAAAAAATAGTAGTGCCATTATGTGGGATTTGTGACCGTTGTCTTAATATGGATATGCCTCCCACATCCGGCATTTTTATTAAAGAATTTTGTTTAACTTTGTGAATTATTTTAGTATTGTATTTTACGTAGCTATTTATATTGTTTTCATCATCAGGTCATTTTAGTCTCCACTACAGGAGCACGACCCTCTCTCGTCCGTCCTAGACAGAAGGAGGAATTGGCCTACACTCCCCACGCTGGCCAGACGGGTTGGGGAGGCCTGATCGTTGTTTTATATTGTATTTCCTTAGTCGCCTTGTACGACATCCACGGGAAGAGACGGAGTGATTCTATTCTAGTCTGCCGGAAACCACACGGCCAATTTATATATATATATTGTTTTGTTCTATTTATATTGTTTTACTATGCTTTTATTAACTTCTAGTATACGTAACATACGAAAGAACAACTACACTATATATAAGGTGATTTCTTAAGATTTGTTATGTTTTTCAATATAATTTAAATTGTTCATACTAATTGTTTCTCACGATTTTACTAACGTTCCCGTGCAAATTTCGGGATAAAAAGTGTCCTATGTCCTAGGCAATCGTCTATCTATGTGCAAAATTTCATTCAAATCCGTTTAGCCAAATGTTACAAACAAACTTTCACATAATATTAGTAGGACTGACGATCATTGATAAGTCATTGTGATTGTTGGTACTTAAAAAATCTCAAACCTTTATTTATTTCAGCGACATTTGGAAAAATATAATGTAGATTAAACGTAATCCCGGAATCCCGTCATATCCATATTAACGTCAACATTCAATTCCATTGACCCCAAATGGCACTACCTACGCCAAACACTGGTTATAAACTACTAGCGACCCGCCCCGGCTTCGCACGGGTGCAATGCTGATACTAAATGTACTACAGAAGGTCTTTGCGCTTTGTCCTATCCAGTCCTTCCCCAGTTATAGGCACACGCCGCCGGCTCCGCGGCCGGTACCGCCACAGCCGTTATGTCCCTGCATTTTAAATGTGTAATATCTTCTAAACTATTCATTTAAATTACATGCTGTGAAGGGCCATATTGATCTATATTAAATGCGCAATGTATTTAAGGTACTTAATTGGATAAGGATTAATTCTGTATTGCTTAAAATCGCTTCGTAAATAAGGCATTATTTCTTGTAAAAAGCAAAGGATAAAATAACGGTTATTGTGTGTTACCACTAAGAGATAGACATATACCATCGCGAACTTTTTTGTAGACCATTTTAAGGTGAACAATACTGTACTACATTATTTTGATCTATCTCGTTGGGTTCAGCCAGCGTTTGCAATGAAAGAGCAAAAAAATGTGTTTATTTACGACATCACATTAGAAACCTCTAAATTATCAGTGTTTTTCTACTATGTTATGCATATATTATACATATAAACTTTCCAGTTGAATCACTCTATCTATTAAAAAAAACCGCATCATAATCCGTTGCGTAGTTTCAAAGATTTAAGCATACATGGGGACATAGGGACAGAGAAAGCGACTTTGTTTTATACTATGTAGTGATAGTGATAATGCCATAAGAGTTGTGCTTGTTTGGCTGGTGTATCTAGTGATAAATTGGACCCCTGAGATGAAAAATAAAAAAAATGGTGAGTGCTTGACAATACGACAGAAGTGAAAAAAGTGAGTTCTTCTCTCGCTCCGTCTCGCTCCCACCCTACCGATTTTAACCGAACGAGCTTTACTTACATACCCGAGCGCGACGGTTTAGTCTCATTTATTTGCCAGAAATAAATGAATAACTATTTAAGTGCTCAGCGCATTGAAAGAGGTTTTACTTAAAAAAACTGGTTGTGCACAAAAGATCCAAGAGGGTCGACGTGCCACCGGTGCTGCGGCGCTGGACCCATTTCAAGATAAGAAAGTTGTTTCATCTTTCAAAATCTCATCAGAACAATTACGAACAAAGCATGCCCATGAACTGAAATAATCCATGCCAAATCTATGCAAAGCGTGTAATTACTTTTTATCCAGTTGATACTGTTGACTGTTGGCACTTGGTGGAACATTATTATCATAATGTTACAATAGAGTACTTGTACTGTTCCACTTAACTATATTTTTACCATTTATATATATATTTTTTAAATGTTTTGCAGCCATCTGTTTACCTTGATAATGCCTTAGCGAAGAAACCGGTCGGTAAAAATAAATATAGTTACGTGGAACAGTAGCTTTATTATAACATTACTTTTTATCGCATGGAGCGCCTTATGAGCCTTATCTAAAAAGAGAAAATCACTGACTCACTCATCACGAAATCCCAGAAACTTCAAGTGCTAGAAGTCTCAAATTTTGCAAGGAGGTTCATTTTAGAACGTAGGTGCTCACTTAGACGGGAATTTGGAAAATTCAACCCCTAAGGGGCTGAAACGGGTGTCCAAAGTGTGTATGGGGAACCAAGATTAGTTGGACTATTTTATACGAAACTTTACACGAGGACTTCTGCAGATAAATGAGTCAACACATGTTTCGGGATTTTTCAAATTTCGGGATTTGGAACACCTGATGTGGAACCATAATGGTTCCGGTAAACTATAGGAAATATAAAAATACCGCCTTAGCAAAAGTTAATCAGCCTGATGAGCATTTTTTGTTGAGGTATAAAAAACCAAGATTTGGAACACGTCATGCAGAACCATAATGGTTCAGCTAAACTATAAGAAAAATAAAAATGACGCCTTAGCAAACGTTGTTCAGCCTGATGAGCATTTTTTATTGAGGTATAAAAATCCAAGATTTAGAACACCTGATGCAGAACCATAATGGTTCAGCTAAACTATAAGAAAAATAAAAATGACGCCTTAGCAAAAGTTGTCCAGCCTGATGAGCATTTTTTGTTGAGGTATAAAAATCCAAGATTTAGAACACGTGATGCAGAACCATAATGGTTCAGCTAAACTATAAGAAATATAAAAATGACGCCTTAGCAAAAGTTGTTCAGCCTGATGAGCATTTTTATTGAGGTTTATAAATCCAAGATTTAGAACACCTGATGCAGAAGAAAGCGAAATTTATTTGCATAAACAACATGGTGTTTACAATAAATTATAGTTTAAAAAAATAACTAAAAAACACGCTATAATAGCAAATAGAACTAATAAAGCTACTTAAAATAACAATAAATAGTTTAACAAAATATTGATTGTATTGTAAAAAAATAAACGCGCGGTGCTACTTTTATTCTTACCTGCTACAAGTTAGACGCAAACGTTTTAATTATTTACAAAGGTAACGTTTTATATTTAGTCAGTTTATTATAGACCCCTACGCTAAAATTGAAATGGAACGATTGGTATATATTCGCACAAACCCGAAGAATTCGTGCATTTGCTATGTAGCAAGATTTTGTGATGCAAAGTCTTTTAAACAACGAAGGGAAACTGTTTTTCTTAGATGCATCAGTAGGGACTGGAAAAACATACCTGACGAGAGCAATCCTCGCTGAAATCAGGCGCCAAAATAATATCTCACAGCAGCATCGCCAGGTATTGCAGCCATATTACTTCTAGGCGGAAGGACGCAAATACAATGTTCAATGTTCTACTCGATTTATACAGACCGGAAACACCAATAATCGTTTCAGGTGAATGCGAAATGGCCAACAATATGGCAGTAGAAGCTGTAGATAGAACTTTAAGTGCCCAAAAATATTATTAAAATTTGGGGAAGATCTCCTTTCTGAAGTAAAGTCAATGTTGAGCAGCGAAATATGTATAAATGAAGCTGAGATTCTCACTGGGAGTGCTGCCGATGAAACTGTATTTATGCCGCGTATACCACTCTTCCTTCTTACGGCCGTGTGGTTTCTGGCAGACTATAATAGAATCACTCCGTCTCTTCCCGTGGATGTCGTACAAGGCTACTAAGAGAAATACATTATAAAACATCGATCAGGCCTCCCCAACCCGTCTGGCCAGCGTGGGGAGTGTACGCAAAATCCTCCTGTCTGTCCAGAGGACGAGAGATGGTCATGCTCCTGTAGTGGAGACTAAAATGACCTGATGAGGATGATGCCACTATTATCTAACAATTTTCCATTTTAATTTTAAACGTACACAGTTCTCTGTGACCACTTGCTTTGCTATGACAATAAACTAGAATATGAGATTGTTTTGGCTAACTTTACGTGGCTTTATCGACGGTTAGTAACGCTTCAGGTCTTTTCATATTAGCTCCCGAAGGAAAGACTCCCTTCATTTATTGTTTTTTTTTAACTATGGTTACTATCTTAAATAAAAATTATAATTTATTGACTTTTAACGTATAATACTGCCAGAAATATTTTCTTATGTATCTACATTAGTTTGTATTTGTATTAATACGCCGGAATCATAAAATCCACGCGAACGAAGTCGCGGGCATCAGCTAGTAAGTATATAAATTTATAAGAATTTAAAATTGTCAAGTTTCAAAGATATCAAAAGCGGGACTCCGGAGATTCCTATGTTTACTTAACTAGTTACGGTTCATTCTAAAGTTCATTTCAGAACGTGCCTTTCAAAGTACGGGGAATCTAAGACATTCCTAGCAACTTAGTTACATAAAGTTATCTAACAAGTTTGTACAGACCCTATTACGTGTATTTGAAGAAGAGGGAGGAGCGATCTACTGGGTATTTACTATTGGGATATAAGTCACTTGATTTGAGAGCCAAAGTCTAATGGCCTAACAGGAGAAGTATTTCCATCTTGCTAAAGACCACAGCCTAATAATAATTCCCTGACGAGTTTCTGTATTCCTGCGAGTATGGTCACCAGAAATAACCTGGGAAGGTGCTACGTTAGCAGTTGGAATGGAAATGCACAAGTGGCATTTGTATTGCAAATGTTTACGGTAACGATTTCATATCAGGCGGGCCGTGTACTTAGTCACCTGACATGACATAAAAAAAACAATTGCCAGCTAGCAGTAAATAAATAAATATTCCTGGACGAATTACACACTGTCATTTAGTCACAAACTAAGCTTGACCTATGGATACGAGATAAATATTATACAAAAATACATTTTCTTTTGTAAATTCGTACATATAATATGGTGAAAACACCCAGACCAAGACAAACAGACATGTTCATGCACACAAATATTTGTCTTTACACGATTCCGGAGTCAAAGTGAACATTGCTATCCATTCGACCACCGGCCTCGTCCTTTCAAAGCAATGTCTTATTTGTACTATTCGTACGATAAACAAAGTAAATTGATAAATTTGACTGCCGCTATGGTTCGGATTTGTGACAGTAGGTGGAGGGAGATTGTTCCAACACTCAGTGGCAGTGACTAAACTTCCTTAGCAATTATATGGAATTTCACTTCAATGCTTCGGTCATATATTCAAAGCTTCCGTGATTTAATTTTTATTTAATTTCTTAGGAACCAGCGAATAGTGGACAACAAACCTCAAGCTGGGAGTTTGGACGATGCCATTGAATACTTCGATCAAACAGCTACATTGTTGGATAAATTGAGAGCTGTGCAGAAACAACTCAGAGAATACATAAGGTAACATTCACGTAAAAAATAGAATATTATAGATTTTGCGCATTTTCGGAATACGAACCAAATTTATACGTAGTCTTTCTGGAGAAAAGGGAAATTTCTTTGCAAAATAATTATAATAATTAACGACGGCTCTCGTCGTTGCGCGTGTCAGTCTAATCGAACACTCAAGTTAAGCAACATCGACCGTAGCCTGTCCATGGATGGGTTTATTTATCTCGAGTCCTCAGTGCTTCGGAGGGCATTTATTAGAAAACAGAAGTCCATGAGTTTGTTCAGACAAGGCGTATTTCCTCTACGATTTCCTGACTCGATCTATTCTGTCTGCATACACTAGCCACAGCGTAACCACATCGCAACTACTAGCGACAACACGACCACATTGATATTTTTGTAGTTACCTCAACGCAGCAAGAAACCGCAGCGACACTGTTCTCAGGTAACCACTTCTTAACCACATTTGGTCGCTGCGATGTGGTGTGGTTGAGTGTGGTACGTGTGAACCAAGTACCAAGAGAAAATATTTTTCCTGATATTTTCGCATTCGAGTTAGTGTCTGACAATTTCAGTAAACCTCTTTTAGATCTATTCGCCGACTCTAAATTTTGGTTTGACAATTGATTAAAGAGATGTTTTCATAAACATTACCTCGTACTTTTTACCTTATTACCCGACTACGACGAAACCAAAGGGAAGGGTCATGATTATGGCAAACTTTGTATGTAGGTTTGAATTTTGCATATAAATCGGATGAATATTTTAGGCGGTTTAGACCGCCTACTTAAATATTCATCCGATTTTGACGAATAAGTGTTCAATCGATTCCTTATTCCGGTCCGGATAGCATAGGTGTATATTTTAAACGATTTCACCAACAGTGGAGTCGATTTTTATCCGTAGGGTAAAAACTGTACGGGTTTCTAAACTTTGTTTCGCTACTCTTCTTATTAATATTCTACGTAAATGCCTCCATCTACATGTTCAAAGAAAGTTAGCTAAAAAGGGTCTTGTAAATCTAATCTGAACCTTCTTTTTGTCTCATTTTACAGAAACGGAGTAAACGACAGCTTGAGAGAGGCTCGACGAAGCGAAGCAGTGTGTGCCGCGATTCTTATACTCGTGTGTGTGGTGTCGCCAATCATTATTGCGTTGGTCAAAAATGCTGTTAATACTATAGAGGTAATTTTTTATAGTACGAAACCAACACTAAAACACTTACCTATTTTTTTTAACGGACTGGGCTATAAGCCGCTAGAGAGAGAGAGTGTGTGTAGAATGAGGACTACGAAATGTCAGTCAAATGTCATTGTTTCTGAGTGAGCTAGGTACCTGGGTTTATTTATAGACGTTTTGGCGCGAACGTGATGATGAGCGCGGCTGTGATTTTAAATAAATTTTCACAATTTAATATATAATGATTCATAATAGAGATAGTGTATTATGGTGCAAGTAATTATTTGAGTGCATGAAATTAGAGATTCTATTTGATTAAAAGTGTTAGAATCGGGGCTGTCGAGTCATTCCAAGAAGTCGTACAAAAAAGCAGAACAATTGAAATGAAATGCAATAAATTTATTGCGAAACACACACAAGTAATACCTTAACAATAAAGAACATCACTTAAACAGACAAGTTTGTGTTGCAAAAAGGCATTGACTCAGCTGTATGTTGACCAGTGTCTAACAAGCTGCCGACACTAACCAACGCTGGTTTTCAGTCAGCCTTGTACAAATAAAATTGCCTATAATGCGAATATACACAAGCAATATTCTGTTTTACCTTAGTGTCGCCAAAGATTCAACAACTGTTGAGCTAACATAAACGGTTATATATGTCAACCCAACAGCCGCCAAAACCCCGGCGACACCAAGGGTCAGCCAGTATAATAAGAACAAACGCAATTACACTATCGATTTTGCTGTTGCTAGTAATGGAGGAACAAAAAGATTCCTGACGATATTTTTCGGCATGTTCCTAAAGCCGGGAATAAGATAATGAAATAATATAAAGACTCTGGAATCGTATCTGGAATAAAACTGAACTGAACCCACCTCTACATTATATTGCAATCGTCAATAGGCGTAGGTCACAGTTTCATATGAGGCGCGTCACATGTCTTGGCTGTCGCCCGACGTACTGTACAAAAATATCTATAAAAATTACTTTTATGTTCAGATTTACGCAAACGATTTGTCGGAAAAAGCTCGCGAATTAGAATACGAGAAAGAACTGAGCGACTCCCTGCTGTATCAAATGTTACCGCCCAGTGTCGCCAAGCAGTTGAAACAAACGCAACAGGTACAGTACTCTATCAAGTATAAATTAAAACTTTTGTAAACGCAATTAAGAATAAAAAAAATAGTTGTCTGTAAAGTCGGTTTACGAACCATAACACGCGGAACGTGACAATGAGTCATGCTTTTCCGTGCGTGCAGCCGGCGTTCATCGATTTATAAAACGTTTTCAGGTCAAAACTCTATCCTGTTCCACCAATAATACCAATGGTTGCACGCGTCCATAAGCTGCGATATCTGCTTCCCATCAGGCAGGCCATACGCTTGGTCTTGGTTTATCACCTTAGTGGTATAAAAAAACCGGACAAGTGCGAGTCGGACTCGCCCACCGAGGGTTCCGTACGTAGGATCATTTCGTTTCACAGACTTCGGAGACAAAGAGGGGAAGGTTTTTTAATTTTTTTTCATTATAAATAAGAAATAATGCGTCGGAAAAAATAAATGAAACATAATTTGCAATGTGTACATCAAGCCCTTTCATATGATACCCCATTTGAACTAGTAGCTTCAATTTAAAATTTCGACCAAAATATGGACCCCCTATTTTTCAAGATTTAATTGCAAATGTATAGTTTTGAGATTTATTCTTGTACTTGTAGTCTATAACGACGTTACGACGCCAAATTTCATAGTTCTAGGTCAACGGGAAGTACCCTATGAGTTTTGATTCCCTTGAGAATGTCGAAATATGTGTTTTTTGCTGAATAAACGGCCGTATCTTTTTTTTTTTATGTCAACTTAGCAGTTACAACTTCATGGGACCATAGACCTGAATATACAGTTCAAATTTCAGCTTGATACCTCTACGATACGCGTCTTGACATACAGACAGACAGACGGACAACAAAGTGATCTTATAAGGGTTCTGTTTTTCATTTTAAGGTACGGAACCCTAAAAATGTAGGGCAACCCACCACCTTCCCATGGCTCCATCGACCTCCTGGTCATTTGAGCCGAATCGCGGGAGATGCTCACGGCACACTGCACTTTGGCTTCGCGGTGCCGTGGCACGTCTTCACTCCCTACAAAAATAAAAATGTAGGGCAATGAATAATAATAGGGTGTCCTTCTCTATACTTTTATGGCAATAGGTAACAAACAAGTTTACAACCTGCCTAATTTTTAATGGGACGGGGGCCCACCACACATTCCCACCACTGTGTCTCCTGTGTAGCCAGGATTAACAGCGGCGACCGCCAAAAAAGGCAATGAACAATGAAGTCCATTGCAGTCCCGGGGGTAAAACTACGGCTGTCTTGGAACTCACAACGAATTTAATCAGAAGAAATTAGTAGGAGTAGGAAGCTTTTGGAACCTGCCTAATGTCAAACTGGACCGGAAAGCGTAGAACCGGAAAGTTCTAGTTCTAGTCCAGCAGGCTGATAATTTGCCTTGTGGTTTCCGGCAGACCAGAATAGAATCACTCCGTCTCTTCATGTGGATGTCGTAGAAGGCGACTAAGGAAAATACATTATAAAACATCGATCAGGCCTCCCCAACTCGTCTGGCCAGCGTGGGGAGTGTAGGCCAAATCCTCCTTCTGTATAGGACGGAAGTGAGAGGGTCGTGCTCCTGTAGTGGAGACTAAAATGACCTGATGATGATGAGGCTGATTATAATGATGATTTCCATTACTGCATTTCAGGTACCAGCAGAATTCTTCGCTTCAGTGACTGTGTACTTCAGTGATATCGTCGGCTTTACAGCCATTGCAGCAGTCTCGACTCCTTATCAGGTGTTTTTTTTTAATATTTTAAAATGTATTATACATATTATTTATACACAGTATTTATTTACACATATACACAGTGTTTTTTACACAGTATTTATACACCATGTTTATAAACAGTGTGTATATACAGTATTTATGCACAGTGTTTATGTACAATAATTATTATACATAGTGTTTCTACACAGTACTATCTTCATGAATAAGTTTATTGCGTGTATTGCGGGATATTATTGGCGTTATCATGCAATTAATTTCTAAAACAATTCTTAGCAACTAAATTATTAATTCAGTTCTCTGTGGGCTATGTCCATGGATTAAATCGAAATGACTCATCGCGATACCATACCCCGGCCACCCCATATAAATGTCGCGTCGTTTACTACAACATAAATAATGGCGTCTGTGCAGAGATTGAATGAGCGTGTGGGCGTGCAGCGCTATACAAACTGTTCCAGATTCGATTCAGAGGGGAGGTGAGGTCGACACGAGAGAGCGGCAGGGAGTGGCCATACTGAATTTAGTACTATTATATTATTATGTATATGTATACTGTGGCTATGCACACTCTCGATGACGGCCATTGAAAAATGGATATGCCCCAAAAATTTGGGGTGTAAGTTGTTCTTCAACATCTTTGAACCAAAGCCAACTTCACCTGCACGCGGTGCACCCTGCTGACTGACAAACGAAGCTCTGGCGAAAAGAAAGAGAGGTAATGAACGTAATTGTAAGTTACCCGATTGGGGAATGTACCTCCACCTCACAGAATACCGCAGCCAAATAAAGGTTCCCTTGAGGGCTGTTGTGTTCCTGCGAGTGAGTGAGGTCACCAAAAAGAAAAGAGATGCTGCGATGGCAGCGGCGCGTGAGCATATGTTATGTTGCGAGCGATAATATGGCTACGGTAACCGCTTCACATCAGGCGGGCCGTGTGCTTGTCAGCCACCCGACGTAGTATAAAAAAAAAAATCAATAAGATCCTGCTAAATAAACTGAACGATTTGACGTCTTATGTACAACTGATTTTTGCAATTTTTCAGGTAATAAGTTTCCTCAACTCTGTATACAAGTTATTTGACGAACGCATCGAGTGCTATGACGTGTACAAAATTGAGACTATTGGGGACTCGTACATGGTCGCCTCGGGATTGCCCGTTCGAAATGGTACGTATACATACACCCGCCCACGTACTACTTTTTGTAGGTCTAACAATCGGCTTTATCAGCCGAGACGCACCGAGCATTTTTGGCGTAATTAGGTCTTTAAAATTGCTTCCATAGGGTGGCAATTCAAAAGAACGAATGATAACAAAATCGGGGGATACAGTTCGGTGTTGCAGCTACATACGAGTATCTATCATCTCCATCCAAAATTTAATCACACCACTCTGGATAGATGAAGGATCAAAGAATTTATTACGCTAAGGAAAGGACTATGGAATATCGCGTGCGGGAGACGGGGAAGCGCTGCTTTTGAGATAATTTTAGTGCATATAACGTATTTACGTAGAACACATGGCCGTGTCCATGACATAGCCACATCCCAGTTTTTATTCCTATTGTTATAGGTCTTGGGCATTTCAACAATAAACTCTGTATGTTTCATTTTCATCGATACAATAATCGATCACAGATTGTTATGTCGAAAAAAAAAAAGACAGTCGACACATCACTCATCAGATATATTAGTTTTATTCCACGTACTATAAAGCTTAGGTTTTTAGCATGAGTCTACAACATGGGGTTCATCAAAAAAGGTGTGAAGAGATTTTTGATACCTCTGGTGTTACAGGCGTCCGTTGGCTACGGTAACTGGTTTTCATCAGGCGGGTCGTATGCTTGTTTACCACTTTAGTGATATTAAAAAAATCTCGCTCCGTCTCGCTCACCAAATAGACCGGTGTCAGTTACGGTAACAGTGTCGCGAGTTCGTAGGTTTTCTTCCATCTCAAAAAATGCGCGCCTAAGTTTTAACTTCATAAAATGGAACTATCGATATATTGAAGCTATTTGTTTTTTTTACAGGTAACAAACATGCAACTGAGGTTGCAAGCATGGCCCTAGAGCTTTTGGAAGCGACGTCAATGTGCCGGCTTCCTCACCGGCCCGATCAGGTACCTACTTAGGTAATATATCTGTGTTTAGTTTGAATCCTCCCCGTCTTGTTCCAGGACATAGTTTCATGATAGGCTGCGGGTCTAACGTGTTGGCCGACCAAATTATTTAGATCCATGTGCTATGCGATAATACTCGTACAGTCGGTTCCTTAAGATAACTGACCACTGAGCCATATAATTCAGTATAGAAAAATGATCAGAAGATCAATTCTCGTAATTATTTTACGATCGCGATATGAAAGTTAACCGAACCGAGATCGAATCATGAATTGACTAAAATTATATACTTGATTTAATTAATTAATTATTATCAATTCTTATTGCTAACGAGATACCATTTTATTTGTTTAATTGACGAGCTCGGTGGTAGAATGGGTAGCAATGGCCACTTTGACTCCGAGGTCGCGGGTTCGATTCCCGCACAAGACAAACATTTGTGTGCATGAACATGTCTGTTTGTCTTGGTTTGGGTGTTTTCTATGTATTATAAGTATGTATTTACAAAAAAAATGTATTTAAGTAAATTTATCAGTTATCTAGTACCCATAACACAATATTTACGCTTAATTAAGGACTAGCTGGCGCTGTGTGTAAATTGTCCAGAAATATTTATTTATTTATTTCATTTATAATTTTACGTCATATTTCGATGTAATCCCGCTCAAATTAATATATTCATATTGTGATATGAGAATACCAAATTTGACATCTGCGGGATCGAAACTGGACCGGACCTGAATTTTGACTGCATTTTAATTACGAGAATTGCCCCTCATTTATCTTAGAGAATCGATCATACATACTGTAAATGTGTAGCTATTCAGTCAGTCACTTTACCCGATACTCATAAAGCATGTTTTGGAATAAAACGGTTCTGCCCTCCATATGACATAAACTACAAAAAACTAGGCGTTTTCATAATACCTTACATTAATATCTTGTAAAAATATAGAAATCAATACAGAGCAAGTAATTTACTTACAAGCACTGAATGGAGTGCGGCTCTGCGTAACATTTTGTTTTTTATACTACGTCGGATGGGAGTCAAGCATAAGGCCCACCTGATGTGAAGCGGTTAACGTAGTCATATTAACTCTTGCAAAATGAAATATTGCTCGTGCGTTGCCACCCCCCAATGAGCTGCTGCCAATGCAGCAGCTCCTTTCTTTCTGGTGACCTCACTCACTCCCAGGAACACAAAAACCCTCAAGGGAATTGTTATTTGGCTGCGGTATTCTCTGAGGTACTTCCCCAGTCTGGTAGCTTGCAAACACGCTATACCCTACCTCTCTTTTGCCACAGCCTCTTCCGCTAGTCGGCAGGGTGCACCACGTGCATGTCAAGTTGGCTTTGGCTCTAAAAATCTTGATGACCCACTTACACCCCAAAACATCTCGTATATTATAGTATATTTTAGTAAGGTCCATAATTAAATCTACTCCCGTCTCGTTACCGTCACGCTCCGCCATCTTTGTGCCTTTTTTGCATGCTCACCTCTAACCGGATATAGTCCCCCAGAAAGTCTTAAAGTGTTGGATGTCGTATGTGAAAAGTTGTTATAAAATTTATACATATATATGATTCAGTTTACATGCCATTTTTTTTGTGTACGAGTACCTATGAAAAAATAATGTATATACGGATACAAATTTAGGTCACGCAATGACGAGCTCGGTGGTCGAATGATCAGCAATAGCCACTTTGACTCCGAGGTTGCGGGTTCGATCCCCGCACAAGACAAATATTTGTGTGCATAAACATGTCTGTTTGTCTTGTTCTGGACGATTTCTATGTATGTATTCCCAAAAAAAAATGTATTTAACTATATTATCAGTTATCTAGTACCCATAGTACAAGCTTTGCCTAGTTTGGTACTAGATGGCCGTATGTAGGTATGTATCCAGTGTTCAGGAATATTTATATATATCTGTTATGATGAGCAAACCGCACGAAAAGTACTTGTAATATTATACTTTGCTGCAAATATGCTCTAATAATGTATGTAAGCGAATCGTTTAATTTGTCTAATTACAAACCGAGTCGTTGTTTTCTAAACGCTCGCTGTTTTGCGATTTGCCGACGGCAAATTTCAGATGCGTTCCGTTTATCAACGAGTTCGCCAAAACGGGGTTTTAGGGCGACATGACTTCAAGTAAATGCCGCCATTTTTATTCAATATGGCAGTCGCCACAATATGGCGATTTATTATTTAATATTTCCAATCTAACCCCAATAATATGGGTATCAAATTAAATGATTTGATGAGCGAAACACAGTTAGCTTTTTAGTTTCTTATCTTTTTTCTTAATGAAACTTAAGATAGAATAATATAAGATATAATACACAACTCGATTGATCGAGCACCTGCAATTGGCGACTGACAGAGTCATCGAGAGGTACCCCTCCGCGGAGTTAGTGATATTGGGAGACTTCAATGCCCACCATGCCGAGTGGCTCAGCTCTCGGTCCACTGACTTCGCGGGGAGGTCTTTCCATGATTTTGCTCTGGCCTATGGTTTCTCACAGCTGGTTCATTCTCCAACGAGAATACCAGATATAGAGGACCATACAAGCTCTCTACTGGACCTTCTGCTGACCACACATCCGGATGGGTATACAATCTCTGCGCCTGCGGATAAGGCAGTGGTCCGATGCGCCACTAGGCTCATCGGACCACTGCCTTATCCGGACCCAAGTGCCATGTGCTAGCCCAGACGCACCCCGGTCTATCGGATGGCGTCGCATGTGGCACTATAAGTCAGCAGACTGGGATGGACTGCGTGAATTTTACGCATCGTACCCGTGGAGGCGGCTCTGTTTCGATTCAGAACATACTGACACCTGTGCATCTGCTGTAGCTGAGGGGATTTTAGCTGGGATGGAATTATTTATTCCAAACCGGCAGGTGCTAAGAAGCGGCCGTAGTTTAATGGGCCTTGTAGAGAAGCTAAACTCCGCAAGCAAGCTGCATACGAGGCTTGGACCACGGCTCGTATCAATGGAGATCCTGGTGTTTCTGACTTGAAACGCGTATTCAATGCTGCCTCGAGGTTCAGTAAGAGAGTAATTGCCAGGGCAAAGTTTGAATTCATCGGCAGGATTGGTGAGCGCCTAGCTAAGCACCCATCTGGGAGCCGTACTTTTTGGTCGCTTGCTAAGGCTGCCGAGGGAAACTTTTGTCAGTCGTCCTTTCCACCACTCCGAAAACCGGATGGTCTGGCCCACAGTGCAAAGGAGAAAGCCGATCTATTGGGGAATCTCTTTGCCTCAAACTCGACTTTGAACGACGGGGACGCCGCACCGCCTTCCATCCCACGGTGTGGTGATTCCATGCCGGAAATCTCATTTACTCAGCGAGATGTCCGGCGGGTATTGCTATCCCTCGACGTTCATAAGTCGAGTGGGCCAGATGGCATTCCGGCAGTGGTGTTAAAGCTGTGTGCTCCTGAGTTGTGTCCAGTTTTCACGCGCCTTTTCGCGCTCTCTTATTCCACCAGGCAGGTTCCGTCATCGTGGAAGACTGCGAACGTGCACCCTGTGCCCAAAAAGGGTGACCGATCAGACCTATCGAATTACAGACCTATCGCCGTTACCTCCCTTCTCTCCAAGGTAATGGAGCGCGTGATCAACAACCGGCTCCTGAAATACCTAGAGGAGCACGACTTGATCAGCGACCATCAATACGGCTTTCGTCATGGTCGCTCGACTGGTGATCTTCTAGTGTATCTTACACATCGCTGGGCTTCAGCCGTGGAGAGTCAAGGTGAGGCACTAGCTGTTAGTCTAGATATGGCGAAGGCGTTCGATCGGGTCTGGCACCGCAGTCTTCTTTCGAAGTTACCTGCATACGGTTTACCTGAGGGTTTGTGCGAATGGGTCGCTAGCTTCTTGTCCTGCAGAAGTATTAGAGCCGTTGTGGATGGTAGTTGCTCCGATAGCATGGACATTAATGCTGGCGTCCCGCAAGGCTCGGTATTGTCCCCGACGCTGTTTTTGCTGCATATCAATGATATGTTGTCTATTGACAGCATTCATTGCTATGCCGACGACAGCACCGGGGACACTTATTACACGGGCCGCGCCAATATCCCCCGCTCTCTGGTGGAGGAGAGCCGCGAACAACTTGTGTCGGAAATGGAGAGCACACTGAATAGTGTGTCCGACTGGGGGCGAAAGAACCTAGTTCAGTTCAATCCCACAAAGACACAAGTCTGCGCGTTCACCGCTAAGAAAACCCCTTTTGCTGTGGCTCCTCAATTCCAGAACACACCCCTTACCGTCGCTAAAAACATTGGGATTCTCGGAGTTGAAATCTCCAGCGACGTTCAGTTTCGTTGTCACCTGGAGGGAAAGGTCAAGCTGGCGTCGAAGAAACTAGGTGTGCTCAACAGGGCAAAGCAGTACTTCAACCCGCGGCAAAGACTTATGCTTTACAAAGCTCAAGTTCGGCCGCATATGGAGTACTGTTGCCATCTATGGGCGGGAGCGCCTAGATACCAGCTTGCACCTTGTGACTCGATCCAAAGGCGTGCTGTGAGGATTGTTGAGGATCCCAAACTTACAGATGGTTTAGAACCGTTAAGTCTGAGACGAGATTTTGCGTCCCTTTGTGTGTTCTACCGATTGTACAATGGGGTATGTTCAGAGGAGTTGTTTGACATGATGCCCACGGCCTCCTTCTACAGTCGCACCGCTCGCCATCGACAGGGAATTCATCCTCACACATTGGAGCCTAAGTGGTCACGTACTGTGCGGTTCCAGAGAAGTTTTCTCCCGCGTACTGTCAAGCTGTGGAATGAACTGCCTGTCGAGGTTTTCTCAGGAGACTACAGCATGGGGTTCTTCAAAAAGGGCGTGAAGAGGTTTTTACAGGGTCGGCAACGCGCGTGTGATGCCCCTGGTGTTACAGGCGTTCATAGGCTGAGGTAGCTGCTTTCCATCAGGCGGGCCGTAAGCTTGTTTGCCACTCTAGTGGTATAAAAAAAAAAAAAAAAAGAAGAAATCGCAATTAATCTGGAAGAGATTGCTTAGAGCGATAAGACCGCCTATTGTATTATCTTTTGTTTTACTTTGTGTCTGTATTTTTATTTGGTGCAATAAAGCGTTATTGTATTAATTACCCTCATAAATAGAAAAAGAAAAAATCATCATTATTGAAGGATATAAGAGCTAGTAGATTAATAAGATATCTGAGAACATAGATATTAAAAAAAGTTGAGACAAGTTGAATATCTCTACGGTCAAAAGGTATTTGGGTGGGAAGTTAAAAATGGAACGTGCTGCATAACGTGTTTATTGATCAATCTCTTTTAAACATGTCCTCTTCGATATCTTCAGATGCTGTGCATGAGGAGCGGAATCCACACGGGGCCTTGTGTAGCCGGTATTGTTGGGACCAAAATGCCCAGGTACTGCCTGTTTGGAGACACCATCAATACGGCTAGCCGGATGGAAAGCACGGGAGAACGTATGTAATAGTCCAGTGTATCTTTTTGAATGCCGGCCCCTTTTACAAATTAAAAATTTGTGGCGACCCCCTCCTCCCTCCCCCTCCCTCGCCTCCTCCTCCAACAAACTTCAACAATCCAACTGGCTGTGACAGCTTTAAAATTGTTAGTGCCATTTTCTTACGATTTTGTTGACATAAAAATTAAGAAGAGAATTAGGCCTCCATTGCAAAAAGATTTGCTTAAAAATTTGAGTTGATGAATTTATTGAACAATAATCAGGCCTGCAGACATTTTTTTATTCTAGCGCATAACCTACAACCACTTGCGTTTTTCCCCCTCAACCCCCCGAATATAATTTGGCGAACCTCCTGGGGGTCGCGACCCACAGTTTGAAAATCACTGTAATAGACTATAAAATACCTTGTATACTTATTGCATTGTGTATCAAAAATTACAGTATTAAAATATCTGAATGTCATATTTCAGAGCTCGCTCACCTGTTCCTTGTACATAAATAGCTATTATATATATTTCAGCAATGAAAATTCAAATATCAGAAGACGTGAAGAGAGCTTTAGACAAGACTGGATTGTTTATAACTACCCCCAGAGGATTAGTTGATGTTAAGGTTGGTATAAGTTTTCGTCCATTTTACCAAATATTGGACCACAAATTATATGTATAGTACACTTACTTATCAGTTATCTAGTACCCATAACACAAGCTTTACGCTTAATTTAGGACTAGATGGAGCTGTGTAAATTGTCCAGAAATATTTATTACTGTCCAATTTTACTGGGTTTACTGTCCAATTACACCGCGTTTTACACTATTGTGCGTCGTCAAAGACAATTAAATTGTTTTCATCTCTAGGGAAAAGGAGAAATGACAACATATTGGCTGGACGGCAGAACAGGACCTTCACCAGTGCGGCCCACCCCATCCTCTTTGGACTACACGCCTAGTTTTCTCACCAGGATCCACTCGCAGGGCAGAACCTCGCCGAGATACCAGTCGGAATCCAAAAGAGGACAGCACTAGTCTTTTACACTGTATGAATTATATTAGGAGTTTATAAGTAAACCAAGCTTAATTAGTATATCTAATAGGTAGGTTATAAATTATTCGAAGGCCGATATAGGTATAAGTAATACGATATAATTTTTATAAATCAAATACATCTACGACAGAAATAAATTATTATTATTTAAACAGGTGTTTTGGCCAACTTGCCAGAATGTTATAAATATTTTTGAAAATGGAATTTACCTCCCGTATCATCAGTTCAGAAATCTCGCTTTCCTTCTCTTCCGCGGCAATAAAGAATGAGGTTGTTTACAACAGTACTGCAAATGAAAAGGTAAACATATCCATTCTCAGTTCATTATACAATAAACACAATACAATAAAAATCGGCTAGTTTTACGCAAAATCGGCTAGTTTTACGCACAGAATTTACTGAATTGCCTAATTCAGTAAATTCTGTGCGTAAAACTAGCCGATTTTGCCAGTCGGCAACAGTTCTGTTTAAGCGTTGTTCTCTTGATCGTAACGCATAACGCTGCGGTATGCGGCATGCGGCGCCGGACACATAATAGTATGAAAAACGTCTAGAATGGACTCTTGTTTGGTCGCACTATGCGTCAGCGTCGAAGGGTGGTCGCGGCGAAGTGGGGAGCGGGTACACCGCACTGCGCGGCGTCGTTCTCGTTCATGGCTGCGGTGTGCGTCACTGGTTAACAATTAATTTAACCGAAAACAATTAAATAAAATTCATTGGCAATTATTCTTCCGTATATAAAAATAAAGACAAAAAACATAAAAAATTAATAGTCAAAGAAAGTAGCTTTAAATGTTCATGTCGACATGTCTAATTTGGTAACTGCGGCAAAATCAACAGACCACTTCTCCGCAGGGACGGTGAACGCTGCGTCGTGACGCTGCGTTGAGCCGCATACCGCAGCGTTGTGCGGCACGATCAAGAAACCAAAGCTAACAACTTTGTATAATATTTTTTAGCTGTGTAACTAGTGTGGTCTATAATGACCTCTAAGTCCGTTCCAACCACTTGGTAAAAACCACATGTTACAACCAAGTCTATACCAGTAGTAAAGTTTTTTCTTCCCATGTTTCGACATGTAAAACGTGCGAAATTAATTAAAATTCGGAAATTATTCGATGTATATATTTTTTTATTTCTATAGACTCCCTATGTGCAAGGAGTCTTTTTACTCTAACCAGGGACTCTATCGCCGAAGCTGGAAGTCCATTACCATCGGATATTTTGATCGTAAAAACAAACTTTAACGTAGATTTATGTTACTTGGGTTTAGCTTAGCTGGTAGAAACACTAGAACTCTACCGACTGAGCTGACGATGTTGGTTAATAACTATTTTTTTTTTTTTTTTATACTACGTCGGATGGCAATAAGCATACGGCCCGCCTGATGTGGAGCGGTTACCGTAGCCATATTAACGCTTGCAACATAAAATATTGCTCGCGCGCCGCCACCCCCGCTGCCAACGCAGCATCTCCTTCCTTTCTTTCTGGTGACCTCACTCACTCGCAGGAACACAACAACCCTCAAGGGAATTGTTATTTGGCTGCGGTATTCTGTGAGGTGGAGGTACATTCCCCAGTCGGGTAGCATACAATTACGCTCCCTACCTCTCTTTTCGCCAGAGCTTCGTTTGTCAGTCAGCAGGGTGCACCACGTGCAGGTGAAGTTGACTTTGGTTCAAAGATCTTGATGAACCACTTACACCCCAAAATTTAACCTAAGACCATTTTTTGAAATCAAAACATCCGATCCGGCTTCGGCGGCAAGGCCCCCTGGCCCCTGCCGTCTAAGCTGAGGCCGATTCGAGGCCGGCCGAGAGTTGCGAAATTTTAACTTCACCTTAAATTTCTAATAATAGTAATAGCTTTGTAAGTACGGACGGAAGCGCTCTACCGATTAAACTGTAGATGTTTATTACAAACTTAAACAGAAGTCCGATTTTCGCAATCGAAAAACTCGATGGTAATCGGCTTCAGCTTATCCCAGGACTATAGAACTTTCAAACGCTCCCAGCGGGTGTATAGCAGAAGGAGCATGTAGAACATTCCATTTTTATTGACCCGAGTATACTTTATAAATATTGACAATGTGAGATAATTTTTTAAGTGTTTATAAATAAATTTGATGTTGTTGTTTCACATGTAGTTTCATTTCTTCTGTCAGTTTTCAGGTAGTGTAACAATAACTATCTGAAATTGGCTAGTAATAGTTATATATTAAGTAAGTAACTGTTAATAATCTGTGTAATGAGCTCGAGAATCTATAGCATTAATTGATTTATTAGATATAGATTCTCCAGCTGCGTCATGTAGTTTGGGACATCCCAAACTGTAAGTGGTTCATCGACATCAATGAAGCAATGCCAATATCACCTGCACGTGATGCACCCTGCTGACCGACAAACGAGGCTCTGGCGAAAAGAGAGGTAGGGCATAGCGTATTTTTAAACTGCCCGACTGGGGAAGTACTTCTACCTCACAGAATACCGCAGCCAAATAACAAGTCCCTTCAGCGTTGTTGTGTTCCTGCAAGTAAGTGACGTCACCACATAGAAAGAAATAAAGAAAGGAGAGTATAGGCTGGCAACGGATCGGCGACCCCTTGGTGTTGCTGATCGCCATGAGCGGTGGTGATTGCTTTCCATCAGGTGACCCTCATGCTCGTTTGCTCCCCTCCCATATAAAAAAAGTACAAGATCGGGCCTAGTACATACAACTTTCAGCAATCCTGCACAAGGCTTCCTTGGGGTAGAGGCAGATATAAGGAAGGTGGCACTTTTTAAACTACATAACAGCATACGTAAGAGCGCTACGTATTTATATGTTCGATTTCATCATAATAATAATATTAATCGCTATTACACACACATAAACACAGATTACCTTTCACTCGTTTCTGTGTAAGAAGTCATCTTTTGTGTATGTTTTCCATTGATTTAAATGGAAAATGTACTTGATGGTCATTCCTCAAGGACATAATCGATCGATCGACATAATCGATCTTAATTTTTTTTCGATACCAACCATGTCGGGGTTTATATCATAACAAGTTTCATCAAAATCGGTTCAGTGGTTTTGGAGCCTATTCATAATAAGCGTTCCGCTTCCTGCACTGCATTATTTATATTCTTTATTTTATTTTCTACCTTACATACCCTAGACTATTATAAAGGTATGCATAGACGAATAACGGGTCCTTGCATACCCTTAACTTTTTTTTTATACCATTAGAGTGGAAACAAGCTTACGGCCCGCCTGATGGAAAGCAGCTACCGCAGCCTATTTCAGCCTATTTCATTTTCATTCCAGAGAAGTTTTCTACCGCAGCGCGGGAGAAAACTTCTCTGGAACCGCACAGTACGCGACCACTTAGGCTCCCATGTGTGAGGATGAATTTACTATCAATGTCGAGCGGTGCGACTGTAGAAGGAGGCCGTGGGCATCATGTCAAACAACTCCTCTGAACACACCCCATTGTACAATCGGTAGAACACACAAAGGGACGCAAAATCTCGTTTCAGACTTAACGGTTCTTTACTGAAAATAAAATAAAAGATGAAATTAAACAGAAACAAGTGAAAGGTAATCTGTAAATTTATTGGTTTAAAGTAAATTACTGTAAATAAGAAGCAGCTGAATCTTTAAGAGTACGCGGTACGATTGGACCAACTCGTCGGTAAGTATTTGTGATATGGTTGTCACTGCACTAAGCGCTTTGTGAGAAAGAGATAGTTCCAATGATAGACAATTTATTAGCTAGTTCACACACATAATCAGGCGCGGATCCAGCCTTCAAAAAAGGTTATGGTCACACCTACCCGAAAATCCTTCCGGACCGCAGTGTTGAATTTGCAGAATGTTGAATTACCGCAATGTTGAATTTGAAATATGTTGAATTACCGGAATGTTGAGAACATGTTGAATTACCGCAGCTATTTGACAATGTTCAAAAATTGTATAAATTTATTTAACAATATTGTAAAATACACAAAAATTATAAAGATCTGAAAACTTTCATTCTAACATCTTACGTCCGACTTATTTTAAGGTCGATCAAAGGTTGGCGGGAAAGTCCATTTTAAAAGTATCAAATTATTAAAAAATAATATTTCCATTGGAGAAGCAATAACTTTTATTATGATACTAATTACATAAACGTATTTAAACATAGCTGTCGTACAAATTTCTGACTTGATACATACAAAATACAAATCTGTGGCGTCATATCTCAGTAGCCTTTTGTATGGAGCGTTTTCGGGAAAGTCCAAAATCGTGATTTTCAAATTAACATATATTATACACTAGCTTTCGCCCGCGGCTTCGCTCGCGTGACATTCGGGGCAAACACGTGTTTACTCATTAATCAATAGAAGTACTCGTGTAAAATTTAGGATATTCCCTTTTCCCATACAAACCAACTAATCTCGTTTTCCCATACAAACTTTGGACCTCCGTTTCATCCTCTTAGAGGTAAAATTTGAAAAATCTTTTTAAGTAATTCGTGTCCACTACGTTACATTTTCAAATCGATGCCATTGTCGTAATTAACGTCCCAGAAAACCATAGAATCAACCCCCATATTAATATTATGACATTTCAACCTCATTGCACCCCTACAGAGTTATCACGTCGACTACGTTGGGTTATTAAATAGTTGTTTTTTTCATAATCAGCGACCCGATATACCATAATAAATAACAATACCTATAATAATCAATAAATGTTTAGTTATATTAGTTAAAAATGTAATTTGTATGCAATATGTAATTGTTGACGATTTTCAGACTTTTTCACCACATTTTAGACATTTCAACGCCATCGCACCTCAATAGGGGATGATGGTCACGTTACCGCCCTATGTGTACAATAAATAACAATAATAGGTAATTTCTGGGATAAAAACTATCTTAGGTTTATCCTTTCCCAGGACTCAAGGTATCTCTCAACCAAATTTCATCTAAATCGGTCCAGCGATTTAAGCGTGAAGAGGTATTCTGTCGCATTTATAATATTAGTATGGATTGGTGTTCCGAAAACCCGTAAAAACGATACATATGTATATTGATATATAGACATTTCAACCTCATCGCATCTCAATAGAGGATGATGGTCACGTTAGCCAAGTTGAATTTTAAAATTGTTGTTGTTTTCGTAATCAGCGACCCGATAAACCATAAAAACAATACCTATGATGATTTTCAGACCTTTTCACCACATTTTAGACATTTCAACGCCATCGTACCCCAATAGGGGATGAAGGTCACGTTACCGCCTTACGGGTACAATATATAACAATAATAGGTAATTTCTGGGATAAAAACTATCATAGGTATGTCCTTTCCCAGGACTCAATGTATCTTATTATTATTTATACTTGTATTTTTTTATATGTTTAGTTATATTAGTTAAAAATGTAATTTGTATGCAATATGTAATTGTATGTATATCTAATAATGGTAATCACCACGGCGAGTGGCGCCGTATGCTGAAATACAGGTTTTAAACTTAGTTCGGCTACGGATGCTGTATTACTACTGCTGTATAATACTTGGTTAAATAAGTTAGACTTAAGCATAAAATTTGTGTAATTTTTCTGGAAATAAACTATTATTATTATTTAAATAGTTGTCTTGGCCAACTTGCCAGAATATTATAAATATTTAGAAAAATGGAATAACCACACTGTGACTCACGCAGAAATATAAGATGCAAAAATTCGTCAGCAACACAAACCTTCCTGGCAGCTCAGTTGGAAGAGCACTCGACCGGTCATCCTCAACCAAATTTCATCTAAATCGGTCCAGCAATTTAGGCGTGAAGAGGTAACAGACATTCTGTCGCATTTATAATATATAGACATTTCAACCTCATCGCACCTCAATAGAGAATGATGGTCACGTTAGCCACGTAGAATTTTAAAATCGTTGTTGTTTTCATAATCAGCGACCCGATAAACCATAAAAGCAATACCCATGACGATTTTCAGACTTTTTGACCCCATTTTACTCTTTTAGGGGTTGATATTTTCAAATCGATGCCATTTTTGTAATTGACGTCCCAGAAAACCATACAATCAACACCCATATTGATATTATGACATTTTAACCCCACCGCACCCTCACAGGGGTGATTTTATGTCATGTCGGCTATGTTCGATTATAAAATAGTTGTTGTTTTCATAATCAGCGACCCGATAAACCATAAAAACAATACCCATGACGATTTTCAGACTTTTTCACCCCGTTTTACCGCTTTAGAGGTTGAATTTGGAAAATCCTGAAACATGTGTTTACTCATTTATCTATAGAAGTACTCGTGTAAAGTTTCGGATAAAATAGCCCAAATAATCTTGTTTCCCCATACAAACTTTGGACACCCGTTTCACCCCCTTAGGGGATGAATTTTCAAAAAATCTTTCTTAGTGCACCCCGAGACATCATAAGAAACCTACGTGCCAAATTTGGAATCTCTAGACCCAGCAGTTTGGGCTGTGCGTTGATAAATATCAGTCAGTCACTCAGTTTCTTATTTTATATAATTTAACCCCATGGCATCCCCACATGGGTGATTTTATGTTACCGTCGGCTATGTTAGATCATAAAATAGTTGCTGTTTTCGTAATCAGCGACCCGATAAACCATAAAAACCATGCCCATGACGATTTTCAGACTTTTTCACCCCATTTGACCCTTTTGGGGGTTGAATTTTGAAAAATCCTGAAACACGTGTTTATTTATTTATCTATAGAAGTACTCGTGTAAAGTTTCAGATAAAACAGTCCAACTAATCTTGTTTCCCCATACAAACTTTGGACCCCCGTTTCACCCCCTTAGGGGATGAATTTTGAAAAATCCTTTCTTAGTGCACCCCTAGACGTCATAAGGAACCTATGTGCCAAATTTGGAATCTATAGACCCAGCGGTTTGGGCTGTGCATTGATATGTCAGTCAGTCAGTTTCTGCTTTTATATATTTAGATATATATATCCCGAGAGATTTTTGTGCTATCGAAGTAATTCTTTCACCTATGGTTATATTATTGAGACGTCTCTACATATCAAACCGAAAAAAATGTTGGTCAAATAGCCTATTGTGTTTTTATTTTTAAATTTTATTAAGGTTTATTATCCTCAGCTTATCTATCTCAATAGGCCATGCAAGTGTGACATTGCAAGTATATTAGGGTTGTAGGCATGACCACAATGGCCTTGCACATATTACATGAGCCCCGTGTTATATTATTGTGTTATTTGGAAATGAGGAATGTGAAGCCAATTGGTTTGTCGTTTGGGAGAACTGGAATTACAGAAAAACTACTTAATGTATTTACGCCAGAGGTTCCCAACCGGTAGTCCGCGTACCATCAGTGGTCCGTGAGCGGTAAATTATGGTCCGTGATACAAACTTATAATGAAAGAGATTGAGCACTATTATACGAAAAACTCAAATCTCGAGTTATAGAATAATGGATTTGACAGTTGGGGACCCTACGCAACAAAAACCTTGTAGTGGTTCGCGAACAAAAAAAGGTTGGGAATCACTGATTTACGCAAATTATAGTTATTCAAACTTTCGAATAACTAAACTATACCTGTTGCTTATTTATTTTATAGCTTTAGTACTCCTAACGATATTTATTTACGTCCTAAGATGCGTAAAAAATTATTGAGACTGAGAAATTTCAAATAAAAGTTTTAACGTGAAAACGTTTTTAAAAAAGGCTCCCATACTGAGGTCACAGCATAGTAATACAACCAGTAGTTTGACTTCATAGTAGCGCCCAAATCGGCGCACGCACACAGACAAGCGTCATTTACACGACTGCTCAGGTAGATTTGGTGCGCGAACGAACTGACAATATGTTGTTTCGCACCAAATCTACTTGTCTGTGTGCGTGCGCCGATTTGGGCGCTAGTATGAAGTCAAACTACTGGTTGTATTACTATGCTGTGCTGAGGTCGCGCCTGAGTTAGCCATGAAACGCTTTTATTGTCGCCATAAACGTCGATATATCTTGGGACTCAAGGTTTGTACTGCCAAGTATTGTATATATTTGGAAAATAGACAATGTCATATATAGTTGTTAGGATAGGTACCTAAGATATCGTGCACGCGCGTATTTGTGTGGGGTTGAAAAAGCGCCTTGAAATACACTCCGCGCGACTAATGAATTAGTCATAACTCCGCAACTCACAGGGTGAGACGAAATATTTGTACGTTATCGTGTAGATATAGCTCTAAAAAGTAAGTTAAATAGAAAATAGTATAAGCTTTAGTAAAAGCTTTACTAAAAATCTGTGCCAGGTGATAAATTACAAACCGTTATAAAATCGTTTATTTTAGGGTATGCCACGCATTAACAAGAGTATTCAGCGCCAGCGGCAGCGGGAAAGGATCCGAGTGATAGGACATATTCCTGATAAATAAAACGAGCGCCAGAATTGATGGACAAATCGAGTAAGGCGCCATCGCGAGCGCCTTAGACTTAAAGCATTGGGCAATGTTGTAATGCCACCGGTTGCGTACATAAAAAAGCGACTTTAAATAACTGAGACCACAAAAAACGTTTTCACGCAAAAAATGTTACGGTAGTGTAGCGATACTACCCACCCCTTATTTTTTTTAAGTGTGATAATGATCAACAAGCGTAGGTTAAGTTCGGACAAATCCATATCATTCATAATTTTGGATGTACACCATCAAAGTGCGAAGTAATTTCCTTGCTGCGTATGGTAATGTAAACGGACGGGATAGCCTTGAAGGCTCAAACACACGAGCGACACATTGCTAGTGGCAGAGGCAAACTGCAGTCGTCGACAGTAATCGTCGACACGGAGACGGCTGCGGCCGTGTCGGTGCCGTCGCTCGGCTGGAGTCAACGACAGGCTGTAACTGCTGCCGGCTATGACATACTGCGGCCCGCCGCCGACGCGACGGCTATCAACGGCTACAATTGGACCCTGTTATGCAGAATAGATCCAACCGACAAATTATGCCAAATTGAGAGATATACCTAGCGAGATTTTTTTTTTTTTGTACTACGACGGTTGGCAGACAAGCATACGGTCCGCCTGATGTGAAGCGGTTACGGTAGCCATATTAACGCTTGCGACGTAAAATATCACTCGCGCGCCGCCACCCCCGGTGCCAATGCAGCATCTCCGTTTTTTTTTATACTACGACAGGTGGCAGACAAGCATACGGCCCGCCTGATGTGAAGCGGTTACCGTAGCCATATTAACGCTCGCAACATAAAATATCGTTCGCGCGCTGCCACGCCCGCTGCCAACGCAGCATCTCCTTCCATTCTGGTGACCTCACTCACTCGCAGGAACACAACAACCCTCAAGGGAATTATTATTTGGCTTCGGTATTCTGTGAGGTGGAGGTACATTCCCCAGTCGGGTAGCTTACAATTACGCTCCCTACCTCTCTTTTCGCCAGAGCTTCGTTTGTCAGTCAGCAGGGTGCACCGCGTGCAGGTGAAGTTGGCTCTGGTTCAAAGATATTAATGAACCACTTACACCCCAAAAACTTCAAATCGAGTTTTATATATTCGCAACAGATTCTAGCAGTTTGATGACATATGCTTCCCAAAACGTATACTACATGATATTTTTATTCCTATTAAACTTTAAATAGCTTTAACTTAAAAGTAAGGAACTGTCGGTTGGATCTATTCTGCATAACATGATCCAATTGCCTCTGCCGTTGGCAACGTGTCGCTTGTGTGTGTGTGAGCCCTAAATAAAATAATAATGTCTTATATAAACTATTTATTATATAACTAATAATACTGATTACATTTACAGAGAAATGTGTAACATCAATAACAAGATTTAATTGACAATGTGTAATTTTACATAAAATGATACTTAGATACATAATATTTGACACATTTATACAATACTTTTTTAAACAGTACAGTTACAAAACCATTTTTAATGATAAACCAAATTTAATCTAACATGTATAAACTATACAAGAAAAGGTTAAAAAAAACTGTAAGCCGACTACGGAAGAAAAACACCAAAAGGAAAAAATCGACTTATCTCATTATTGAAGTTAAATAAAACATAATCTATGTCACTCAGACCATAATAACGAATGGATCGACATCTTATTCGTCACAATTGGATCAATAGTTAGTCGCTAAGGAACATACATAACACCAATATTAGGGAATGCAATCCCGGTATACCGGGATCCAGAAATACCGAGATCCCGCAGCCATTTTGCGGGACTAATCTCGGTCGAAAATTTTGCGGGATCCCGCTGGACTAGCGGGATTTCAGAGAAGCGTAGTTCATACTACTTCATACGTGTTACTCTGCGCGCGGGCGGCGCGTATTCTATTCTATGCTATTCATACGAAGCTATGTCCAAAATAATGTATTTACTTATTATACAAGAATATTGTTAGTCGTGTGAACGTTATTGTTTAAATTTAACTTGTTATGTATGTCTTATCTTATTCTATGCCAATTTATGACTCAATCTTTACCTATGTCTAACTAAAGGTATATTAACAAACCATTTCAAATGTCCCAAAGAACTTGTTTGATTAGGTATAAAATTAAAACTCTAAAAACAAGGTTAGTAGGTCGAGGTTTTAGGTCTTTATTATACGATTAATTAGATGTCTACGTCCACCCTGCTAGATCCCGCAAATACTTGGATCCAGCGGGACTAAGATTATTCACTCCCGAAATACCTTGATTGATGTCTTGTGGGATTGCATTCCCTAACCAATATACATAAATACTTAGGCTGCTGAACTCATAACCCTTCCTTTTGGATTCTCCGTAGTCAGGTAAGTATTAAAAATCCTTCTACGTAAGGAAAAATATTTTTCCCACATCGTCAAACCCTGATCAGTGACCACATAACTTATCTATACTATCTATTTATACCAAACGCCATAGATTAATATTTACCTGGTGCGATTTGACTTGACATCTTTTTCTATATAAATGTTAGGGCCAAAGATGGGTGTGAACAGCTAGCAACCAGCCCCCTTACCACCAACTCTTATTGCGATTCATTAACTGAATGGAATGCTTATTCATACCAATGAATAAGCGACTCTATTTCAAATCGAATAGGGCTGGACAAGAAGCGTGAAAACTCCGGATTTTGAATCTTAAAACCCGAACATGTCATCTATGTTTTAGTACTAGTACTATTTTTTATTCTGTGACAAGACGGTTATTCGCAGTATGGAGCGGGCGGTAGTGATTTAAAACTTTTAACCCTGGACTACAAATGGAACCCCGCCCGAACGCTCCCCGGACGCCCTCCAAACTAGGACAAATCCGAGGAAACCCGGACAGACGGCAACCTTAACATTTGAAGAGCTTGGTGGCGTAGCGGTCAATGACGCGGCTTCGACACCATAGCTCGTGGGTTGGATTCCCACACAGGACAAACATTTGTGTGCATGAACATGTCTATTTGTCTTGGTCTGGGCGGTTTCTATGTATCATAAGTATGTATTTACAAAAAAAAATGTATTTACGTATGTTTATCAATTGTCTAGTACCCATAACACAAGCTTCGCTTACTTTGGGGCTAGATGGCGCTGTGTAATTTGTCTGACAATATTATTTATTTATTTATTATAAATTTAAGCGTATCCGTAGTCCCTTGGCTCAAAATGTAGAAGCAATAAAAATGGTTTAACTCTTTATTGCTATGAAAAGGGTGTGGGTACGTCACCTCTCGTATTCCAAAAACAAGTCAAGCCTCGCACTGTTTTCTCGTTACACTTTTGGTAATCAGAACCTAACCTAACCGAACCATGTCGATAAATCATCCATTATGTATTTCAATTGTTATGTAATAAAAAATATAAAAAAACGGGTTGCACTCCGAGAGTGCCGGTAGAAGTGAAAACTTGAACATTAACGTTGTGCATTTTTGAATATTTTGGAATGGTTAGGGAATAATTTCGCACGAATTGCTTTATATAACAGTGTAGAAGTACGAAGTAAGTCATTTTTGTGGTAAAATACAATATTCATTTATTGCGCTATCGTACACAAACATTTATATTACATTAAAAATAAACAGCAGGAGCAGGCACACATTTTCGCCGCGCGGTAGAAAGAGAGGGGGATATTACTTCCTCCCCTACGCCGCGCCGGCGGTCCTCCGTCTTACGAATTTTCGATCTAGTCACGTGTCCTGACGCGAGTTTAACATTTTTTACCCATCCCAAAAAGTGCACAACGCCGCTAAAGAAGTTTTCACTTCAAAAAATACGCGGCTACACTTTAATTTATCCGGATAAACTTAACACGTTAGCAGTCCAGTCGAGTACGTGTACCCTATGAGGTACACAAGTCAAATATAAGTATAAGCTCCGGTAACACGGTCTCATAAAATTTGTTTATGTATTATATCTAGACTTGGGACAAGTGCTCTAATAAATAAGAAAAAAAATAATTAAAAATATTTTTGATAGTTTTGCCAAGTTACAAAAGAAAACGAAGAATAATGGCGGGGTCGGTCATATAGATGTACTACTAATGTATTAAGTTATTGTTCACACCTATCTTTAACTGTAAGTGTCAAACCACACTAAGCCGAAATTCCGCGTGATTAAGATTGTTATGTAAAAACGGCAACGTAATTTAGGTCAAATGTGTCGATAGTCATTGAAAAAGTATTGCAGGCGTAATGGCGCCGAACTTCAGTCACGTACCTTCGGTATAGTGTATTTAGACACTTACATATACAAAGCAGAGCTGCTTGAATAGGTACATCAATGAAAAGGAAAAAAGTGTGTTCTCAACTTAACTTCTAAAACTTTTACCTTTTAAATATATTTTGAAAAAATGGAAAAATTCACCTGCCACCCCTAGGTGGGATTTGAACCCACGACCTCTCGATAACCGGTCGAGTGCTCTTCCAACTGAGCTACCAGGAAGGTTTGTGTTGCTGACGAATTTTTGCATTTTATATTTCTACTGTGTGAGTCACAGTGTGACGTCATCAGGGTTCAAATCCCACCTAGGGGGTGCAGGTGAATTTTTCCATTTTTTCAAAATATATTTATCTGGCAAGTTAGCCAAGACAAAGGTAAAATTATTATTTAAATAATTTTAAATAATAATAATTTTACCTTTTAACATTATAGTCACAGGTTATTATCAGAAAGAACCATAGATTGTACAAGTGATTAACTGTATAACTTTAGTACCATCACAAGTACTAGAGACACTATGGTCACACCCCGGCCACTCCATACAAATAACGCGTCGTTCACTATTACAGAAATAATGACGTCTGTACAAAGCGAGAATGAGCGTGTGTGCGTGCGGCGTCATAAACTGTTAAGAGATTTGTCTCAGAGGTGTGGTCGACACGAGAGAGCGGCAGGGACTGTCCATACTGTACGTAGTACTATTACTTATACTGTGCTATGGTTTTATGTAGATGTAGCTAAACAATATTTCGTCGTCAACCCTGCTGCTGGGATATTGATCTCCCATCAATAGAAGGGGTTCGGAGCATACTCCACCACGCTGCTCAACTACGGCTTGGCGGAGAAATCTTTACTTTTATTTAATGGTGCTAGATATACAAAATAATATAACTGGTTCCATCAAAATATGATTGACGACATTAATAGCGTTGTCATCCCAATAATCCAAGAATATCCAGATCCCATTTAAAATTTCCTAATTATTTTGGCCCCTGAAGAAAAATTTTTGCCCATTTGCTGGTAGAAAGAATGAGAAAAATCATTTGCATTTATAAATTTGATGCTGAATTTGATGCAACATATGTAGCAAGTAGAAAGCAAGGTACGCGCCACTATTACACCAAAAACAATTTATTGAAAAGTTTTTGATAAAATATCTTCCTGAATATAGTAACACTGTATACATTCTTTCTTGCGTACTGCCTGTATACATGCTTAGGTGGTGAGTAAGCGCTTTGTAGCCAATTTTTACTGCCGTAATGTTTATGGTCTGTCTTAAAATGTCATAGACCAAGTGCAGAACTACTTAGGACCGTATGAGAATATCCAAAAGGTTGTGATCGTAGTCATTCAAACGCAGATCCAGCGGGTTTTCATCTGGAACGCCACCAACCTTGCCCAAAAGCCAAAATGTTTGCATGCTTCCTTTACCCTGAAATCAGACGCAAAAAAAAAAAATACCATCACTTTTATATAGGGTGGGGGGGGGGGGGAGTTACCATATATAATAAATATTTCTGGACAATTTACACAGCGTCATCTAGTTCCAAATTAAGCTTATAAGTATTTAATGTTTTTCTATGTATTTTAATTATGTATTCACTTTTGTAAATACATTCTTAAAATACATAGAAAACACCCAGACCAAGATAAGTAGCCATGTTCATCTTTGACATGTTTATATATTAATGCCTTTTATACACAACAATTTGTACCGATACATTTTACATACATGGGGTGTAAGTGATTCATTATCATCTTTGAACCAAACCCACCCTCACCTGCACGTGATGCATCCTGCTCAGTAACAAACAAGGCTCCGGGGAAGAGAGAGGTATTTTGCAAGCTGCCCGACTGGTGAAGTATCTCCACCTCACAGAATACCGCAGTCAAATAACAATTCCCTTTAGAGTTGTGTTACTGCCTGCATGAGTGATTCCCCTGGCTAAACGAATTTACTATTATACGAAACTAAAATAATGATACTTACGGCCACATCGAGTTCTCCTCTCGGTTGATATTGATACACTCCAAACTCATCTAGAGCTGTCTTTGTAGAATATGATATGTGAATTTTCATTGCTGGAATAAAATAGTATTAACAATAATTAAATATATTTTGGGGTGTAAGTGGTTCATCAACATCTTTGAAGCCAACTTCACCTGCATGCGGTGCACCCTGCTGATTGACAAATGAAGCTCTGGCGAAAAGCTACCTCCACCTCACAGAATACCGCAGCCAAATAACAATTCCCTTGAGGCTTGTTTTGTTCCTGCGAGTGAGTGAGATCACCTGAAAAAGGAAAGAGATGCTGCGTTGGCAGCGGGGGTGGCGGCGCGCGAGTGATATTTTATTTTGCGAGCATTAATATGGCCACGGTAGCCGCTTCACATGGCCGAATGCTTGTTTGCCACCCGAAGTAGTATAAAAAAAAACGAAAATGAAGGATGACTACAGTGAGTCACGTGACTTCCGGCGAGCCGGCATTGGGTTGTGGCGAACCGAACGCGGTCGCGCCGCCGTCGTCGTCTCTTTACTTGGGTGGGCGGCGACATTCGAGCGTGGTGGTCGTTTCTCTTAGCAATATTCTTTACATACAGAGATCACATCTTGTGGACCTGTCCTAGATACGGGGACGCCTTATTCAACAATTTTTTTGATGTATGCCTCCTTCAATACTTCAACGCTACAGCAACTATGTCATCTTTTCACCTCAACTGTGGCCTTCCTGTCGGTCTTTTGTGACCCCACGGTCTCCACTCCAATACGTCCTTACACCACGAATCTGACTTTCGGGCCACATGTCCCGCCCACTGCCATTTCAACTTCGCCAACCTATTAGTAACATCCGCCACTTTACTATGCCTTCTGAGCCACTTGTTTGTTTTCCTATGCTTTAGACTTAGAGTGACGCCTACAAGTTTTCTCTCCATTGCCCTTTGAGCCACAGTTAGCTTTGAGAGAATACCTTTTGTTGTAAGCCAAGTTTCGGCTCCATAAGTTCTCACTTACGGACTGGCTGGACGCACTGGTTACAAACTCGGGCATTCAAGTGGTTACTGATGTTTATCTCGAATACGAAAACTAAATTGGAGTAACCACCAATCTAAGCTGAAATTTGATTTTCGTAATAAAAAAATCCGATGGTAGTCGGGTTCAGCTTCGGCGGTAGGAAGCTTTATCGCCGGCACTCGTGGCTTTCTGCGGTACGCGGTAAGCCAACGCCACGCGCGTCGGCAGTCTGCAACCCGGCGGCATGTGTAGATATGCCATTATAGGACAGAAAAGATTTTAGTGTGTTATGAGCAGAGATCCGAATCTACCGGTCATTCCAGGTTCACACTGAAGTGATAATTAGGCCCTCTTTTTAATGAATCTACAATATTGACTTTGCCTACTGTCTTAGAAATATACAAAGCTCATTTCATCATCATCATGAACCTGTATCTACCCACTGTTAGGTTTGTTTCATTACTCCGTCATTTATAAACCGATTTGAGAAAAACTTTTTTTTTTTGAAAGAGTATACTTCCAGATTAGTCCCATATTTTTTTCATCATCAGCCTGTATCTACATACATAAATGTAGAGTAATGTTTGGAGTCGGTATTTTTTTTGTTAAAATTATTAACGATCCGGCACATCACTAGTTTGAGTTTGAGTTTATACTCCACCACCTACACCTCGTTTCAACGCGTAGGACCTCACAGCAAGTAAACACGAAATAGCCCCCTTACCACCATCTCTTATTGCGATTCAGTAATTGAATAGATTGCTTATTCATACCAATGAATAAGCGACTCTATTCCATTTGAAATAGTCGCTTATTCATTGGTATGAATAAGCATTCTATTCAGTTATTGAATCGCAATAAGAGATGGTGGTAAGGGGGCAGGGCTTATATGGTGTCTCACTTCGAGCAATTCGAAATCAATGAACCTACATGTAAATACAACAATACAGGAAGCCAACCAATTGCATACAATTGACTGAAAATCGAAACCATTCATTCATTTGAACAAACATAAATAAATAAATCGATACCTCCAATGAACACTACGCCAACTCAAAACATACACATCCAGATACACACCGCTAATATGAGTTATATATTTACTTAGCGGTTTGTATTTGTCGAATTGTATCATTAGTTCCATCAGTTATCACGGGGAATATCTTGACTTTTCTTTAATGGTACTAGAGATACAAAGTTGTGTCACTTGTACCATCAATGGTACTACTGGTCCGGAGGGGATTTTGTTGTATCTGTGTGTCTTTTATAAATAGAATTCAGGTAGCATAATGTTACTGAAGTCTTGAATCGATTTAGATAAAAAAAAGAAAACTATCGAAATTTTAGTAGGCGTAGTGTTCCTTGGAGGCATCGAAATATAAAATATAAATACAAATATTTCTGGACAATTTACACAGCGCCATCTAGTCCCAAATTAAGCGCAAAGCTTGTACTATGGGTACATTTTTTTTTTGTAAATACATACACATAATACATAGAAAACACCCAGACCAAGACAAACAGACATGTTCATGCACACAAATATTTGTCTTGTGCGGGAATCGAACCCGCGACCTTGGAGTCAAAGTCGCCGTTGCTAACCATTCGACCACCGAGCTCGTCAAACATGATAATGGAGTTTAAGGTGACGCATTGATTACGTGCTGATTATTATACCAATATAGGAAATTCAAAGGAATCGCTCTGTCCTATGCCTGGCTATGCCTCGTCATCGTCAACCCTTATTCATCCCACTGCTGGGATACGGGTCTCCCCTCAATCGAAAGGGAAAGGAAAGGCGAAATATATACATACTTCACCACGCTGTTCAATTGCGAGTTGGCGGAGGCCAGAGTTTTGAAGCCCCCCAAAGACCACACACTTGGTTTAACGACTGTCATCTAATGACAACAGCGATGACCGATGGCTTAGCGTGCCCTCCGACATAAATAAACCCATCCATGGGCTGGCTACGGCCGACGTTGCTTAACTTGCATGTTTAATTAAACTGACACGCACAACGACGCCATCAAGCTCCTCAAATAGCTATTAAATACAAATTTCAGGTTAAAAAAGTGGTACTTTTCTATCTTTTCTGATATTTTTTTGTTGTAAAAGTTAAGAATTCGTGTAACAGCAACCGACAAAATGAAGATCGTTACATGGAATATCAGATAGTCAAAAATTGCATTAGTATATTTTGTAGTTGTTGAGAAAAATCCAAGTCACTGCCTTCAAAATCGTCAAGGCATCGCCTTAAAATTTCGAATTAACTTAAATTATCCAACTCAACCCTCTTGAACAGTGTGACAGCGTTTTTACAAGCTTGCAATGTATGTATGTATGTACGAGTATGTAACTATGTTTGTTCAGGTGGAATCTTGCAACTCAATTTTGAAGCAAATATCTTCTATTCATTGGGCTGAAATTTGTATACACGTTTAGTTTGGATGACAAAGCATGATTACATGTGTAACGTCATTCTAAATCCAACATGGCGAAACATCCAAGATGGCGGACTAGTTATTTTTAATGTACTCCTGCAATATGGATGAAATGAAAGGGCTTGCTGAGAATAACTCGAAAAATAAAGTGACGTCATACTAAATCCAATATGGCCGACTTCTAAAGATTGCAGAATAAGATTTTTATGCTTTACTACAATATGGGTATCAAATGAAAGGGTTTGCTGAGAATGATTCAAAAAAGAAAATGACGTCACTCTAAATCCAATATGGCGGACTCTAAATGGCGGACTAAGTTTTTTATGATTTCCTAGAATATGGATATCAAATGAAAAAGGGCTTGCTGAAAACATAAATGTGTTGCGACTAAAGTCTTAACGTAGAAAAAATATACACTACTTGCATATGAGTCATTTTAGCGCATTTAAATAAAAGCTTGTTTTTAAAAAAGTTTTTTTTTTACTTTTAATTTATTTTGACGGTCAACACGTTATTACACCATTCAATTTCATGCAGTAATTTGCAAGTAGAGTCGGAGTTGTGTTGGATAATTGCTCCAGTGTGTGCAATAACTAACGTAAAGGTACCTTCTCCGGTGCTCTCCATCCTGCTAGCAGTATTAATAGTGTCTCCAAAGAGACAGTATCTAGGCATGGTGGTCCCCACTACACCAGCAACGCAGGGCCCGGTATTAACTCCTGCGCGGATACGAAGAGGCTCATCAGGCTGATGAGGCACTGTAGCTCCTTCTAGACTCCTCATTAAGGATAGAGACATATCTGCTATTTCAGTCACATGACGGTTGCCTGAAACACAAATTACTTAATAGTTACTTTATGGTATTAAAATTTCCCTCAGGGGAAAAAATCCTTAGCATTAAGAGCAACACTGAAATTTACGTGACACTGGAGTGTTTAATAATAATAATAACACTAACACGGCTCGCATCGTGAGAAGGTTCCTCACTCTGGAGCCTGACCACCGGTAGTTTGGGTCTTCGCTCCACTACCGGCGGGTGCCCCTCTTTTTTATATTTTTAAATGTATTTTTTTTATATTATATTTATATTTAAAAATGTAAAACAGGAGTAAAATGAGAAATAAATGATAGTAATAATAAATATAGTAATAGTCCGCAGGGCAGCTTGTGGCGAGCTGTTGAGTGAGTAGCGACACCACGGACCCGAGTCTCCAGAGAGTCGGTCAAGGCCTTCGTCTTCGACGTGTCTTCATCGGTCGGAGTGTGTGAAACACAAGAAGGCCCGCTTGCCTTAATTGGCCGTTCAGAGAGGAGCCGCTAGAGCTATATGCTCCAGGGGAGGAAGTGTTAAAGGGCATCACGCCGCCAGTAACTTCGGAGAAAGCGCAGCACACCTCTCGACATCCCTGAGTCACTCACACCGGTGTTGCCGCCGGCCGTTTTCCTGGCATTTCAGGGGCCCATCTAGTGAGTGGCAAGCCACGAAGCCAGCGCCTGCCGCAAATAACTAGCAATAAAAGCA
Organism: Hypsopygia costalis; assembly: GCA_937001555.2. NCBI lineage: Eukaryota > Metazoa > Arthropoda > Insecta > Lepidoptera > Pyralidae > Hypsopygia > Hypsopygia costalis. The sequence goes on along the minus strand of OW443337.2, from coordinate 4,319,116 downwards.
GTTATGGCAGGCGTCCGTCCCTCTTCTGTAATAGCCCGGTATTAAGTTCACCCAGATCTATGGAGCTATGGAGATCATAGCCCATTTATTTTCCATCACACTTCGCAATAGTCTCACCGCCTGCCGAGACCTGCTCATGGGTATATCGTTCCATTGACATATCCTGGAGCGGGTCACGGCGGGCGTACAACATTACATCAAACTTCTCAAAGGGGCCTCTACGCGTTGGATCCATATACCCGCGCACGCCTATCAAATGACCGGGCTTTACCCGTGAATTAAGAGAGATAATAAATAAATTTAAACAATGTATACAGCGCCATCTAGTCCCAAATTAAGCGCAAAGCTTGTGTTATTTACTTACTATACAATTGATAAATGTACTTAAATACATTTTTTTTGTAAATACATACTTATAATACATAGAAAACACCCAGACCAAGACAAACAGACATGTTCATGCACACAAATGTTTGTCTTGTGCGGGAATCGAACCCGCGACCTCGGAGTTAAAGTGGCCATTGCTAACCATTTGACCACCGAGCTCGTCAAAAGTTTGTCTAAAGAGGTACGCGCTATGTTGTATATCCCTACAGCACATGGCTCGACGTGTCAACGTGTAAACACCGAGCCGTGCACGAGCCGACGGCACGAGTACATTGAAAAACCTTATTTACAAAACAGGTAAACAATTGATTGCAGTGCCCGACTCGGCGTAGTGTGAGCCATCCTTAATCGTACCACAGTATAAGTAATAATACTACGTACAGTATGGCCACTCCCTGCCGCTCTCACAAGACGACCTCATCTCCCCTCTGAGACGAATCTGGAACCGTTCGCAAGGGCTACGACGCGAATCACGAAAGATAGTATAAAACCTATTCTCAACTGAACTTTTAAACAGTAAAATTTCTTATTATTTAATCATTACGATTCACTATTTGTTTTTTCATTACTAAATCAATTTAGATTCTCCAATTAACAATGAATTTTACATATTGCATCGTCGAAATCGTTAATTCGACAGTTCGACGTATTTGAAATTTATTACACACTAGCTGTCCCGGCGAACTTCGTACCGCCTAACAATCAATGAATGTCGTGGTACATATTAGCTGAACTAAATTTATGATTTTATGGAATTAAAACAATGAATAGTAGAAAATAATAGAGAAGCTCGATGGCGTCATTGCGCGTGTCAGTCTAATTGAACACGCAAGTTAAGCAACGTCGACCGTAGCCTGTACACGGATGGGTTTATATTACCTCGATCGAGCTCCTCCGTGATTCGAAAGACACGTTAAGCCGTCGGTCCCGGTTGTTATCATTAGCTCATCTTGAGCTCCTCCGTGCTTCGGAAGGCACGTTAAGCCGTCGGTCCCGGTTGTTATCATTAGCTCATCTTGAGCTCCTCCGTGCTTCGGAAGGCGCGTTAAGCCATCGGTCCCGGTTGTTATCATTAGCTCATCTTGAGCTCCTCCGTGCTTCGGAAGGCACGTTAAGCCGTCGGTCCCGGTTGTTATCATTAGCTCATCTTGAGCTCCTCCGTGCTTCGGAAGGCACGTTAAGCCGTCGGTCCCGGTTGTTATCATTAGCTCATCTTGAGCTCCTCCGTGCTTCGGAAGGCACGTTAAGCTGTCGGTCCCGGTTGTTATCATTTAATGACAGTCGTTAAGTCAGTGGCCTTTAGGCGGTTCGAAAACACTGGCCTCCGCCAACCCGCAGTTGAGCAGCGTGTTGGAGTACGCTCTAAACCCCTTCGGTTGAGGGAAGACCCGTATCCATAAAAACTGAAGATTTCATAAAAATAAAGATTTCCTTATTGTTAATTTTTTTTTAAAAAACGTTTTGTTTCATTTTTTTTAGTTTTGAAATAGGTTTTATCATTTTGGTGATTTGTAATTGTCATTTCTTTTGATGTTTACTCTGATTTGATTCTTGCGCTCGAACCCCAAGGGAAAAGCGTTTTCACCCCTATCGATTTGACATTTTTAAATTTTCATAACAAATCACAGACAACTTTCGCGACATAAAAGTGACACCAATCGATTTGACGTTTTCATATTTGACAACCAATAAATATCGTAATCCCTTTTTCAACTGACACTTTCATTTGTATGGGAAAATGTTTTTTCTTTTATTTTATATTTTCGAGAATTTTCCAATGTTTTTAAGAGTTATTCTGCTATTCGGGACGGAAACAAATCAAAAACCATGGCAATCGGTCCAGCCGTTCTCGAATTATAAGTGTTGTAACAAACACGACTTTCTTTTATATATATAGATTTTCAATAGAAAACCACAACATTAGATTGTATAATAACCAATTACAAGTTGCGTGAAACATTTATAGTACTTATAGCACGGTAATGTAACTGGATTTAATGCAGTCTCATAATCATAATCATTCAAAATAAACGTTTAAAGATATTTATTACGGGCCGTCCATTAATCACGTGAGGCTCCAAAGAGGGGGGAGGGGTTCGGTAAAAATCACGAAATATCACAAGGTTGGCTTAGTAAGATATCACGTACGTGTACTTATTTTTTGTATAGTTGTTCAGAGGAGTTATTTGACATAATGGCCTCCTTCTACTGTCGCACCGCTGGCCATCGACAGGAAATTCATCCTCACACGTTGGAGCCTAAATGATCACGTACTGTGCGGTTCCAGAGAAGTTTACATAGAATTACTTTTAACCTGCATTTAAAAATAATATTCCAAAAATTTTTTTGACGTGACAACGTCTTATAAATTGGTTAGCCGGGTGACACTTCAAGAAACTGGCTCACGTTATGCGCTTACAATGAGAGCGAGTGAAAGGCGCGTGCCTTTCACTCGCTCTCATTGTAAGAGCGTCCCTTCTAAGAGCGAGAGAGACAGACATAAAAAGTGAAAGGCATGCGTCCCTTCCACTCGAAAACATTTTACCACTCAAAGTCGTTGTCACGTAAAACTTTCGCCCGTATACCGACTTTACAGGCAACCAATTTTTTTTACTTGTTTTTTTGTTTGACTTGCACCTCATCAAGTATATCCAAGGGGAGGGGCGAAATTTAAAAATGCAAAAAAAAAACATCACGTGATTAATGGACGGCCCCTTAGTACAATATTACCTAAAGTATAACGTCTTACGTCACAGCGCAAGGACTTACTTCGCTATTCAGTCAACCCTAAGGACATCTATACAACATTTGCACGTATATACACGCGGTTTGTTTGTGTGGTCATAATTTGTACGGAGTGGGTACCATACATCTTTTGTTTGCACCGTGCAGTACGAGAGCCGTGCCGAGCAGAGCACATACTACACTCAATAACCCTGCATACGGTTCGTCACGTCGCACCGCGACTATCCGTGTGTTGAGGGACAATATTTATATTGCAAGCTTTCCATAACGGGCGGACAGTCATGCCGAACTACAGTATCGACCGCCCCATTTTTTTGCAGACTATAGTCACATGAGTAAAGAAACGGAACTATAGTCGTTTATAAACAAGTAATTACGCATCCATTACATTATCTTTCCCTTACGCTCTCATACTCAATCTCCCCTTAATGGAAAGAGTTTAGAACTCCACCACACTGCTCAGCTGGGTTGGCGACGGCCAGTGTTTTTAAGCCACTCAAAAGCTACTGGCTGGGTTGCGGGACAGGCCCACCACATATTCCCAACACGGTGTCTCTTGTGTAGCTAGAATTAACAGCGGCTACCAATAAAGAGGACCAATGAACAAAGAACTCCACTGCAGTTCAGTAAAACTACGGCTGCCTTGCAACTCTCTTTTTTTATATGTACTACGTCGAGTGGCAGACAAGCAATGTAAAACGGTTTCCGTAGCCATATTAATGCTCGCAACACAAAATATCGCTCGTGCGCCGCCACCTCCGCTGCCAACGCAGCATCTCCTTCCTTTCTGGTGACCTCACTCACTCGCAGGAACACAACAACCCTCAAGGGAATTGTTATTTGGCTGCGGTATTCTGTGAGGTGAAAGTATTCCCCAGTCGGGTAGCTTACAATTACGCTCCCTATCTCTCTTTTCGCCAGAGCTTCGTTTGTCAGTCAGCAGCGTGCACCGCGGACAGATGAAGTTGGCTTTGGTTCAAAGATATTGATGAACCACTTACACCCAACTCACAAAGAATTTAAGCACAAGAATTTATTGGGAGTAGGAAGCTTTTGGAATTTCACTTCCCCTCTTGGAAATGTGAGAAACAGCAATATGTATACTGTTTTGGGTTAATAACTGTCAACTATTGACAACCCACAACAGGCTGACGCACAATGTTTTTCTATAATGAGAACGTTAGTCGAAAATCAATTTTGTAAATGACAACTATCCACTTTTTTGTCTAATTTATTAGCCAGACAGTTGACGCACTTCTTTCTGCTATCAGAAGGTAATTTTAATAAATATTTCCGATTGTACATGTACATATTGATTAATTTGCGTGCTAAAAACGTTAAATTAAGTCGCTGTCTATTACACTGGTTATTTTTTAGTTGTGATGTCTAAAGTTATCTATTTAGTAACAATTTTTTATTATAGTCAGTTGAAGGTACGTATTCAACGTAACAATAGTAACATTTGTTTTTTGACGTGACAACGTCTTATAATTCGATGGAGTCGGCTGCACGCACGAAAAAACATGATCCATGCGGCGTTACCTCGCTCTGAGGCGTTCCATTAAAATTTTCTTTTGAAAAATGCAAACATTCCATCAGTATTTTCTTATGACGTTGTCACGTTCAACTATCGTCAGTAAACCGACTATATAGACAACCGATTTTTTTTTATTTGTGTATCTTTATAGAGGTGTAAAAAAAACAGACGAAATATCTTTCAAGTTTTTTTTAAATTCCGATTTTGATTTGATTGAAGTCTATGCATTTCTGTATGGTAGTTTATTTGTAGCGTATATAGTACAGACCTTTATTATGCGAATCTTTAAAAAGTCAAACATTTTTAATTGTTTGTCGACCTTAATTAAAAGATTTTTAAGTATCAACAAACAGTTAAAAGATTTTAATCGTTTGTTGATCTTTGACGCGCCACGTTATCTGACAGCGGACTGTACACCTTAAACACCTTTCATTAAAGTTGAAAATGGTTTGGCAAGTAGTTGAATAGCAAGCGGCGTAGGTTTATTATTTCATTTTAGTCACGTTCGACGTTTCGAGAATAAACTTAGAGGAAATTCTGTTTGGACATCCTGCAAATCTTAATAATCCTTTAGCAAAGAAATTCAAACATTTAGATCTTATTATTTTGGAAATAACAAAGGCTCAAGGGAGATCAAGCATAACTAAAGTTTATTTATGGCGGCCACCCTACGGTACACACACTCTGCGTTTCAAAAGTGTGCAGAAAATATTCCTTTCGCATTTAGCATTTTTCAAAGTCATTGCTAAGAAAATAAGATCTTACCAGGCAATACTTCAGAATAAATACATTGGAAATGCGTAGAACTACGCATAATGCCTTATTTGTTTATAAAATTATTAATAACTAGCTTTTGCCCGCGGCTTCGCTCACGTGAAATTCGGAGATTTTAGATTATTTAAGCCAACTCTAACACGCAACGCAGCCACCTTCATGTAACACGTTTAATTGTACTAAATACGAATGCAAGAACTTTCCCGATAACTGCAACAGCCGCCCCGCCCCGTTCCCGCAAATACAAATACAAATTTAAAAACCTATTAGGATAACACAAGTCTTATTCCATCAGCTTAAAAAGGATAAATCAAACTTTAAAAATTACACCGACTTCACAAATCTCAGGAGGTCGGTAGTAGTTATTTTTGACTTTTTCGTGTCAGTATTTTTCAGTTGGTTTATTTTTTATTAGTTTGTTTCTTTTTTATTGAATACTTTTTTTATTTATTTATTATAATAATGGGTAAGTAGTAGTGGCATGGTACCTTCTAGACGAAAATACATGAATAACTTAATTAAGAAAACTCAACGCTATATGCAAATTATGTAACTTAATGTAGTAGTGATTATATATAAGTAATTATGTAACTAAATGCAAATTATGTAACCGAATGTAGTAGTAGTAAGACCATGCCTATAAATTTCAACCCTTTCTCTCGATTTCCCCGGTTGCCCATCATCAGATCCTGATATGATTAATAATGTAATTAATTTGGGACCACCTGAAGAATGTACCCCTCAAACAAATAAGAATCATTAAAATTGCTGTACAATTGACGGAGAAATAATTGAAACTATATTAAAAAGAACAGTCGAACATAGAACCGCCCTACAGGTACAACAAATAACAATAACAGGTAATTTCTGGGACAAAAACTATTATATGTCCTTCCCCAGGACTCAATATAAATATCTCTCAAGTAAGAGTGAAGAGGTCGCATTTACAATTTTAGTATTTATATTTTGGCGTTCCGAAAAACGGTAAAAACGACACATATATTGATATATAGACATTTCAACCCCATCGCACCCCAATAGGGGATGATGATCAGCCACGTTGAATTTTAAAATCGTTCTTGTTTTCGTAATCAGCGACCAGATAAACCATGAAAACAATACCCATGACGATTTTTTTTACTTTTTGATCCCATTTTACCCTTTTAGGGTTTAAATTTTGGTGAAATACGTGTTTACTCATTTATCTATAGAAGTACTCGTGTAAAGTTTAGGATAAAATAGTCCAACGCATCTCGTTTCCCCATACAAACATTGGACCTCCGTTTCACCCTCTTAGTGGTAAAATTTTAAAAGTCCTTTAAGTAATTTCGTGTCCGCTATGTTATATTTTCAAATCGATGCCATTTTCGTAATTGACATCCCTGAAAACCATAGAATCAACACCCATATTGATAATTATGACATTCCAAACCTATCGCACCCTCACAGGAGTGATTTTATGTGTTTATGTGTCACCTTGGCTTTCGCCCGCGGCTTCGCTCGCGTGACTTTCGGGGCAAACACGTGTTTACTAATTAATCAATAGAAGTACTCGTGTAACATTTAGGATAAAATAGTCCAACTAATCTCGTTTTCCCATACAAACTTTGGACCTCTGTTTCACCCTCTTAGAGGTAAAATTTGAAAAATCTTTTTAAGTAATTCGTGTCCACTACATTATACTTTCAAATCGATGCCATTGTCGTAATTAACGTCCCAGAAAACCTAAGAATCAACACCCATATTGATATTATGACATTTCAACCCTATTGCACCCCTACAGAGTGGTCACGTCGGCTATGTTGGATTATAAAATTGTTGTTGTAATTGTTGTCGTAATCAGCGACCCGATATACCATAAAAACAATACCTATGACGATTTTCTGACTTTTTCACCACATTTTAGGCATTTCAACGCCATCGCACCCCAATAGGGGATGATGGTCACGTTACCGCCCTACAGGTACAATAAATAACAATAATAGGTAATTTCTGGGATAAAAACTATCTTAGGTATGTCCATTCCCAGGACTTAAGGTATCTCTCAACCATATTTCATCTACATCGGTCCAGCGTTTTAAGCATGAAGAGGTAACAAACATTCTGTCGCATTTATAATATTAGTATGATATATAGACATTTCAACCTCATCGCACCTCAATAGAGGTTCGTCATGGGTATGATGGTCACGTTAGCCACGTTGAATTTTAAAATCGTTGTTGTTTTCGTAATCAGCAATCCGATAAACCATAAAAACAATACCCATGACGATATTCAGACTTTATGACCCCATTTTACCCTTTTACGGGTTGATATATTTTCAAATCGATGCCATTTTTTAATTGACGTCCCAGAAAACCATAGAATCAACACCCATATTGATATTATGACATTACAACCCCATCGCACCCCCACAGGGGTGATTTTATGTCACGTCGACTATGTTGGATTATAAAATAGTTGTTGTTTTCGTAATCAGCGACCCGATAAACCATAAAAACAATACCCATGACGATTTTCAGACTTCTTGACCCCATTTTACCCTTTTAGGGATTGAATTTTGAAAAATCTTGAAACATGTGTTTATTTATTTATCTATAAAAGTACTCGTGTAAAGTTTCAGATAATATAGTCCAACTTATCTTGTTTCTACATACAAACTTTGGACCCCCGTTTCACCCCCTTAGGGGATGAATATCTAGCAGTGAATAGATACAGGCTGATGATAATGATGATGATGATGATGTTATATTTTCAAATCGATGCCATTTTGGTATTTGTCGTCGCAGAAAACCATAAAATCAACACCCATAGATAGATAGATAGATAGAATATGCTTTATTTACACTATACAAGCTACAGAAACAATTTATTCAACATACAGAAAATATTCACTTAAAGAGTAGGTATGTAAGTGCAACAAGGCGGCCTTATTGCTAAGAGCAATCTTTTCAAGGCAACCTTAAGGTAACGAATACATTAAATGAAATAGGTAAGGTTCGCAAGACGACGGAAATGTTGATATTGATATTATGACATATCAACCCCATCGCACCCCCACAGGGGTGATTTTATATAACGTCGACTATGTTGGATTTTAAAATAGTTGTTGTTTTCGTAATCAGCGACCCGATAAACCATAAAAACAATACCCATGATGATTTTCAGACTTTTTGTCTCTATTTTACCATTTTACTCATTGAATTTTGAAAAATACTAAAATACGTTTTTACTTATTTATGTACAGAAGTACTCGTGTAAAGTTTCGGATAAAATAGTCCAATTAATGTTGTTTCCCCATATAAACTTTGGACCCTCGATTCACCCTCTTTAGGGATGAATATCAAGCAGTAGATAGATACAGGCTGATGATGATGATGATAATGATGTTATATTTTGAAATTGATGCCATTTTCCTAATTGAAGTCCCAGAAAACCATAGAATCAACACCCATATTGATATTATGACATTTCAACCCCATTGCACCCCCACAGGGGTGATAAAATCACCCCCGTGGGGGTGGTGGGTGTCACGTCGACTATGTTGGATTATAAAATAGTTGTTGTTTTCGTAATCAGCGACCCGATAAACCATGAAAACAATACCCATGTCGATTTTCAGACTTTTTGACCCCATTTTACCCTTTTAGGGATTGAATTTTGAAAAATCCTGAAACACGTGTTTACTTATTTATCTATAGAAGTACTCATGTAAAGTTTCGGATAAAATAGTCCAACTAATCTTGTTTCCCCATACAAACTTTGGACCCCCATTTCACCCCCTTAGGGGATGAATTTTGAAAAATCCTTTCTTAGTGCACCCCTAGACGTCATAAGGAGCCAAATTTGGAATCTCTAGACCAAGCGGTTTGGGCTGTGCGTTGATATATATGTCAGTCAGTCAGTCAGTTTCTTCTTTTATAGATTTAGATAAAATAGCATGTCCTGAATTGCTAATTCTTGTAAAATTTCGCTTACCCACTAGGATACCACGCAAACCCATAACACCACTTTATCCTCCACTTCGTAGAACTGCCTTAGGAAGTAATTCTCCTATACCAAGATTTTGCAGTGATAAACAACTGTTATAATCAAGTTACCAAGTTACTTAGTCATATTTTTATTTTATTTTATTTAATACAAATATTTTATATATTTTAAACAAATATTTTCTAGAAATTATTCATGCTGTGTTTGCCTTTAAATAATTGTTACATTTAGAAATAATACCGAGAACTGTATTAAATTGATTAAATTTATTCTGTTAAGATTTGATTAAATTTATTATGATAAGATTTGATTATTTTATTTTCATAAAATTTGGTTTTTTATTTTTATTTTATTTTACTAGTTACAAAAAAATTCTAGAAATTATACTTGCTGTGTTTGCCTTTAAATAATTGTTACATTTAGAAATAAGACCGAGAACTGTATTAAGTAAGTGTTTCAGTGGAAACAGTTGTTGGTAAGCCTGAATAAATAAATAAATTATTTTATTTTCATAAAATTTGGTTTTTTATTTTTATTTTATTTTACTAGTTACAAAAAACTTTCTGTTTTCATAATTCGCTATGAACGTTTTTTTTATACTACTTCGGGTGGCAGATAAGCATACGGCCCGCCTGATGTGAAGCGGTTACCGTAGCCATATTAACGCTCGCAACATAAAATGTCGCTCGCGCGCCGTCACCCCCGCTGCCAATGCAGCCTCTCCTTCCTTTCTGGTAACCTCACTCACTCGCAGAAACACAACAACCCTCAAGGGAATTGTTATTTGGCTGCGGCATTCTGTGAGGTGGAGGAGGTACTTCGCCAGTAGCTTACAAAATACGCTATGACCTACCTCTCTTTTCGCCAGAGTCTCCTTTGTCAGTCAGCAGGGTGCACCACGTGCCGGTGAGGTTGGCTTTGGTTAAAAGATGTTAATAAACCACTTACACCCCAATTAAGATATTAATTTTTTTTTCAGTAGATTAAATTTAGTCAGTAGAATATTTCTAAAATTCAAAATTAATATAAAACTCAATTCAAAATTATAAAGGAGATTGACCATTGGGCAGTACTCTTAGGTTATTTGCCATCGTCACTCTAATTCTTCAGCTTTCCAACTTAACCATACAGTTACAGATCTAAGCTAAAAAGGGGTTCACAATTTTTGAACAGAGGATTTATGTTTACGTAGTACATACTATTAGTACATATACTGTGGTATGGTCTAACATAATCTAAAATCAAACGCATTTTATTTCTTAAATATTTTTGAACTCCGGAATGCAATACCCTCCAAACATTCTAGAACGTATATAATGATAGAACTAAGTGAAGGTTATATAATGATGATACAACAATTTTATTATCAGTACTTTTTTCCATACACGAATGGGCAATCTACTTTCGCAATTTTCAAATCATTACATAATTCATCATTATCATCATCAGGTCATTTTAGTCTCCACTACAGGCGCACGACCCTCTCTCGGCCTACACTCCCCACGCTGGCCAGACGGGTTGGGGAAGCCTGATCGATGTTTTATAATGTATTTCCCTTAGTCACCTTGTACGACATCCACGGGAGGAGACGGAGTGATTCTATTCTAGTCTGCCGGAAACCACACGGCCAAAACTTACATAATTATAATATTACATAATTATAAAAGAATAATGTGCGCAGTACACACCGTAGCGAAAAGTCCTAGGTCTGTTGTATGTAGTACCAGTCAAATAAGTCAAGTTTAGAGACCGAGTTGAATGACTTGTTTATTTGCGTTGTGAGATCTTCATTTCAAATTTGTGTCATTAAGAAATTGATCATTAGTGTAATAACATTTATTGGTTAATATTTTCTTCAATTTATTGGTAGAAACTTTCTAGTAGGGCTCGGATTTTAATTTGTCTGGAATCTTTTTAAATATTTTAGTAAAACTTATTATTATATTGGATTTAGTTAAAGCTAATTTTTGATTCGTGTAATAATTATGTTTTATCCTTTTTGTAGTGAAAACTTCTTTAGCGGCGTGGTGCACTTTTTGGGATGGAAAAAATATTAAACTCGCGTCAGGACACAACGGCCTGATCGAAAATTCGTAAGACGGAGGGAGCGTAGAACGCCGGTGCGGCGTAGGAGAATAACTGATATCCCCCTCTATTTCTACCGCGCGGCGAAAATGTATGTCTGCTCCTGCTGTTTATTTTTAATGTAATATAAATTGTCATGTTTGTGTACGATAGCGCAATAAATGAATATTGTATTTTGCCACATAAATGTTAGTATTTTTATACTGATAAATAAAGCAATTCGTGCGAATTTATTCCCTAACCATTCCAAACTATTTAAAAATGCACAACGTTAATGTTAAAGTTTTCACTTCTGCCGGCACTCCCGAAGTGCAACCCGTTTTGTTATATTTAAAGAATGTACTGTGTAATAATTTCTCACCACCACGTCAAGGATAGATAGAGGGTAGGGTAATGTAACTCACGAATATCACGCCTGCACATAAAAGGAATTCGGTCAAACTATCATCCCTCGAGTGTTTGACATTTTTGTGAACGGACTGTATACTGTAAATTAAAATAATGTCGTAATGTAATGTAAATTCTTTCGGAACGTAATCATAACTAAAACACTTAAGTATAAATTAGAAAAGTTTATTTAATCATCTTTTTTTATTTTAAACCCTTCTTAAAGCCTATACTATAATTAGGGCCAACCTTCCCATACTTCGTTGAACACTGTGCGACGGCTTAACATGTCCTCTGAAGTACGGCAGAGCTTGAGATAAATAAATTTGTTATCTTGCACATTCAATTAGACCAGGGGTTCCCAATCTTTTTCAGCCCGCGGCACAGTTACAAATTAAGTATTTTGTCACCTACCGCTAGTCAGAAAAAGATACAGTAGAAAGAAATAGGCTCCTACAATAATAGTAGTTAGGTTAGGTAGATAAGAACAAAAATTAACACATGTACCAAATGAAATGGACTTTTTTTATTATAAAAGAATTGGACGCGAACGCGAATATTTGTAGTTTAGGAAAATGGTAATGGATCGACTCACGGTGCCCCTCTTTACTTTCTACTTTCTTTGGGAACCCCTGGATTAGACTAATACGTGTAGCTACACCATCGAACTCGTTGGCGTAATTACATTACATTTACTGAATGTACAACCCATTGTTATCCCAAATAAAATATATGAAAAAAATAAAGAACTGAGTAAAGATAGATTATTAAGCCTCATAGCTTTTTATAACATAGAAAACTGATTATATTTTCTAAGTTACAAAATATTTTCCACCCTTTCGACGCTACAGTTATTATATATTTGCAGAAAATAATACATTTTTCTCCAACAATAGCGAATAAATAGTATTATATTCTAAATTCGGTAAGAAAGGTTAAGCATTTTCCCCAAATATAATGTGATAATAAGCTCACCATTTCTCTGCGGCAGTCCAGAAACCACCATGTACGCGTCGCCGATCGTCTCCACTTTGTATACATTGTATTGCATTATTTTTTCGTCAAACAACCTGAAAATATGTAATACAGTATTTCATGTAAATTACAGAAACGATTGACACTATGGATTGACAAAAGTAATTACCTCTTAAAAACATTCAAAATATGAACTTTATCAAAAAGTAATAACAGTATATGTAATGTTTAACAGGTTCGCAGTCCAATGACGCACATGAGCCTCATATGACGCATATGTGCTTCATGGCCAGTGATGTAGATTATGTATGTAGATTATTATTTCAATCACTGTGACACATAAAGTATCTTAAAATAGTTGAAGAGAATGACGTAACTTAATACGAAACTTCATGAGCGTTAGGTGTCATTATTACTATGGGGACGTATACAAAGAAGATCGCAAATTGCTTCGGGACTGTGAACCTGTTAAGAACAGCAATTAGCTGAATGCAGTGCGAGCTATACAGCAAATGTGTCAGTGACGACAGATGTTGAACGCAGAGAGGACTTTCTATATATCATTCGCCATAGGCAGGGAATTCATCATCATACATTCAAATAGGGCGCGTACGTGTGTACTAAGACTCCAGAGTTTTCTACCTAGAACTCTCAAGTCGGGAATCAACTTTGGCTTGCCAAAGTTTTCCCAAGAGACTACAATATGGGGTTCTTCAAGAAAGACGTAAAGAGGTTTACACGGGGTCGGCAGTTCGTGAGTGATGCCTCTGGTGTAGCAAGTGTGCATAGGTTGCCAACCTAGTCACCCTAATCGTACAAATAACGTGGGTGTATATACTCACTATAACCTTTTTAATGGTAGTCCTATACTTCACTCTCAACCCTCTCTCTCATACGTAGACGAAGTTGCGCAGGTCAGCTATGAATGAATAAATGAACGAATAAATGAATGAATGAATGAACGAATGAATGAATGAATGAACGAATGAATGAATGAATTCTAGTTATATAAAGGTCGGTCATGTTCAGAAATACGAAATAAGCTGATACCCATTATTGAGTGGAGCGAGCGGAACGAGCAGCCCCTTACCACCAACTCTTATTGCGATTCAATAACTGAATAGAATGCTTATTCATACCTTCAAAATAACTGAATAGATTGCTTATTCATCTACTTCAAATTGAATAGAGTCGCATATTCATTGGTATGAATAAGCATTCTATTCAGTTATTGAATCGCAATAAGAGTTCGTGGTAAGGGGGCAGAACTCCTAAATACGTCGAAAAGTAATTCATGGAAATGAGGTTCCAAAACCACGAAACTAATTAAAGACCTCGACATGCTTGAGGTTAGTGTCGAAAAAAAATTGAGATCGATCATGTCCTTGAGGAATGATCATCAAATACATTTTCCATTGAAATCAATGGAAAACACCACTCAACTTCGATTTCGGCCCCGTGGGCTAAAATCCAGACCTAGTTTATTGTGAAGAAAGACATGTTTGTTTGAAATGTGGATGGCATTGGTGCTAAATATAGGTAATTATAACTTCTGAATTACGCTTAACAACAGTTAATTATATTATCTGCTTTCTCCGTGTGACGGGCGCTGTTCATGTTGTTGATGTTTCACATTTGGGATAATACCCCGCCGGCACATTTGTCTAATTTGGTTTCGCTGACAGAAAGCCTTTGTTTATATATATGTATAATAAGACGTAATTTAGTATACTCTACTTTGTGTGCTTTCGCCACCGGTTAGTTCAGGCAAGCTACTGACGGCCGGTGTCAGTACTGTAGAAAGATTGAGGGTAATAAAAATAAACCGGTTTTTGTCCGAAACTAGTGTTTGATTGACGTACCTCACACAACATGGCGCAGCCGGCTTAGAATAATACGAAATATAATACTAGGTACTATGCTAAATACATGCGTAGATTTGGAGTTAAACATTGTTTTATTACTACAGTATCAATATATGTAAATATTTTACTTTTAGAAGTGAAAACTTCTTTAACGGCGTTGTATACTTTTTGGGATGGGTAAAAAATGTTAACCTCGCGTCAGGACACGTGACCTAATCGAAAATTCGTAAGACGGAGAGAGAGTAGACCGCCGGCGCGGCGTAGGAGAGGAAGTAATATCCTCCTCTCTTTCTACCGCGCGGCGAAAATGTATGCCTACTCCTGCAGTTTATTTTTAATGTAATGTAAATTGTCATGTTTGTGTACGATAACACAATAAATGAATATTGTATTTTACCACATAAATGATAGTACTTTTTAACCGACGAAAAAACGGACGAGGTTCTCAATTCGACACGTATATTTTTTTTTTTTTTTTATGTATAATCATGCACAACTTTTTATAGAGTAGTCCGATTTTGATAATTCTTTTTTTATTGGAAAGGGTATACCCCAAAGTTGGTCCCATATAAATTTGGAAAAAATAATCAACCCTAAGGGTAGGAAAACAGAGGATGATTGATTGTTCACTCACTGATTGTAATGTAAAACCACGCATAACTTTTCACAGAGTAGTCCGATTTTGATAATTCTTTTTTTATTGGAAAGGGTATACCCCAAGGTTGATCCCATATAAATTTCGAAAAAAAATTCAACCCAAAGGGTAGGAAACCAGGGGATGATTGATTGTTCCCTCACTGATTGTGATGTATGACGCATAACTTTTCACAGAGTGGTCCGATTTTGATAATTCTTTTTTTATTGGAAAAAGTATACCCCGAAGTTAGTCCCAAATAAATATGAAAAAAAAAATCTATCCTAAGGGTAGGAAAACAGGGGATGATTGATTGTTCACTCACTGATTGTGATGTATGACCACGCATAACTTTTCACAGAGTAGTCCGATTTTGATAATTTTTTTTTTTTTTGGAAAGGGTTAGCTCGCTGTTAGTTCCAAATAAATTTGGAAGAAAAATATCAACCCTGATGGTAGGAAAACAGGAGATGATTTATAGTTCATTCACAGATTTTAATGCTGAGTTGTGTATTAGAAAAAAAAAACAAGTTTGGGGTGCAAGTGGTTCATCAACATCTTTGACTCAGCTCAGCTCAGTTCAGCAGCTCGAAAGCTAACTTCACCTGCACGTGGTGCACCCTGCTGACTGACAAACGAAGCTCTGGCGAAAAGAGAGGTAGGGAGCGTAATTGTAAGCTACCGGACTGGGATATGTACCTCCACCTCACAGAATAACGCAGCCAAATAACAATTTCCTTGAGGGTTGTTGTGTTCCTGCGGTATACCTTGCTGTTAGTTCCAAATAAATTTGGAAGAATCATTTCAACCCTAAGGGCATCCCGCATCTTCTAAATTCTAAACTTACTCTTACTTTAATTTTCACTTGACGTTGGCAAAGTAACATATTGCCACAAGGAGAAAAAAAAAACACAGGTTGCACTACGGGAGTGGCGGCAGAAGTGAAAACTTGACCATTAACGTTGTGCATGTTTGAATATTTAGGAATAGTTAGGGAATAATTTCGCACGAATTGCTTTATTTAACAGTATAAAAAACTTTTTAACAAAAAAATTAAACCGCCGAAAAAAAGGAAAAGCAAAATAGTTATTTGTTATGCAAGGCTGCAAAGTTAATTTTTGGCGCGAGTACCTTGTATTGAAACCTGAGCAAGCGAAGGATTCTAGGATTGAGCCACGAGCGAAGCGAGTGGTTCAAATATAGAATCCTGAGCGTAGCGAGGGTTTCAAAGGTACGAGACGCTAAATAACTTTGCTGCCGAGCGCAACACACAACTTTTCCCCTCACTAAAGCGAGGAAAATGTTAGGTGCAAGAAAAACAGTTTTAATAAATATTAAATTACTGTTTATTTATTTCAAAAATTAAAAGTAAAATTACTACAATTGGTAATATTGAAAGTTAAATTTTTTTTTGGAACTGATATGTTTGTGTTTGTAACTTGTGTACAAACTGTTACTAGGTAAATTATTTGGCAAATTTGCGGAACACTGCTCAATTTCATTGGATTCCATTGTGAATGTTGGAGACAGAGACGGATTGGCAGGCGATTCAGAACGATATTTTATTGCGCTGTCTTTGGAAGTTGAAGGACAAGTCCAAGGATCTGGGCAAGACTGTTTTAAAGATATACCTCCAACGATGCCTTTGCATATTTTTGACTTGTTTTCTATAGAATCCTCTATGTATCCTTCTGCCACGGTACTGGACTTCCAGCCGCCGTGACGCTTAAGCGTGGTCAGATCAGCGCCCGAATCAGCCAAAAGTGTGGCCGACGTCCTCCTAAAACAATGCCCCGTGTATTGCTCTGGTTCCTGTAGTCCAAGGAAAGTGGCAATTTCTCGTGGCAAACCACCAATTTTACTACTTCCCATAGGCTGTCTTACACATTTTCCTTTGCGATATTGCAAAAAAAATCGATCGATTGGTGTATTAGCAGGGCGCAAGGCTTGATATTTATCTACAATTTTGACATATTCGTCACGAATTACGAAGTTCCTATCAATATTGGTCTTCGTATTTGATAACTTAACCAACAGCAACTTTTTTGAATGCTTCTCAATGTTTTTCGTTGTAAGATACGTGAGTTCATTAGTCCGGCACGCCCCACTTATGCCAATAATGAGGACAACCTGTAACGCAAAGAAAGAAAATAAGTTTTACGGCAATACATACTTGCACGTAAAAGTACCTACTTTGAACAAAGATGTTACATTAAAAAAGCGAAATACGTACTTTTGTAGCAAGAAATTCGGAGTCAGGCGCTTCGTTGAGAAACTCTTCAATGTTAGAAGCGGTGAAAATCTTGGATTTCTTTGGTTTGTGGCTGCTTGCCTTTTGCTTTAAAAACGCCAGCAGTTTGGAATATTTTTCTATGTGAACATCATTTTTTGTTTTTACTGTGGCTTTAAGCATCGAGTAAATACTCCAAAGTGTGCTTGATTTTCTTGTTTCAGAGAGTTCAATGAAGTATGATAGCATTATTGTCTCCGAAAACGTTTTCGCGTCTTTGGAATGTCTCCATGCATTGAACAAATCGTACGCTTTTATGTATTTTTCGCGCGATTTTTCCGGAAGAAAACTCAACTCGGCATTATGTACCGCTTGCACTAATTCTGCAGGTGTTAAATTTATATCTTCGTCGCTGCTAGCTTCGCTCATATTTTATGATTTCTTTCGATTTTATCAAAAAACAAACCAAAATAATGGAAGTAAAGTGAATTCAATAAAGAGAAGAAAATTTTAAAGTTTTTTTTTTTAATCAAATTTTCTTGCCGGCCAGTGCGATTCTTTAAATGAGGCTGGCGCATGACATGAAATAAGTATTTGCATTTCAATCATCAATGGACTGGCTGCAGAGAATATAAACTATTACGAAACCAATGAGGTTCTATATATATGTAATTTATTGTACGAAACCTTTATTGAATAAAAATATTCGAATTTTAAAAACACTTTCCACGCTAGCGGATAAAGTGCGATTTTCCACGCAGATTTCGAATGATAAACAGAGCTTTTACGAGCTAGTGAGGTTAAAAATAATAAACTTTGTTTTTATTGACCTTAATAACTAAGTTCTTAAACTAATTTAAGTACACTTAAGTAATTTTGAGTCGGCGCCAAACAATCAATGAACAAAGATCACTAAATTACCTCAAATTTAAAGAAATAAAAATAACCAAATCAAATTAACAATGCAACGTGAAATCTCCAACGATAAACAAAAATATTCCAAAAAATGCGTGTTTGGCGCCGACTCAAAATTACTTAGGTGTACTTAAATTAATTTAAGAACTTAGTTATTAAGGTCAATAAAAACAAAGTTTAACATTTTTGCTTTTCATTTTTTTCGGCGGTTTAATTTTTTTGTTAAAAAGTTTTTTATACTGTTAAATAAAGCAATTCGTGCGAAATTATTCCCTAACCATTCCTAAATATTCAAAAATGCACAACGTTAATGGTCAAGTTTTCACTTCTGCCGCCACTCCCGTAGTGCTACCTGTGTTTTTTTTTTTTCTCCTTGTGGCAATATGTTACTTTGCCAACGTCAAGTGAAAATTAAAGTAAGAGCAAGTTTAGAATTTAGAAGATGCGTAACTCCAGACCTGGAACCAAAACGAACTTCATACCTACATACGAACTTAACTAGTTACCTACTTATATAAGTACAATGTGAACTATGATATTACTATCATCTACCTACTGTTAGTTCTAGAGTTGAATGTTATTTAATGAAATGAACTCTGAAATTATATTTACATAGAATTACGTAGTACTATTACTTATACTGTGATAGAATGAATTTACATATGGTACTTCAGGACAGTAATTATTATAATGGCCAACAATTTAATAGACAATTCTTATGTCAAGTCTAGAAGAATTAAAACAACTAAAGAGATCTATCACAACCACAGACATTCAATATAGTAAGCAGAATAAACATTAGAAGTTCTCATACACACAACCGCAAATACAGGGACGGAGTTACTAATCACGAAAAACATATTTACAAAAAAAACGAAATCTAAAACAAATATTGCATTGTATCAAATCGCACATTGATCATTATAGGAATATCCTAATGCAATAGTGTATTATTCCTATTATCACAACTTGTAATCTATTACAAATATACTTAGAACTTAGAACTATTTCATTGTTGTGAATCCACTCAGAGTACAGGAGATGAGCTTTTATGTTTCGTCTGCTTATTGAAATTGAATGTCTGTGATCACAACCAACATAATTGTGCTTATAAAACATATAGCGAATTGGTAAAGAGTCCGTCTGATATTGTGAAGCTAAAATGGAAACAGGCATTTGCATCTAAACACGATTCAGAAACCATTACATCAGGAAATGTATCCAAGGACAGGGAAAATTGGAAAAAATCCTTTCTAGTTTATTACGATACGTGCTTCTTTTCAAAGAAAGACGCAAAAGTTCGAATTAATATTGTTCTCCGCTTAATAGGAGACAGAGTCGTAAAGTACCTATACGACCAATTCAAGGAAAGTTTTTTTAATATAACCAGTTTGATCCAAAGTTTAACAAGTTTTTCGCGCAGAAGAAAAAAAAATACTGTTTTGTGTAATTGTTTCTTCACACGTGATCAGCTTGAGGGTAAGTCCATCGGACAATATACATTTGAATTTATACGTAAGCTGGCCGAATTATGTGAATTTAAAGAACTTAGTGATGATGACAGATAATGCGCGATTAATCAGTAATGATCGATTAATCTGTGGAACAAAAGAGAACGCATTGAAAGAAAGATTACTTCGAGAACCAATTTTAACGTTACAAAAATCTTTGGATATTTGTAATGTTGCACAGCTATCGAAAATGCACGCAGGTTCTATCAAGAAGGAATGTGCGGCACGTCATAATTACTTGATTGGAAGAAGCAGTAACACTATATTATATAATCAAGATGAGGATGAATAGAGAGCCTACTGGATATCAAGACGGGGACAAAGGCCGAGTCGTGGACGAGGAGTAGGTCGGGGACGACCCCGGCCAGCTCCGTCGCGCCAATCATAATACCGAGTACTTCGCCTTAAGATAAATAAAAATCAACACAACGTTTCCGAGTTTGTACGAAATGTGGTATGAAGTACAGTAATACGATAAAAGTCCAGCGTTCGGAAAGAAATCAATGATGTGCAATAAATATAACCATTTTCCAAGAGTATGTCATACATTAATTGAAATGCAATCTCACGACGATAACCCCGATCAGGTAATTTATTATCTTAATAATTGTAGCAATACCTAGTCTGTAAATTTATTATTAAACAACAGGAGATATCTTTCAAAATGACAGGTTCTGCCGTAAACGTGCTTCCCCGTAGTTTCCTGAAGCTAGTAGGTATTTGCGGTAGAGAATTGATTGCAAAATCTATTAGGTTGCGGGTTATTCTGGTGGTGACATAAATAATATTGGCAAGTGTAATTTAAAAAATAAATACAAACAAAATTAGTACCTGGTTAAGTGAGACATTAAGGGACCTGTAAATTTGTATCAATTAGAGGTATTCCACTTACCCAGTGTCTCAGATATCCAGGTATAAATAAATATCTGTCTCATTTACAGAGGGTTCCTTTAATAGAGGTCAGAATACAGGTTATTTCAGTTACGGAGGTGCGATTATTAAACAAAATAACGTATTATTATTATTTAAATAGTTGTCTTGGCCAACTTGTGAGATAAATATTTTTTTGAAAAATGGAAAAATTCACCTGCCCCCCCCCCCCCTAGGTGGGATCCCACCTAGGTGAATTTTTCCATTTTTCAAAAAAAAAATTAACGTATTATGTATTTAATCAATATAAGTGAGTTATTGGAAATTAAAAAAATAATATTAAACGTAATGAATGTAATAAACAAAAATATTTAACCACGTTTTTTTTTATAAATAGTACAAAAATGTAAACAAAATGTATCAATTATTAAAATCGATAATTTTAGTTTGTCTTTGGACGTATCAGCTATCAGATGTTTTTCGATGTTATAAATTTTATCAAATATGCTTTGATCGCCCATTGATGTCATTTCAAAATAACTGTGCAAAGTTTCTACTGAGTTTGCTTCTAGAGAGGTGATAAATTGGTGTTGTCTCAGTTACAGAGGTTAATGCATATAAAATTCACTCGCTGTCTCAGTTACAGAGGTAACTATGACTATAAATCGAAAGAACTAATCCCAGATACTAGAGGTTTGCTTCGTCCCAATAACAGGGGTAATTCAGTGCCAAAGTGTTGGGACCTCAGCATGAGTTCCAGTCATGGAGTTTTCTCACTTATACAGGTCCCACTTAACCAAGTTTCACTGTATATTGTAGGTTTTTAAATAGCAAATGTTAATTCTCCTCCTATTTCGGCCGCGAGTCATGCCAAGAATTAAATTTAATAAAATTAAGACTTTCCGTAGATCAAGTAAGTTATAGTTGCAATAGCGAAATATTTAGAGAATATACAGATGTGTTTGAAGAAATGGTTTGCATTTTTTATACTACGTCGGATGGCAGACAAGCATACGGCCCGCCTGTTGTGAAGCGCTTAGCCATATTAACATAAAATATCGCTCCTCCGTCCTCTCCGGTGACCTCACTCACTCCAAGGAACAGAACAACCCTCAATGGAATTGTTATTTGGCTGCGGTATTCTGTGAGGTGGAGGTACATTCCCCAGTCTGATAGCTTACAATTACGCTCCCTACCTCTCTCTTCGCCAGATTCTTCGCTTTTTTTACATGACTGGGGTTTACAAAATTGCCATAGATGAAAGCATATAAACAGGCCTTAGCCTGTTGTACACCCTCCTAGAAAATTGCCAATAGCACTTAGAGAAAGCGTAAAAAAAGAATATATATAAAATGTAAAAAGATAGCATTATTGTAAAAGTTGAAGGTCCGACGGATAATACGACCGTAGTAAAAAGACAAATGGCGATCTTCGTATATATTTAGATCCCAGGTATTTAAATGCAGCTATAAAGCGAGAGTATTTTTGTTACAAACACCCACCACTTGGATAAAAACAACTCTATATCCGAGTGCGTTTCTTTCCCTCCGTCGCTGAATAATATGTTTTGCGAATGTGGTGATTTACGAACCGAGTGCGTTTCTTTCTTATTTACGAATGTGGTCTTTTCAAATCAAATCAAAATATCTTTATTCCTTGGACTTTATAAAGCACTTAGAAACGTCATACAAATTAAATATAAGAACATGTATCTAAAATTCTAAATCATTACTACTCTAAATCCGCAGAGCTTAGATTCACTTACATCACACTATCTTGAATGTGAAAGTGAATTTAAGTGCCAGTTCCGGCGACGGGGCTTCTTGAGAAGAACTGGCAAGAAACTCAAGGCCGACTCTTTTAATTGCCAATATCGTTACATTAAATACAAATACAATCATTAACATAACATAACAAGAGCAATTCATTTCCAAATACTTTTATCATTTATGTAATCTGAGATACAATAGTAAGCCTTTTGACATAGTCTAGTTTTGATATATTTCTTAAATTTACCCAAGGATTTTGAGAATATAAGTATCTGGTGGGTGGGGTAAGAGGGGGGAAGAAAGACAATAGGGAAATAAACTGAGGTTTCACTGTGCAACTATGACAGTCCAAGTAGTCATGCTCACTAAAGTGTTCAAACTGGTGGTGGAGTCGTCGTTCCCAATAAAGTGGTTGAACGCGGCGATAGCTGCCCCATGCATCAACTCGTGAACGGGTCCTGCCTGAGGGGACTGGTCTGCCGTGGTTATCATGGTTGCAAGGCAAACAATAGGAGGATTTAGATTAATAGTATTAGACAATAATATAATTATTAGCACAACAGCGACGATTAATAAATTGTAAGAAAATTGTGATAAATATTTTTTGAATAAAGATTAGACGATTGCTAACAAAACCCCCCGGTTAGACCCCGGGGTCTGTAGATTGTAACTATTATCAATTAAAAAAAAATATGATATTCAGCGACGGAATATCATATTCTCAATATGATGATTAAGAAAAAAACATGATATTCTTTTTGTAATCTATTGAAATGTGTATCTGTATTTCTACTATGTTATATGACTTTATAGACAAGAGCTGTCTCTCTTGTCTATAACACCAAAAAGGTTTTACTTCAAGCAAAGCAACAATTGCTTTTTAAATATATCAAATACGGGTTTAGCATGAGTATACACATCAGGCATGTGATGAAGTTCATTTCAGGGGGCCTACCGCCGAAGCTGAAGCCGATTACCATCGGATTTTTTTAAATGCGAAAATTAAACTACTGCTTAGATTGTTATGAATTATGTTTAGCAGTTATGTATGTATAACAGGCTGATGATGATGATGATGATGATGTTTAGCTCAGCTGGTAGAAACCCTAGAGTTCTAGCGACTATGCTGAAGATGTTTGTCAATCACTTTAACTTAAGAGCAATTTTTGGAATCAATAAAACCGATGGTAATCAGCTTCAGTTTCAGCGGTAGGGCCCCTGGTGTTATAACACTATATATCTGTAGACAAGATAGTTTATTGATTCAGATGTTATTTTGCGGAAGTCAAATTGACAGACAATTTGATCTACACTACTTTGCGTGCTTCCGCCACCAATTAGTTCATGTAAACTACTAACGGTAGGGAGGTGGGTGCCGGCCGGCAGTATTTGCATGAACTAATAAGATTGGTGGCGGAAGCACGCAAAGTAGTGTAGCCAAATTGCCTGTTATAGACGAGTTGTCTACGTCATATAACATCGTGTGGAAGGGAGACCGCGTAGTAATACCCAAAAGCATACGAAAGGAAATACTTACAAAAATACATCGACCATTTAGGTTTAAAAAAGTGCAAGTTACCAGCTCGCAATACTATGTTTCGACCTAACTTAAAGAGTCAGGTGGAAGACTATATTGATCAATGCGGAGCATATTTGTTGCTTAAAAATCAAGATAGAAAGGAAATATATTATTATAATATATCATGGATATAATGATGTATTTATCTGACATAACTTTGTATTGAAGAACGATATTTTTGCAATTATCTGCGACATATTACCTGCTTGTTTGAAATGACATTTGCTATCTACTCTGATTTTTGATACCCAACCAGCCAAACATATAGAACAAAATAAACTGTATAACACCTGTATTCATGCACTACACATGATTAACAAAAATAAAAATATCTTGTATATTGAAACTATGATCGCATACGAAATTCCTAACAGAACGTAGTCTAAGCCTAATAGTAGTTGTGTTGAAATAATATTGAAACGACATTGTACGCTTGTAAAATGTATAATAGTGACATATGGAAGCAACACAGAGAGAACAAAAGTGAACCTTAGAAAAAGTGACATAGAATGTATCAAAAAGTAAATATAGAATTTCAATTATAAAATATTAATTAATATAGGCCAGTACTTAATAATATAAAGGAGCCTATATTTACAACAAGTTGACTACACTGTGAACTGTTCCCAATGTGATTATATCTGATATTGGGCCAGAATACAGCTTATTGGCTTTTTAAAAATTTCCGCCACCAGCGGTGGTTCTCGTCATTTCAGGCCCACCGTACCCCTGGCCTCTGGTGGTACGGTGGGTCTTTAAATATTAAACCATACCACTGAATAAATCACTGTAGTGCTGTGTTGACGTTCCAGGCAGACAGACAGAAGGGAGTAAAGGGAGTTATTTCTCGTAGTAGGTACGAAATGCTTTCGTAGTGTAGTGTTAATAATTAATTTAGTCGTCATGTAAAATCATCACCATACTATCCACAATCAAATGGCCAAGCAGAAAGATTGGTACATGCTATAAAAAATATGTTAAAGAAAACACTACAGGATAAAACTCACTATAGATTGGAGTTGCTTGAATATTTAAATACACCAATTAGTAAATATTTAGCCCCACCCGCTGAATAGGATTGTGAACCATTTTTTTTTTTTCGATTTGTTATTTAAAGACGTCACAGTAATATAACTATAGGTGAAAGAATTACTTCGATTGCATAAAAACTTCTCGAGATATGATAACTTGAATATTACAATTTTGGACTATCCCAAAAACGCTCCATACAACGCTCCAAAAAGGCTTACAATGTTATGACGTCACGCCACGCTATGTTATACGCATTAAATCAGAAATTTGTACGACAGCTATGTTAAATATTGCGTTTATGTAGCTAGTGCCGTAACAAAAGTTATAGTATTTTTTATTGTTTCTACAATGGTAGTATTTAATTTTTAATATTTCATACTTTTAAAATGGACTTTCCCAACAAACTTTGATCGACTAATAAAACACGTCAGACATAAGTTATTAAAATTTTAGATCGCAAATCGTTTTAGTTTTATGTGTTTTTGGTTTTACTCTACTGATAGACTTTTTATAATTTTAGAGTTTGTTCACATGCCTATTGTTATATAATCGAATATTGAGAAGTATTATCCCATGTTCTCCAAAATGAAACCCAAACAAGCGAAATAAAAATTACATTATGTTTGAGGAGCTCGCGACTTGTTGCCTTTCTCAAAAGATCAAAATAAGGTCGAGATTAACAAACGCTGAGCTAAGGGTATTATTATTGATATAATTAGGTATTCGTTCCTACAGCGTCAAGCTAATTGGGCGAAGTACGGTAATTAGAAACCGTCGACATTTAATAATTCCTCGCAAAAACTCCTCGCAAAGTTTAAATCCATCGGATTATATTGCTTGCCTGTCGTTGTGTGAGGTTGGCACGCTTGGTTCCCATACAATTGCATTTTTTTTTTATACTACTTCGGGTGACAAACAAGCAAACTTAATCAACTTAATCAATAAGCAAACTAAATTATATGCATACTATTCTTAATTGATTTCATTTCCGTGGGTAGGGCACAGCTGTCCGACTGGTCAAGTACCTCCACCAATTGAATGCCGCAACCAAGTAACTCGCAGGAACTCTGCAACCCTCAAAGGAATTCCTTTGAGGGTTGCAGAGTTCCTGCGAGTGAGTAAGGTCACCAGAAAGATAGGAAGGAGTTTCAGCCTTGACAGCGGTTGCGGCGGCGGCATGCGAGCGATATTTTTTTTTTTTATACTACGTCGGGTGGCAGACAAGCACACGGCCCGCCTGATGTGAAGCGGTTATCGTAGCCATATTAACGCTCGCAACATAAAATATCGCTCTCGCGCCGCCACCCCCGCTGCCAACGCAGCATCTCCTTCCTTTCCTTTCTGGTGACCTCACTCACTCGCAGGAACACAACAACCCTCAAGGGAATTGTTATTTGGCTGCGGTATTCTGTGAGGTGGAGGTACATTCCCCAGTCGGGTAGCTTACAATTACGCTCCCTACCTCTCTTTTCGCCAGAGCTTCGTTTGTCAGTCGGCAGGGTGCACCACGTGCAGGTTAAGTTGGCTTTGGTTTAAAGATGTTGATGAACCACTTACACCCCAAAATATTTCAAGTTTCTAGCGTTAATAATATGGCTACGGTACCCGCTTCACATCAGGCGAGCCGCATTCCGTCTGCCACCCGACGTAGTATAAAAAATGCAATTACATTTGTATGGGAACGAATCGTGCCAAAACCGCACAACGACATGCAAGCAATATGTTTATACTACTAATAACATTATGTTGTAATTGGTTGAATTTGTTTGTATTTATATACTACGGTATCATAAAAGGATTTAAAAATATATATATTTTCGGATAACTAAAACATCCATTTTGTTCGGAAACTTATATGGGGGCGTCCATAAATCACGTGAGGTGTTTAGTTTATCTCACTTTGGGGAGAGGCTTGGCAAATATCACGTATTTTTTTGGATATGTTGGTTCCAATAGTCTCTTGAGAACCGTGCACTAGTCTCCAGACTGAATTACGAGTAGAATAAATATTTTATTAATTTTCGTTTAAGTATTTGTTATCTAATATCACTGTGATTTAAGATTACAGCAATATTCGCAAATACTAGTCTTAAATTAAAATAATAGAACATTTTTTTTAAATAAATTCAACGCTTTTACACCCAAAATACAAATTTTGATATTGGGGTAGGGAGAGGGGGTCGAGGAAAGTCTTACAACATCTCATTTTAAAAGAGGTAGGGAGCGTAATTGTAAGCTACCCGACTAGGGAATGTACCTCCACCTCACAGAATACCGTAGCCAAACAACAATTCCCTTGGGGGTTGCTGTGTTCCTGCGAGTGAGTGAGGTCACCAGAATGGAAGATGTTGCATTGGCAGCGGGGGTGGCGGGGCGCGAGTCATAGCGAGAAAAGCTTACCAAGGGAAGAGAGGGGGTCAGAAATCCTCAAAAATGCATCACGTAATTTCTAGACGCCCCCTATCTAGTTGTGTTAGTATAAGTTAAACTTAATTAAATGGCCAACAAATGGACAGTGCCCGCTGTTGGCTATCGCTCTCAGAACACATATGAAATCAACTTACCACAATTTATTACGTATGCGACAGATTACACAATTTATTACAGAAATCCACACCAAGTCAAGGCAAGTTAAGCGTTCGGACGTGTACTGTTGACACGCGCGTCACATATACATCCCATGTCTACTATATACTTTGTCTGTGGCCCTACCTCCACATGTGAGGTTGGATTTGGGTTATGGATGATTTTTTTTTTATACGAGAGGGGCTGGGCAAACGAGCATGTGGGTCAACTGATGGAAAGCAATCACCACCGTCCAAGGAGATCAGCAACACGAAGGGGTCGCCGAACCGTTGCTAGCCTATACTCCTTTTCTTTCTGGTGACCTCACTCACTCGCAGGAACACAACAACCCTCAAGAGAATTGTCATTTTATGCAGTATTCTGTGAGGTGGAGGGAGGTACTTCCCCAGTCGGGCAGCTTAAAAATTACGCTTTTCCATACCTACCTGTCTTTTCGCCAGAGCCTCGATTTTCAGTCGGCAGGGTGCATCACGTGCAAGTGAGGTTGGTTTTGGTTCAAAGACGTTGATGAACCACTTACTCCCCAAAATGATGCTAAAAATCTAACATCTTATATCAAATTCACCGAATCAATGGTTCATGTAAATCATTTTAATATCTTACCTATATAACATGTTGAGCATATTAATGACCTCCATTGGAGTACTGTTTGCGGAGATATTCGTGAATCCAACGATATCGCTGAAGAATATAGTGACAGCGTCAAAGGACTCCGCTGGAACTGTTCTTTGTGCCCGAAGGCGACGTAACACCTGGATCGGCAGCATTCGAGACAAGAGAAGATCACTTTTTTGCTTCTCGGCAATTAGTTTTTGAGTGCTGAGTTCAATCGAGTGATTGAATGTCTGAAAAAAAATAAATCCAGATTTTTAATTTTCTTTTTTTTTATACATATACTACGTCGGATGGCAGACAAGCATACGGCCCACTTGATGTGAAGTGGTTACCGTAGCCATATTAACGCTCGCAACATAAAATTACATATAAACTTACATAGTAAAAAATATTCACCGAAAAGCTTAAATAAAAACAAATTTAACATTTTTTGGCAAAATCCAATTTTTTCGCGGAAAATCCTCTCTCGCGGAAAAACTCTCATTCCTAAAAGCATAGATAGAATAAATAAAAGGCACAAAAAGGTTATCCTTTATAATTTATGCTTTATACATAATTGACTGAAAATTGTATACTTAATTTCATTCTTAATTAATATCCATTCTAATCGAGTCCAGGGGCGCTACCGCCTAAGCTCAAACAGATTACGATCGCATTTTTTGATTGCGAAAATCTAATCTTCATCTTCTTTGTGCTTACTGTAATAAGCTTAGCCAGTAGGGACGGAGGCGCTCTACCGATTAAACTGAAGATGTTTATCACAAACTCAAACAGAAGTCCAATTTTCGCAATCAAAAAAACCGATGATAATCGGCTTCAGCTTAGGCATACCATACCCTCGGCATACCATTTTTTGTTTTTTAGTCCAATTTCGATATAATCACACTTTAATAAAAATTTGAAACTTCGTATTTGTGATACGAGAATCGAAACTGAATTTTGACAAAATTTTAATATGAACTATCGGCCGTATTTAGAAAGAAAGCAGGCAGCCTGCGCCGATCTGCGAGCCGACCGTCTGCGACATTCCGCGCTTATCGGTGCTGGCTAAACAAACACGAAACTCGGCACTACTCCCTGCTGGAAGATCTGCGACTCCCTGCGCCGGTTCCGATAAGCGTTGGTAGAACGGCGCGGGCTGCGTGCTTTCTTTCTGAATACGACCTTACTTACTTACCTAATCATTAGGTCGGCGAGCACCGTAGTCATATAGCTCTGATTAGGGTTGCCAGGTGTCCAACTTTAGCAGGACATGTTTGTGTTTTTATGGACGTTTGTTAGACTTTTTGTCACTTGTCATATCGAGTCATAAGTCAAACGCAAGTAAGCCTGCGCTGACTGTGGCGAGGCCCTTGGATTAGCTAATTTATTTATTTAAATCTTTAAGGAAGACTTACAGCTGATAACACAACATAAAAACAATAAGCCATTTACAAGTCCCCACAAATAGTAACGAGATAAAAATATGAAATCAAACATTAGGTACCACTAAACGCGTCACACGCATAAGGTCCAGTGATCGAACCGAAACCACAATAGCCGCACAGATATGCAAAACCTAGTAAGAAAAAAAAATGCAGTTTAATCGGTAAAAGAAAAAATATACTTGCAAGATTAAAATATGTATGAATATATAATGAATCAAACATTCTCTTTATTTTTCTAAAGGATATTAAGTATGCTCCCGTATCTCCCAAGCTTTCAATCAATGAAGTACTTGATAGACAAGAGATCACTGTACCGCCTACTGAAAGAATCTTTTCGATAACACTCGTCGCACTTTATTAATGCTAGTGTTAAATATGTCGAGGTCATACTCCTGACATAGGTTATTAAATAATTCACTTGCTCGCCATATATAAGAATTTTGTCTATAATTTGTTGACACCACCTGCACAGCGAAAACTCGTTCGTGACGTTTTGAACGACTCGGAATCGCAAATCGGAATTTAGCCAATAATTTGATTGCCCGAACATCTATCACACCCGAAAATATTTTGAACAGAATGTAATGTCAGCTATCAGTCTCCTATTACTAAGTGGTAACAAATTATGTTTTCTACACGCATCCTCATAGTCCAATTTTGATTTGCATTTAAAATTCAGGTGTCTAATAATTTTTTTCTGAATTTTCTCCAAACGATCAATATATTTATTGTATCTCGGATTCCAAATCTGCGAGGCGTATTCGAGTGAGCTACGCACATAAGCGCATTATAGGACGTTTAACGCTTTCACATTTCTGAAATCCCGAGACACATGTGTTATGAAACCCAAGGATCTATAGGCCTTCTTAGTTATATAATCTATATAATTGTCCAATATTAATTTTGAGTCATGTAGGACGCCGAGATCCTTAATTGCAGTTACTGTCGTCAACGCATGGTTTACTAACTTATATTTAAATTTAATATACGATGGTTTTCTAGTAAATGTTATTGTTGAACATTTCGAAGGATTTAGATCAAGTTTATTAAGTAAACAGTAATCTCCTAAACGGAATAAGTCCTCCTGCAGGGCGTTAGCATCATCTATACTATTAATACTTTTAAAAATTTTCATATCATCTGCAAAAATTAAGACATTAGAATTTTTTAAATAAGAATCAATATCAGAAATAAAAATAAAAATAGCAGGGGACCCAAATGCGAACCTTGCGGGACCCCACTAGGTATTTTAACCCACCCTGAAACGTAAAAAATATTTATGGCAATAGCTTGGGATCTGGTATTTATATAAGAGAAAAACCATCTAAACAAGTTTCCTCGTATTCCAGCAACTAGTAGTTTAGATAACAACAATTCATGGTCAATTCGATCAAAACATTTTGAATAATCAGTATAAATCACATCAATTTGATTTTCCACCCTCCATTTCCGATACAATAAAATCATTAAATAACATTAGATTGGTTACAGTGGAGCGGCCAGGTAGAAACCCATGTTGTGATGTGTTGAATGAGTTACGCAACGCATAGTAAACTTGTTCGTATATTATTTTTTCTAATAATTTTGCAGTTACGCACAATTTAGAAATAGGCCTGTAGTGTAAGATCTCCTGTCTCGACCCCGATTTATGGACCGGTGTAACATAGGCGGACGACCATATAATAGGCATAATTCCCTCCTTAATAGACATGTTAAAAAGACAGTACAAGGGGTAGGATAAGTTATCGGCACATTTTACTAAAAATACCGGCGGTATGCCATCCGGCCCCGCAGATTTGGAAATATCTAATGTCTTTAACCTCTTCAAAATATCCTGAATAGAAAATTCGATCGTTTCGATATCACCATCAATAAATAAATGATTTTGTGAAGGCGGGTTGTCAAAGCTGCCGTCCATTCCTGACGCCGTCTGAAGAAAAGTTGAATAAAAATATTCAGAAAATGCATCGCAGATATCCTTACCGGTATATTGTATGTTATTAAAGGTCATACTACTAGGTAAACCATTAGGGTTACTTTTATATTTAACAAACGCCCAAAGTAATTTAGGGTTATAAGTGATCGATTTCTCCAAGTTATTAAAGTAATTATTATAGCAGCTATTTTCTAAAAGATGAGCTCTTTTCCGTAGATTTAAATATGACTCCTTATCACACGTATTTCCATATCTTTTATGCCTACGAAAAGCCTTATATTCCTCTTTTAGTGTTTTTATTAAAGTTTTTGAATACCAGGGGGGGTAACGTTGGTCATGAACTAATTTAGTAGGTATGTATTTATCCCGTAACTTATATATCTTATTATAAAAAACTTCAACCGCATCGTGAATATTTTTATTTTTGAATTCCGCGCTCCAGTCAATAGTTTGCAGTTCATTATTTATAGACTCATAATCCCCACGGTTGAAACAAAATTTAATTCGCAGAGCAGAGGTCATTTGTTCATACACAGTAAAGTAAGGCGTGATACAAAGTACCTTATGGTAAGGATCTATGGGTACCATAGGATTATGACACTCTTCCACTAGTATGTCGTCATTGGATAATACAAGATCAAGTGTTTTCCCAAATTAATTTTTTATCCCATTGAACTGTTTAAGATCACAAAAATTTAAACAATCGATAAGTGAATAAGCGTCCTCAGTCGTTACATTACTCGGCAAATATCCATATAAACCTAATTGTTGTTCCCAGTTAATATTACTTAAATTAAAGTCTCCGATTATCAGAAATTTGTCATGCGGGTAGCATATAATTAAATCTCTGAGATTGTCTAAAAAGTTTGACAACTGTTGTGAAAAAGTTAACCCCTGATTTTCTTTTATTAAGTACACAATACAAATATTAACACGAAGCCGTTTCCCAGTATTAGCATCCGTAACGTGAACTGTCAACCATAGGTCCTCAGCAGTGGAGCTCCATGATGGTTGCGGGACGACATTCAGCTGTGTATTCAATGCTAGGAGGACACCACCCCCAAGCGACTGCTGTGTACGACTATAATCTCGATCTCGACGCCACAACATGTATCTATCATCTACAAGTTCGGAATCCATAATACTATCAATCAACCTCTGTGATATCAAGGTCTCTGTGATAGCTATTATATCATAATTATGAATGAGTTGCTATGTTACGAAAGAATGTATTATTTTTTGTACGTAGGCCCCTAACATTCTGGTAATATATGTTCAATTTAACTGTGTCATCAACCATGTTTATGAGTAAAATAATACTTAGAAACAATTATAAAAAATTATATAATAAAATATATTGCTAAAAAGCCGAATAAAAAAGGCCTCATTTTTAAAAGAATGTTGGAGCTAATATTGTAATAGTATTTAAAAAGTAAATATTTTTGTTTCAAAAGCCATAAATCTGTATTCAATAAAAACCATTGAGCAATCTCCGAAATACTTACAAACAATATTATAACAATAATTACGGCATGCGATATGCAGGTGAGCAACAAATTAAAAACGCATAGAAAAAAAACAACTGGCACGCGCACGGTGCAGGTAAACAATAGATTGCTATGAGCTAGTGGCGGGGGGTCGACAAGCGGTTCTAAAACTCTTGCAAGCACATTGTACAATATTGAAAGACACATTAATTTATTTTGTTAAAATCACTTGATGTATTAATTATGAAAATAGGTGATGTAGGTGTACCGTTTTTACGCACGTGTATCTTTCCAAATTTTACTCAAATAAACTCATACTTTTTTTCCGATGCCAATTCCTTCGCTCTTGTTAGCAGCTTCTTCATCTCAGGCGACAGATTATAATTAACGTAAATGTTTCTCAGTTTATCATCGGTGTTTTTGAATCCAATATCTGATGATTTTATCTCCTTCTTCTTTCGCGCCGCTGCCACAAATTCCTCCTTAACATAACGATTTATAAAACTTACTAGTATATGTTTTGCCTTCGAGTTGTGAACTGGTATCCGGGAGATAAAGTTAATCTGGGATTTTTTAACATCATTGTTCACATATCCACCGATGGACAGTACAACATCAAACAGGTTCTCGTCCTTCCTGATCGGCACCCCCTTTATTTCGACATTATTCAGCCGCGTCCATTGGTCCTTTTTTATGTAATCCTGCCTAAGTGAGGACAACTCAGACCGAACAGAGACTCGGGTGGTGGTTACCTCCCGTCTAATATCTTCCAATGATGTCACTCGCCCATTGAGATCCTCGAGCTTAGACGAGAAATCATCAATTTTGTCACAGGCAAATTGACAGCTTTGTTTAAGTTCGAAGATATCAATCTTCAGGCTATTCAGGTCCGTGATCAATTTCGGGAGTTGGTCAAGCTTCCCCGTCATTTCATCCAGGCGTAGGAGAATTGTTTCTAAGACTGGATCTGATGTAGACGATTGCTGATGGCTGGATGATGATGTCCGACAGAGTGGGCACTTCCATGATGCCTTCCGATCAGCACCTAACTTCCGATACCCCAGCTCAGTGACACCGGAACAAGCGTAACAATTTATCTTATGACACGCACTACACTGTGTGCCATCTGTAACTTCGGTTTTACATGTAACGCAATACATCGTATCTTAGATGGTAATACGAGTATTTAGATGGGGAACCACTGGAATTCACGGCACAAGTGACACGTAGTTGTCGCACGGATGTTCGATCGTTACTGAATAAATAAATTACTGAATACTAATAAATATAGTATGTCCGGCTTTCAGAGCATTCCGGCTTTTGTGTTTTTATACCTGGCAACCCTACCACAGGTAATCCCCGTGCGAATCTACAACACGCATCTCCATTGCTAACGCTAACACTAATTAGGGTTGCCGGCTCTCTTTGCTCTGCTGTTAAAGCTAAACACCGTTAAAAACCGGCTCACCTGTATCGTTTGAACTGTGTGTCGCAGTAATAATATCAGCACAGGGCACGCCGATAACACAATGCAGAGAATAGCAATTCCTATACCCAATGTTCTCCGCGCCAACCAAATCTCTGAGGCCGCTGTTTCTCTGCAAGTCAATGTTACAAATTATATACATCAGTGCCAACTGCTCGCTCACTCCACTAGGTAGCAGTAAAAACAATTAAATAGCACGTACACCCAATTATTTCGTCGTCAACCCTAATCCCATTGTTGGGATACGGGTCTCCTCGGGTAATGTACCTATTGCCGCACCCTGTGCCACCACTCCATACAAATATCGCTACTACAGAGCGTGAATAACCGTGTGTGCGTGCGGCGCCATACAATCTGTTCCAAATCCAACTCAGAGCGGAGGTGAAGTCGACACGAGAGAGCGGTAGGGAGACGCCATATTGCACGTAGTACTATTATTTATACCTACTGTGCCACTGCTCAACTGTTCAACCTTTGTTTTTTTTATACCACTAAAGTGGCAAACAAGCATATGGCCCGCCTGATGGAAAGTAGTCACCGAAGCCCATGAACGCTTGTAACTCCAAGGGCATCACATGCGCATTGCCGACCCTGTAAAAACCTCTTCACGCCCTTTTTGAAGAACCCCATGCTGTAGTATCCCGAGAAAACCTCAACAGGCAGTTCATTCCACAGCCTGATCGTACGCGGGAGAAAACTTCTCTGGAACCGCACGGTACGCGACCACTTAGGCTCTAATGTGTGAGGATAAATTCCTTGTCGATGGCGAGCGGTGCGACTGTAGAAGGAGGCCGTGGGCATCATGTCAAACAAACTCATCCCATGGTACAATCGGTAGAACACACAAAGGGACGCAAAATCTCTCCTCAGACTGAAAGGTTCTAAACCGTCTGTCAGTTTGGGATCGTCAACAATCCTCACAGCACGCCTCTGAATCGAGTCACAAGGTGCAGGCTGGTATCTAAATGCTCCCGCCCATAGATGGCAACAGTACAATTATGAGAAGTAAATAAAGTTATTATTATTATTATATGTTCATGCATTGTGAAACAGTACTCACCTGACAATACGCCACATGCCGTCTTGAACTCCTTTCAACTGTTTTATTATATGTTCAACAGATGCGGCGTAGGATTCCACTTCGTCCGATTTCAACCGCTGAATTCCACTTACATTGTCTATATGAATCGGAATCTCGATCTGCTGATAACTAAATAACATAATTATAGACTAAGAGCCCGTTAATGCCAGACGCCAGACCATCGTTAATTTCTAGAAGCTGAAAGTTTATCTTTGCCTAACATATTTAATGATCAGCAACTATGGAGTTTAGATCATCATCGCTATGGCAGATAATAATTAACAAAAGCGTAAAAAAATTATTGAATTTTAACACTGTAGGGATACTAAGGATTTTTTATCTAAACTTTATTAACCACAAATTAAATAAGGGTACGAAAGGTGGACTTAACGCTGATAATATTCTCTACCGGTCAACCTTTATGAAAACAGAAATTTACGAATATGTTACTTACATAAAAAAACAGATCTGTAATAGTATTAATAATACATAAACATTACGAGTATATCTAACATAAATAGGTATTATAGCCATAGTTCCCCAAGTAATATACATATAATTCAGCTTTTATACATAAGTAATAAATACTTACAATTTAACAATGTGTAAGTGTGTCTGGTAGGGAGTGGTCACGATACCAAGAGAGAAACTTTCAGCTTTTAAAATATAACGGAGATCTGGCAGTTACGGGCTCTTAGGATATTAAATCTAAATCACCTTGTCGACAGGACTTATTACTCTACTGGTAAGGCCCTATTCTGTATTCTTGAAAATAAAGAAGCATATATTTATCAGACAAAGCCATGTCAAAACATACAGTTCTATGCATGTCGATAGCTAAGTCTAACAGTATGTTTCACACGGTTTTTAAATCAATTGACAATATCAATTTCGAAACGAATCTAAGGAAATTTTAATCACACTAAGAGGAATTACTTCCTCTTACTATTCACACATAATAAACAAACTTATGTCAAATTCTAGAGCTTCCAGCTCCAACGAATTTCTTTTAATTAAATTCAATGTTACATGCATATATTTTATCCTTTCTCTGTCTATCCGTTACCTCCTGTAAATTCTTTCACCAATCCTTTTTTGCATCTGAAGATTTTCTGAAGAGTTTGGATACTGACATTTATAGAATTGTTATTTCCTAGTATGTATACTTATTTTTTTGTATAGGTACCTACTAGCTGACCCGGCGAACTTCGTACCGCCTAACAGTCAATGAATGTCGTCAAAAGTCAATTATTTATTACCTGAACTAAATTTATGATTTTATGGAAGTAATACAATGAATATAAAATAAATATTAAGTTAAGTACCTACTTTATTAAGATAATAACACAAAAAATATAAAAATATAAAACTCAACTATATCTAAATATATATATACCAATAAATATCTTAATCCACAAAACAATTTTCAAAACAAATCACAGGCAACTTTCATGACCTAAAAGTGAGACCCATCGATTTGACATTTTTTAACTTAAGTTATTTGTTCATTTGTCATTTCTTCTATATTTAAGGAGCTTGATATAAATTTCTGAACGCACACATAAATATTTGACAACCAATAAATATCTCAATCCTTTTTCAACTGACACTATTTGTTTGAGAAAATGTTTTTTTCTTTTATTTTATTTTTTCTTCAATTTTCCAATATTTCTAATACTTAATATCCTATTCCCGACGAAGACAAATCCAAAAACACAAAAATCATAACAATAAATCATTGCATTTATCGGTCGGTTTATTAGTCGCTTCATAGCATTTACTGGGACTGATAATAATTTGATTATTGGTGCACCAGTCATCTATGCGATCCAAATCTTCTTGCAACAGTTCGACGTCATTCCCATTAGTAATGGTCTTGTATATCTTCATGTCATCCGCAAACAGTGAGCAGTTGCTATATTTTATATGATTTACAATATCATTTATAAATACTAAGAATAATATAGAACCCAAGTGCGAACCCTAAGGAACCCCAGAAGTAGCCATATACAGTAAAAGCTCTTTATTCGCGGGGTATATGTTCCGTAATTATGCCGCGAATACAGAAACCGTGAGTATGGAATGAAAATTTATATGGGTTTATAGGGGATACGTTCTTAGGTGACAAAATAAAAAACAAACAAAAAAAATTCAACTTAATTTAAATTTTTAACCATATTGATTAATTATTATCTTCAGGCTTAGGCAATTTTAATAACTCCTTCAATTCAAACTCATATTTAGCAGTAGCATTAACAATTTGCTTCTTAAAAATAAGACTTCGTTACACATAGACGAATCAATTTTCATAACGAAATTACAAAGCTCATTGCCAACCTTAAACTTTAAACCTTCACTAAGATTTTACAAATTAAATGTCACGTTTCCAGTGCTGGACTAATAAAGAAGTATAGTCAACAACTATACTTTTTTATTAGTCCATTTGACAACGACAACATACACATAGACGAATCAATTTTCATAAAGAAATCACAAAGCTCATTGCCATTCTTAAACCTTCACTAAGATTTTACAAATTACCTAAATGTCACGTTTCCAGTGCTTGTTGACTTTATTTTTTTATTAGTCCATTTGACAACGCGTTTACAAAGGATATCGGGTTGGATATCTATTGGAATACTTTTTATTAATGTGTGTGTAGATACCGATGTACCGATTTAGATCCGCGAATAAAGAAATCTTTAGCCGCGAATATAGGAATTGGGTCACATTTTTTTAATCCGCGAATAGTGAAAACGCGAATGAAGGGAGCGGGAATAAGGAGCTTTTACTTACTTTTACGTACGGCTTTGATGAGTAACCATTTGTCACCAATGTCAATTTGCGAGATTTCAGGTAAGAAACGAACCAACCATGCATTTCACCACAAACACCCAGAACAGACAGCTTTTGTAGCAGGAGAGTATGATTGACTTTATCGAACGCACTGCTGAAATCTATTTATATCACATCGACTTGCGTCCTTCTATCAGCATTATCAATCAGCTGGGTCACAAATGACACGAGGTTCGTAGACACCGATCGTCCACGACAAAATCCATGCTGCATTGGACTCAATAATGGAGATAGGTGGGCAGTGAAAATCACACAAACAACGGATTCAAATAACTTAGAGAAGACAAAATAAATATCGGTCGATAATTTTTAACATTTTCCCTGTCACCCTTTTTGTGTACGGGAACTATCCGGGCTTCCTTCCACTTATGTCAACCGCAACAGAGTAGTTAAAAAATATGAACAACGGAAAAAGAAGTACAGAAGCACAAACAATGCTGGACTGACTGCTCCCAACACAATCATTGGAGAAGGTGGAAGAAAAGTTATCAGCAAATAAGTTTGATATGTCATTTCCGGTTGATTTGGTGATACTGTTAAAGCTCACGTCCGAGGGCAGCGTGATGGTATTCTTACGCCTTTCATTGAGAAACCTCCAAAATCTTTTAGGATTAGTGGATTAGCTTCTTCGGTTTTTTTGACATATGCTTTATAATATTCTGAAGAGTAGGTAACGATTACAGCGGCCCCTGAGAATTTTATACTCTATATCATCGCGATGTTTTTTGTATTTTTGGTAACATCTCCTTAGCTTATTCTTTTCAGCGAACACTTTTTTAAGTGTATTTTTGAACCAGAGAGGGTGATTTTGCGACCTTGGCCGAAATTTGGGAACATATTTATCGCAAACGTTATTTATTTCTTTATAAACGGTGTCAGTCATCTCATCAACAGTTGTAGCTGCGTATAATGTGTGGGTCCAGTTAATCTGCCCACAGTCTTATAATATTAATACCAGTAAATTCCAGTTTAAAGCCGCTGTCTCCAGTCACTGCGTATCACAATGTTGACCCAGGGGCCAACTGAAGCTTAAGCCGATTACCATCGGATTTTTTGATTACGAATCAAACTTCAGCTTAGATTCATGGTATGTGTGTTTAGCTTAGCTGGTAGAAACCCTGGAGCTCTACCGACTTAACTGAAAATGCTTGTCAATAACTTAAATGTAAGACCTATTTTTCGAATCAAAATTTTCAATGATAATCGGCTTTAGCGTCGGCGATAGGGCCCCAGCTCAGGAACTTCACTATCGAAATGGCCGGTAGAATGATATTATTTATTGTCAATAATTTCACAAAATTCCAATTTTCGATAAGATTTTCGATTTATTTTACTTCAGAGTTATTTACTTAATGTATTTCACAATAATCAACCGCCAACCATGACTAAAACAAGGCACAGGTAATTTATTATATGGAGCACAATAGAACCGTGTAGGCTTTTGTCAAACGTCGATGTCACTCGATTCTCGAGTTATAAATGGTGTGGTGTAACTAACCCGACTTTGTTTTATATATATATAGATAGATGTATGAGTATTTTATTAGGGTTCCGTACCCAAAGGGTAAAACGGACCCTATTACTGAGCCTCCGCTGTCCGTCCATCGGGCCGTCCGTCTGTCACCAGGCTGTATCTCATGAACCGTGATAGTTAGACAGGTGAAATTTTCATAGATGATGTGTTTCTATTGCCGCTATAACAACAAATACTAAAAAACAGAATAAAATAAATATTTAAGGGGACTCCCATACAACAAACGTGATATTTTTTCTCGTTTTTGCTCAATATTGATAACGGCAACAGGTTGACGCTTGAAATATTCACAGAATATTGAGTTATATTATTCACTTTAAAAATAAATAATTATATTAAAATAAAATAAATATTTAAAGGGGGCTCCCATATAACGGACATGATTTTTTGCCGTTCTTATAGATAATGGTACGGAACCCTTCGTGCGCGAGTCCGATTCGCACTTGGCTGGTTTTTGTATTCAGTTATGTTTGTAGATGCACCCTTGTTATGAATTATTGTGAATAAATGAATATGATTGCCGAGAACCAACCTGTTGAAATCGTTACTCAGTAATCTTAATCAACATTCATTAACATTTGTTTTCCTAAAATGCGTTCTTTTATCCGGGAGTCGAACCCGTAACTCTTTGTGTTAAAGTTGCCGTTGCTAACCACTAGACCACCGCGCATCCAGCTCATCGTAGTAGGTATAATAACTTAAACATAATGCATTGTAAGTTAGTTGCAAATAAAATCCATTCAAAGCAGACATTCTTTTCGGACTAGTAGCTCACAGTAGTTTAGTGTAGAACCACAGTGTAAGTAATAGTACTAACGCAGTAGAACCTTAACGCCTTGTACACAACCTGTTGAATAGGTTGCTTGGTGCTCCAACTCGCAAGGGGCAGTTTCCCGGGCTGCTTGCGCGGCTGCGTGTCGCCCGTCATAACGCAACACTTCGATCTAAAACAGGGATTCCCAACCGGTGGGCCGCGGAACACTAGTGGTCCGTGAGAGGTAAAAATATGGTCCGTGATACAAACTTCTATGGAAAGAGATTGAACACTATCTGTTATACAAAATACTAACAACTCGGGTTATAGAATAATGGACTTATATGACACTTAGGAACCCTATTCCCGACAAGAACCTCGTAGTGGTCCCCGGACAAAAATAGGTTGGAAACCACTGATCTTAAGAGACAATACTTACGACTCAATAACATCACTTATAACCGTGGCTTTCCTCGTCAGCCTTTCTACTTCCACAAACTGCAAAGCTACCCGCAAGTGCTCCAGAATAGCTAACTGATGATTTTTCAGCTTAGCTCCTGTCTCCAGCTGGGGTTCCTCAGCCCCCATGTACACGACCGATGCATATGATAACGAAATCTCTTCCATTACCATGATGAGTTCGTAACAGGTCGAAAGTTGGCTGAAATAGTAAAGTTAAATTGGTCTATTCGAAAATAAAATGTCATTGCGAAATGCACATGTAAATCTTTAATTTGAAAATTGTTAAAAGTGAATTATAGTATTTATGCATATACAGCACAAAATTGAGAAAGAAATAGTCGTTTACGCACCTAGGGGCGAAAGGTGCCAATTACATCACGAGTGAGCATTTGAAAGTCGAGTCGCGAGCGAGATAGAACGGTCACGAGTGATGTAATTTCAGCTTACCCCGAGTACTACACTTTCAAAAATATAAAAGAAAATAATTACTGCCATACACATAGGTACTGTCGATCATATAATGTTTCTTGACTATCCAGGATTCTCAATACTTTCTTAAGCTCTTTCCGAGAGTCATTTGCATCACTATTTGAACGAACCATCACTATCATTTATAATAATATTAATTATAAGCTTCGTATAATATCATTTTTATAAAGTGATCATATTGTAGGTACTCGTACAACGGTATTATTGAGGTCTCTAGCATTTTCGGGCAAAACATTTTGAATAATTTCTTCCGCGTCTGCAAGTTTCAATATTTACCTACCTACACTGTCTGACTAGACAGCACTTAAATTTAATAAATTTCACTTAATGCAATTCACGCGCTTTGAAATAGTAGTTAATTTGAAACAGTTACTATTTATTCTTCCGTGCGCGAACAGTTTAGTTAATGTATAGAAACTAGCGCCGTCTATCTTCTATGTAAATAATAGTTTTTTTTTTCTATCAATAGATGGCGTTGTTCAGTAAAAAGTCATCCTACATCGCGTTACATCTAATTAAAAAGTAAAAACCAGGTAAGTAATGGATTTTAATACACTTTTACCTCCCTGTTTTTCAGATATGTAATGGATTTCTATACATCTTTACGTCCCGGAAATTTGAGAAGGAATAAAGAGCAACTTTATCTCCTATTATTAGGGTAAAAAGTAGAGTAAGCAAGTGTAGTATAAATAATATTATATGAGGAAGAGTAGCGAGCCTAAGCCAACCTAACCTACATATGGTGACCCTAACCGACTAAGGAAAATAAGGTAGGTCATGTCGAGCTTG
Organism: Hypsopygia costalis; assembly: GCA_937001555.2. Lineage (NCBI taxonomy): Eukaryota > Metazoa > Arthropoda > Insecta > Lepidoptera > Pyralidae > Hypsopygia > Hypsopygia costalis. The sequence continues at coordinate 4,276,329 of OW443337.2, read as the reverse complement.
ACTGGGATGACCCGTGAGTGTTGATGTATTCCAGTAAATATGTGCGATCATCAGACGGCAGGAGATGCTACGTTAGCAGTGGGAATGCCAGCGCGCGAGCAATACTCTCTATGTCAATAGTATACAGTAACCGCTTTATATCAGTCAGGCCGTTCGCTTGTTTGACAACGTACTCGTATAAAAAAACATACGTACCGCCACAACGACGACGTAGACGATTTCATATTTTTCATTATGTAGAAAAACAATATCGAGTTGATATCTTCATATACCGATAATCTTTTGAAAATGTCTACCTTCTTCGCATATCTGAAAGTATTTCAACTTTTTCAATTTAATATTCCTCCACTCGCCTACTATGTCGTTTGTCAGGCGATATTACGTTAATCAAATACGACTCTAGCTACGAGGAAGTTATTAACTGTTATTAATAGCAGGCGAGAAGCTCTATGGCACCACGTGTGAGTAGCACGTGGTTATTGCCTAAGGTAAGCCAGAATGTTGACTGCAATATTATTATTTGAAGGAAAATATTAAATTGATCCACAAAAAAAATCCTAAGTGCATTGCATGCACATCAAATTAATCTGATCACACATCTAAACCGTTTGGTGCGCAATAAGTATATTTCTTCTATTTGATCCTACGATCTCTCGATTACCGATCGAGTGTTTGTGATGCCAGGAAGGTTTGTGATGTTATCTCTATAATAATATGTAAAAATTACTAAATTAAGACAGAAGTTGTGGACCTATTATTACAGACAAAGTAGAAGAAAAATCATCAAAATATAAATAATGTCTTTTAATATTAAAATAGAACAAAAAAGGTTTTACAATACCGGTTTTACATTATCGAAGGTATAAAAACTTTATAATAAGTATCAGGGTGGGTTCAAAATTCCACGAGTTTTGATAACATCACATTATAAATAGCACTAAAATTCGCTAACCAAAAACTCATTTATTTTATTGTAAATTCTTGTACAAGTTACTCAGTATCTACAACAGGTATGAGTTTTAACCATGTTGTAACACGATTTGATATGTGTCTAGTTTATGATAAAAATATGAAGTTCGTAATGATAATTAAATATATGACTTTTTTCCGCCCTTAACCCACCGTGCGCCGCGTCCCGTTGTCGCGACGTCTGCGCTGCGCATACGTTCTTCGAACGCCTACACTGGACCAACGCTAGTGTGAAGGCGCCCTAAGTCCCAAGTAATTATAAAACTGTGAAAGTTTAAACTATCACGTTTTTATAATTATCCACACTAATTGTAATGTAAGTCGCAAGTGTGTGTGTCTTTTTATTTCGCTGTGTTTGTTACCTTGTCACGACTAAACGGCTGAATCGATTTGAATGTAATTTAACATGGACATAGATTATATTCCGAGAAAGTACTTTAGTTATCTTTTAGCGATATAACCGACATTGATGCAGGTGAAGTCTCTGGCGAAATCTTGTATGTTATAAATTGCCTTTTTAATTTTTGAGAAATTAATGCGGTATTATTTTTTTCAGAAAATGTATTTATTCAAATAACTGTATAAACAAGTATTTTATACCATACCTGTGCCAAACAAACATACGACCTGCCTGATATGAAGCGGTTACAAACGAGCGGTAATAGCAATGGCTACGATGGCAACAGCGGTAGGAGTAACTCACACGCTATTACCCCTGTACCAATTGTAACCACTCCTTCGTTTTTAGTGATCTGACTCACTCGCAGGAATACAATAACCGTCCGGCCACTGGGAAATTTAATTGTTTGTAATATCTTAATTGTACTAAATAAAACAATAATAAAATAAATACCTAAATATTCCTGGACAAATTATACACTGCTATCTAGTTCCAAACTAAGCAAAGCTTGTACTATGGGTACTAGGTAACTTAAATATTTTTATCTAATCTCATACTGAAATTTACACATTAAAAAACTGAACACAGTATCATAATGACAGTCTTTACGCACAAGCTATCAAAATAAATTTAAAAAGTTATTTTTCGATACAGCTCTTCTATGGACAACTGTATCGTAAAATAACTTTTTTACCATTTCGATACAGCTTCAGCCCTGGATACAGGTATTTTAAACAGGTTTCAATGCAAATACATTGCAACTATGCAAAATTTTTCTACATAATCTGTGAACGCGGCGCCGCGCGGCGCGTCGCGCATGCGCACTACGCATGCTCGATCTGCAAATGGATTTATAGGTAAGAATTATAGCTGTTAAATTAACTTCATGGTTGTATTTAAAATATTATTATCATATATTTCATGAGATTAGATAAAGTAGTGTATGAAACTGCACATAATTAGGTATTAAAATACTCGTGTGGTCTATTAAAACACTCGCCTTCGGCTCATGTTTTAAACTCACACTCGTATTTTAATAACCCTTATTATGCAACAGTTTCATAAACTACTATTATCTAATCTCATACTGAAATTTACACATTAAAAAACTGAACACAGTATCATAATGACAGTCTTTACGCACAAGCTGTCAAAATAAATTAAAAAAGTTATTTTTCGATACAGCTCTTCTATGGACAACTGTATCGTAAAATAACTTTTTTACCATTTCGATACAGCTTCAGCCCTGGATACAGTTATTTTAAACAGGTTGCAATGCAAATACATTGCAACTATGCAAAATTTTTCTACATAATCTGTGAACGCGGCGCCGCGCGGCGCGTCGCGCATGCGCACTACGCATGCTCGATCTGCAAATGGATTTATAGGTAAGAATTATAGCTGTTAAATTAACTTCATGGTTGTATTTAAAATATTATTATCATATATTTCATGAGATTAGATAAAGTAGTGTATGAAACTGCACATAATTAGGTATTAAAATACTCGTGTGGTCTATTAAAACACTCGCCTTCGGCTCATGTTTTAAACTCACACTCGTATTTTAATAACCCTTATTATGCAACAGTTTCATAAACTACTATTTTAAAATACATACATATAATACATAGAAAACACCTATACGAAGACACAGACATTCATTCATTTCGTTCGTTTCGTTCGAGTGTTCATGCACACAAATATTTGTCTTAGGCGGGAATCGAACCTGCGACTTTGGAGTCAAAGTGGCCATTACTAACCATTCGACCACCGAGCTCGTCACTTCTAGACTACAAGCCCATGGAAAAAATTACCTGTGAAATGAACCAACGTGAATAACGCTCAGAAGGCTGTTACTATATCAGAAAATAACTCAGAGTACTATGCCGTCATTTCTGAGCGGTACAGGTGAGTACGTGAGTAAATGGAATTTCCCATGGATGTTAATGGATTTTCCCAGGTACAAGTGAGGAATTACGACTAATTATTAAAGTACGGCTTTTTTATAGTTTATACATGATTAAAAATAAATGTCGAAAAACCTAGTGCCGTACTAAAGCGGTGGTGACAGAAGTCAGTGCAAATTTTTAATTCGCCGCGAATTATAAATCGCGGAAATTTCACATTTTTTTTATCCAAATATTTTTATTTGTTACCATTTGGGACGGGGGCCCACCACACATTCCCACCACTGTATCTCCTGTGTAGCCAGGATTAACAGCGGCGACCGCCAAAAAAGGCAATGAACAATGAAGTCCATTGCAGTCCCAGGGGTAAAACTACGGCTGCCTTGGAACTCACAACGAATTTAATCAGAAGAAATTAGAAGGAGTAGGAAGCTTTTGGAATTTGACTTCCCCTCTTAGCAATGTGAGAGACAGCAATATGGCAAATAAGGCATTAAAAGCCTAAAGAGATGGCTAGTCAAGTGAAGCTCAACTGCCGTGCACCACGGATTTTAAGTTTCTAACACTATTAGGGACCTAAAACATTGAGTTGTTACCTAACACATCGATTCCAATAATATGAATTGCAAAATCGTCTGAACGCTTGGTAATTCTCCCTTGTTGCTACCAAATCTGAATAGTATACTACCCCGGATGCAACTTGCAATGAATTCAACATGTCATCCCGCTCCCGCTGCCAAAGATCACACTCCCAGAGAACATGGTGTGCTGTTTGATCGAATTCAGAATTAGCAGTAGAACATTCGCATAAGGGCGACGGCACTAATTTAAACGAAAAGAGTTTAGCTTTAAAATTGCCATGTCCAGTTAAAAATTGCGCAACGGGGTGGTCTACTTCTAACCACTTTTTCTTTAATCTATCTCTTACCGATTGAAAGAACAGATACAAGTGGCGTCCTTTGGTAGAAGTTTCCCACCTTTCCTGCCATTCAGACAGCAATGTTTCAAATACTTCATTAATAGGTTTGAACAGTCTAACTATTTTTTCACGATCACGCGTTTTCAAGAAATCAGGGACCATATTTTTAGATGTATAGTACATTGAAGCGCGGCGTTGTACTTCTAAGTCTACCGGTAACACACCTGCTAGCACGGGTAGTGCCTCGGTGCTTACAGTTCTATACGACTTACATAAAAATATCAGAGCAAGGCGCTGGCTTTGTAGCAATTTACGACGTGCTGCACCTATAGTAGCCCTATCTGCCCACGCAGGTGAACCGTACGTAACACAACCTAAGTATGTGGCGGTATAAATAGTTTTTAACGTTTTGAAAGTTAATCCCCACGTAGAGGTAGAAATTCGTGTTAAGGCATAGAAATTCTTTTTTGCTTTTTCACCTACTTGCTTCATGTGCTCAATATAATTAAAATTTCTGTCCAAAAGCAAACCTAAGTAACAAACCGAACCCCTATTAGCAACAGATACTCCATTAAAATGAAATCGCGGTGAAACCTGTAAATTTCCCTTAAGCAAGAGTTGATATGTTTTATGTGGCGCAAAATCGAGACGATTACGATAACCCCAATCTGAAATTAGGCCTAGGCTAGTGTTGGCTAGTTTCTCTATGCTAGATCTTGAATTAGCATTGATTAATAAGAGACCATCGTCAGCGTAACCAGTTAACGAGCACCCTTCCGGTAAGGGTAGGCTAAAAAAATCATCAAAACCGATATTCCAGAGATACGGTCCCAACACTGAACCCTGGGGGCAGCCCTGCGTGAGCACCTTTGAAGCAACATAATGGCCAAGTTTTAATTTAGTTGTACCATTCAAAAAGTACGATCGAATGAGAGAGTAGATATTGCTAGGGCAACCTCTCACCTTAAGTTTCAGCAACAACATTGGCCACCAAGCATTATCAAAGGCACCTGAGATATCTAAGAAAATAGCTACAACATACTTGCTCTCCGAGAGTTCAACAACTTTGCGCACTGCGAGCGCAGCATCAACAGTAGACTTGCCAATGGTGAAGCCGTACTGATTTTTATGAAATTGCGGGCCACCGGGCAGCAACCGTGGCACAACCAAGCGCTCAAGCAGCTTACCCAACGACGGTAGCAGAGTAATAGGACGGTAGGACTTCGGATCGTCCGGTGGTTTATCACCGCCTTTTGGTATTATTTTTATAACACCACTTCGCAAAATGCCAGGGAAATGACCTTCTACAATACACCGAGTAAGTATTGTTAAGATAGGTTCAGCGGCTACTTTACAAGCTTCTTTAATCATTCTATTCGAAATCTTATCATCACCGGAGGCTTTATTTGCAGGCAAAGCTTTAACAATAGACATAAATTCATCCATCGACGGTACATTTGATATTGGAGTGGAAGGGCACATATCCGCCGCGCTCCTAACCTCACGATGGTAGTCACTGTCACTATCGGCACAATCATCAGGAATTAACGCATGCAGAATTGTCTCAGCGGTCTCTTCTACACCAAGGGTATGTGAATTATTAAATTTTATATTGGATACGTATGCCTGATCAATACGCCTATTTGCTTTAAATTCGTTATATAGGGGAGACCACGGGCCCTCACTATTTAATCTTTCTACAATACGTTTTAATAAATTACCTTTGGATTTTTCAACAGCAGCGCGATAATGAGATCTAGCAATACGCAAGTCACTTAGAGCTGTTTGATAAATTTCTCCCTCGATGTTACGTCTCTTTAATTTTGAAATCTTACGTCTAGCGGCACGGAAATTCCTACGCAACCTAACAAGGGTATCATTCCACCAATCGCATCGTCTGTTATTAACTATAGGTTTTCGGCCTAATGCAACGTCAGCGCAATACACGAATGTGTCAGACATAATTTCAACACTTTCTGTGACTGTAAGTTCACTACGAGTAAAATCTTTAGCGCGGGAAGCGAAAAGTGAAGCAAAGCTTGCCCAGTCGGCATTCTTAGTTTTATATTGAAAACCTATTAACTGTTGCCGATGTAAGCTTTCAACAACTGGGGAGAATTCACATACGATCAGACGGTGATCACTACAAGAAGCTTCAGGAAGAACGCGCCAGTTTTGTATTCGGACGTCTGCACTAGAAAGTGTGACGTCAATAAAAGACTCGCCCATAGGGCTACTAAAAGTAGGTGGTGCTTCAGAGGTATTGTGAATATGAAGATGCATTTCAGCAATGAACTCTTCAACAGCAGAGCGTCTGTCGGCATCGGTCGCTCTCAACTTGCCGTGCCATAATGGTGATGATGCATTTACGTCTGCCGCTATAATAACCTTATGACCGGTAAGAGCATGCAACACTCTTCGTAGGTGATACAAATGCGAATCCACAGGGTCAGAAAATTGAAAATAACAACTGACTACAAATACTCTCAAATATGGAGATGTTACTTCAGCTACCGCACAGTGAGTGGACATTAGGTGATTGATTGATGTTATAGTAAATCCGCCTCTTGGCGCATATATACCCGCGCGCGACTTGTTATTAAGTTGTATAAATTTACTGTTTAATTGCGATCTTTGGTACTGCTCTTGAACTAAAACAAGGTCGAGCTTATAGTCCGCAACGAGCTTATCTAACTCGGACGTTGCAATTTTGTCGTTGTGTAGATTTAGTTGTGCAATTACGACGTTATCCATAGGTAGTATTTAAAATATTGAACTCTAACCGAGCTGCGTATGTGGGACAAGACTCTGACCCGATCTTGTGGTCAGCAGTCTTTTTTTGACGCCTACAAGCTGCGCATGTAGGTTTGAAGTCTGCTTCAGACTTCTTCAGACATTCCCGTGAGTCGTGTGCTTCGGCGCAATGAGCGCAGGTGGGGTTATTCGCAGAGCAGTATTTACTGACATGCCCATATTGCTGGCATTTTAAGCAACGCACGACTTCTATATCGTCCACGAATCTACATGTGGCAAAATCTATAAAAATCTTATCTTTTGTCGAAATAAGGTGTTTGCGTATTTCCGGGGAGATTTCGACTCCCATCCACTTCCTGCCGTAGGCAGTAGGACGACGACGCACGATTTTTATGTCTTTTAGGTAATCCGAAAATGTAATTTTTAATTCGTCCTTTATATTCTGATTATATAACGCGGCTAAAAATTTTGTGTCGTCCATTGTGTCCGGAATATCTTTTATAATAATACGCGGGCGGCGTCCTTTGGGCTTTTCGAGCTTAAGTCCAACCGATTTAATGCTTTCAATTGACTGCAGCTTTTTAATTTGAGCGTCATTGGAAACGCGTACTACTACACCGGATTTCGCAGTTTTCTTGACCCCTACAATTTGAAAGCCATCATCGGATGGCTTAATGGCTTTCATAAGTGCCTCCTTAGTCGCTTCGGATGTTGTGAATTCCGCCGATCGTTCTTCAGTTGGATAGGCTACGACGCAGGGCACTGGCTCGCGAGTTTGAACCGGCTTAATTTGTTTTGGCAAGCGAAGTTTCAGTTTTTCGGCGTACGACTCGCTAGCCTTAGTTATAGGCGCAACGGGGTTATTTTTTGCATCTAATTTTAGTGCTAATAAATCTCGTTCGACAAGAGCGAGCTTTTTTTCCGAAATAGCGAGGTGTTTTTCCGCCGTGGCTGACTTTATGGCTAGCATAGATATCAGTGAGGTAACTCGTTGGGTCATGCCCATTATTGTCGATTTATTTGCAACGCCAATTCGCGAGGTCTGCCCGATAATTATTTCATTAATTTTTGCCAGACATTCAGAGGATTCGCGAACAAATTCTACATAATCAATATTTGGATCAACAATTTCAGCTGAGGTGCTAAGGCTTAAATTGTGTAAGTTGTCTATATTATCTGTGCTTGCTGACCGCTGTAATCGCTTTTCATCGGGTGATAAATGGCTTGGCGATATATCACCTAATGTTCTCTTAGCATTAGTTGCCGGCGGAGATCGCGGTGTCAAATTACTACGGCCAAAAATTGGTGTCGTGCCACCAGGATCATCGGTATTACTAGACATTTTATTTATGTTACGAGTTAGCAGGAATAAAACTATTACCTATCAAAATAAAATTTTCCCCGATTCAGGGGTAAATTTATAAAGTGACAACACTGAGAGACTTTGTTGTACTAATATTAATACCAATAAAAAACACTAATAGAATAATAAAATATGAAATTATTACGTACCTTTAACGGGCCAAACCTGTTTTACAATTGATGCAGCTGCAGTCAAGAAGCACAAAAATATTTTTTTTAGTATACCTACTAGTTTGCGAATAATAATCACTGTATTTACTTATTTACAAATAAAACCTAAATAAGATCGAAATTTAAAGCGAAAATGATAAATTCAGATGAGATCACCAAAATTCACCGAAATGTCCACACACTTTACGAAACAAATTAATAAAATTATTTAATTTGCAATATTAAATCGCACAGACAGTTTAGTTCGACCGTCTCGCAGAAGCGCGGGAGGGGGAAGTGATTTGTTACCATTTATAAAAATACAAACTATTAAACTATAAATTAATTAAATAAGGTACAACGATATTATTTAGTTACATTATATCAAAAAGAAAGTTGCCGTACATTAGTTTATGATCTTACAGCAGAAATCGATAATATTGATATTTATTTATTCTTTTTATAGAAAAGACAGCCACGACATTAGATAGCATAATAAACAATTACAACCCGCGTGAATCACTTAGTGTAACATGGCAACCTAATTAGATTTAATGCAATTTGGCAATCAATTCAAAATAACGTTCAAAGATATTTATTATTACAATATTACCTAAAGTATCACCGGTTCACGTCACAGCGCAAGGTATTATTAATTTCATACAAAATTTTGTTTTTTGTTGGTTTATCTAGTAACATTTGAATTTAATAAAAGAAATTATCTTAATGCTTGTTTATTTTTGTGTTTCCCAATACAGAATCCAAAAATATATTTAAATTCGCAGAATACGTTCTGGGTGGGACTATAACCATGAAAATGTCATTACGTTCCTATAATTGTCATTACATTCATGAGAATAATTAAAAAATTCTCGATTATTATAAAACTACAAGAAAAAATGCGGACCAAATACTTGGAAAACGTTGCAAATTATGTAAACTATATGCATTCCAATATATTTATTTAAGAAACACGATTTTAGGGAAGATGAGAAACCGATCAAAATATTTATACCGATAAGAACCACCCACAGACACGACGCCAGGGTGTGCTTTTATTTAAAAAAAACCGGACAAGTGCGAGTCGGACTCGCCCACCGAGGGTTCCGTAGGTACGTAGTATCATTATTAAATTTGATATTTTTCATTATAAATAAGAAATAATGCGTCGAAAAAAATAAATAAAATATATTTTGCAATGTGTACATCAAGCCCTTTCATATGATACCCCATTTGAACTAGTAGTTTCAATTTGAAATTTCGACACCCTATAAAAAATATAGACCCCCTATTTTTTAAGATCTATTTACAAATGTATAGTTTTGAGATTTATTCCTGTACTTGTAGTCTATAACGATGTTACTTGCCAAATTTCATAGTTCTAGGTCAACGGGAAGTACCCTATAGGTTTTGATTCCCTTGAGTGTGTCGAAATATGCGTTTTTTGCTGAATAAACGGCCGTAACTTTTTTCTACGTAAACTTAGCAGTTTGATTTTTTTTTAACTTCATGGGACAGTAGACCTGAGTATACAGTTTAAATTTCAGCTTGATACCTCCACGCATTCTCGACATAGAAATTCTTGACAGACAGACAGACAGACAGACGGACAACAAAGTGATCTTATAAGGGTTCCGTTTTTCCTTTTGAGGTTCGGAACCCTAAAAATTAAGTTTCTTGACATTACCGTCTCTATATATTTTGGAGGCAGGTTTATTTGTGAAGCAACAGCCGGAGCTCTTTAGGAAGGTAAAGAAAAACAAAAAATATTTGTCGAGGGATCCATTAAATTATTTTTACCGTTTTCAATGACAAAAAACTGTTATCTTATGGTTTTAACCACCATCAAATAACACTTTTCTTGGTAGAGCGTTGTCATTGAAAATGGTAATTTAGTTGTTTATCAAGATACCCTTATCAATTCATGAACTGCTATTAAATCGTTTTAAAATTAAATTAAATAAATGGCTCCTGGATAAATGTTTTTACCAAACATTTTTTTTTTATTAAAAAACATCATATTAACTAGATATCAATGTACCTAATAACATTTTATAATAAAATGTATATCTGAAAATGTTTGAACGTTAATATTTGATGACAATTAATTATTTTTAAATAGATACTAAATTGAATTTTAAATCAATTATATTATTTACATTTTTAATTAAGTTCCATTTAATTCCAGTGACATTTGAATGCTATTTTCAATGATTTAATTAATAGAGTAGTGATGTATGATTACTGACCAATTTAATGTTAATTGGTCAGTTTTAAAAATTTTGAAACAAATATTTTTAATTAGGGTAAAATTTACGTTTAATTGCATGCTGTTTTATAATGGCTAAATAGGCTGGTGATTTATTTTACAACAACATCTGTTTGTTTGTATTATCTTTATTGTTCAAATTACATAATGCATAAATACCTACATTAAAGATAACGCATTACAAAGGCCGACTTACCGCTCTTGCGATCTCTTCCAGTCCACCTTAAGAGTAACTGCGTGGAACGGACATCACAGGAATTGGCAAGTAGAACATCGAGTAATAAATGAAAGAAGGGAATTCGCAAACAAATAAATCTAGACACGCGATAGCGTGTCAAGCCAAGTTCAAGGAACTACTGGCGAGCGTCACCGTGTACATAATTAAAATACACAAATAACTAAATCATCATCAGTAAAGAACTTTTTTAATACGATCTTGAAGGAAAATAACATAGGAGCCACCCGAACGTCAACAGGCAGAGCGTTCCACATTTTTGTCGATCTTACTGTGAAAGAATTTGTATACGCATTGGTGTTTTGAGTAGGTATGTCCAAAATCCGAGTCCCCGAACAACGCAGACGACAATTGACTTCATGAAACCGAAAACGTTCCCTTAAATATAGTGGATCTGATAGATTGAACAGCACGTTAAAAAGCAGAGTGTGTATGTGGAAGTCTCTCCGAAGCTTAATAGGAAGCAAACCGAGCTTTTTGCGAAAACGTGAAACATGATCGTATTTACGCGAACTGAAAACGTATCTAATACAAAGGTTCTGTAGACACTCCAATTTATCAAACAGCTCTTCAGTCGGGTCAATATATTCCACATTCATCATCATCATCAGGTCCATTTTAGTCTCCACTACAGGAGCACGACCCTCTCTCGTCCGTCCGAGACAGAAGGAGAATTTGGCCTACACTCCCCACGCTGGCCAAACGGGTTGGGGAGGCCAGATCGATATTTGATAATGTATTTCCCTTAGTCGCCTTGTATGACATCCACAGGAAGAGACGGAGTGATTCTATTCTAGTCTGCCGGAAACCAAACGGCCACATTACTATAATCCAATAAGGAAAGGAGAAGGGAGCGTGCGAACATAATTTTTGTACTGAATGGTAGAAAATCTGGCTGCCGCTACCCATCTCAAAGAATGAAGCGACGCAAATAATTTACGACTAACCTCGCTGATCTGGGGCTCAACCGCCGAAGCTGAAACTGATTACTATCAAATATTTTGGTACGAAAAATAAGATTTACCTTTTAGTTATTGACAAACATCTTCAGCTTAGTCGGTAGAGCTCCAGGGCTTCTACCAGCTGCGCTGAACACAAACACCATAAATCTAATCCATGACAAGGTTTGGTCCGTGACAATACCTAGATTGCGCGCATTTTAAATGTTATCCTATTTATTGCAAAAAAAAAATATTTATATTTGTATTTGAAACGACGCATCTCATCAAGCTTCTCAAGCTTGAAACTTTTAGTAAAATAATAATTTCTATAATGTTTCTTTTTGAGCTGTAAGCACAGAATAATATACTCTAACAGAATATTCACTTCCGACACAATTGGAAAAATCACCATTAAAATATCAACCTTCGATACGCGCTAATACGGTCCATAATAATTCTGCAGCTGTACTCGTACCTGAGTCTTTCAGCGGCAGGGACAATCGAAAGTAACCCCTATATCTAATGCCTTACGAGCGACAGCCGCTGCTTTTACAAAATGGTTTGTCTCGGCCTGGACGTCACTTGGCAGCGTGTCGCTCATAGGGTTGAACCAAAACGCTCGCCACCGAGCCGCGTAGATAGGTATAAATACATACGCTTGTTTATTAATGTTCAATAAAATCATATACTTAAACTACCAAAAATTGTAGTAGGTTTACGTATGTGTACGTTTATTACTTTGTTGTACTTACTTATGTTACTATATCATACTCTGTGATTATTAAGTACATAGGTAGGTACTTAGTAACAATAATGTTAGGTAATGTTGACACTGATAGAATGTATAATTTTAGTGTAAGTTTTAACAGGAATCATGACTGTACGTACTTACAGATCAGGTTTACTATTCACGTTGTCCCAATAATAGCTCGGATGTATCTTTAACACGGAAAGTATTTGTAACATTAGTGTAGGTATGTATTTTAAGGGCCCAGATTGTCTAGGCGCGTCATCGGTTTCGAGCGACCGCAGCGCTACTGTTTACTGAAACAACCGACGGGGCGGGTGAATGACCCAAAGACAGCGCGATTTTCAAAATGTTTTGCGACAAACGTTCCAATTGTTATTGAAGTTGAATATTTACAGCATAACAAAAATGTTGAATTATTGGAAATAAACGACGAGTGTAAAATATTCTAAGACTAGTTTTTCGTTATAAAATGATAATAAATATTAATTACTAGATTAATAAGAGTAGTTGAGACACAATTTTTATGTTTTTCTATTTATATTAAACAATCAAGAGCAGGTCCGGACTGACCTTTTTGTATTCTACTTACCAAAAATTCCAACTATGTATTTATTTGTAATTTTCCTACCAAAGTTTATTCTTATTTCGTAAAATATTCATTCAACAAAATAATTGCAAATTCAGTAGGAAGTACGGTCGAAATAACATCGAGCTTTCCTCGCTAGTGTATATCTCTACGCAAGGAAATGTGCCTATTGCGTAAACTCAAATAGGGTGGTGGCACCAATTATCGGCCATGTCAACTTTTTTTTCAACTTTGTTTGCTTGTAATTTTTGAGTTAATAACTTTTGCTACGCTAGTATACGAAAGTATAAAAATGATTCATATAATTAAAAGTAAGTAAACAATAACAAATATGAGTCGCCATCTAAAAAGCGTGCTAGGGTTGTACAAAAATAAATGAAACACAAGTTTATAAATTATTAATATACTAATTAAAAGTAAGTAAACAATAACAAAATATGAGTTCAAAATTCTAATGTTTTTTCATTTTAACGATTACTGATCAAATTTTGATTTCTGCTAATTTGATGATAAAATCAATTGCTATTGCAAAACTTATCAGAATGAGTACCAGCTGCCCGATTCACGTAATAAAAACCGTAGCGTAGGGACTTAAAAATGTCACTTCGTTTTTTGCAAATTAAGCCCTTTTAACCGACTTAAAAAAAGAAGAAGATTCTCAATTCGCTGTATTTTTGAAACAATTTTGATGATTCTTTACACCAGGTAACTCTTCAAAATCGTATAGGAATTGTATAGTAATTGAGCTATTGAAAGATTTATGACAATCCAAGACTAGATAAGTAAGTGCGTTTAAAACAGAAAACCAAAAGGCGATTTCTAAGTTTCTAAGTTAAAACGACTTTTGGACTGGCGTGTTTACGTGAATTGCCGGCTGGATAGTTAAGTTACCTCAGTCTCTTTCAAAACCATTAGGCGTTCTTCTCTTTCAAAACACGTAAAGCTCTTTCTTTCCTCTCTTTCATAGCCTCTATGATACTGGGCGCGTCACGAATGGGCATGCTTCGTGACTGCCGAGGATCAACTAATTCTGGAAGTAGGCAATCGTAATAAAACCTAACTAATTTCATCTCCATTTTCTCCTTCCAAAATTTGTCGTCCTTTTCTAAAATATAAACTTTCATAGGTACAGTAGCACCAAACCAGATGTCAAGCATGCAAACGTTTCTTTTAGTAATATGTACCTGTCCCTGAATTTGGAAATACCAGTTATGATTTTTATTTATGACATAACTCTTGGAAGCCTTGCCCAAAAGGTATGTTTGGCCATTGCTTCATCAAGAGTCATGCCAGCTAAAGAATGTGGGCACTTAATTTCAATTAAACCGTTTGCATAAATGCCATCTGGTGTATTACCAAGAAATTCATATTGATCGTCGACGAACAAACCTTGTATACTAATATTCTTTTGAATTTCTAACTGTCTAATTTCGGTTTCTTCGTTTTCGATACCGTACCGTACAGCAAGCAAACTGGAGATATTACTACCATAAACGATTTTACCAACAAAAGCAGCACAACTTGTGCTCTCTCGTTTTTTACAAACTTCCCCGAATGATGATGAGGTTAGTAATTTTCTCCTTGTACTCATCCACTCAGCACTACTTCTTTGCAAATGGGTCGACCTTTCAAGCTCCTCTCTTTCAGCACAAGACAACTTTAAATCGGCTAAAAAAGATGGCTTGGCTTTCTCATATAATTCTGGACTCAGATCAGGTTTTTCGCAGTTTGGTCCATAGTGAGCGTCTTTCGATACAGTGTTGTGGCTTTTTTTCAATCTTAATGTAGGTTTAGCAATTAAACGGTTTCTACGATTACAATTATCCACTTTCGCGATCAAAGGAATCGGACTACATTTAAATATGACTTCATGAGTTTTACTATGAATCGATCCCGTATTAAAAGACACAACAGCAGCTGCGCATCGGCCCGCATAAGAACCACGGGAAGAATAATTTACACGCTTACCCCCAACTAATTTGGCAATTACTCCGTTAAAACTTTCAACTATATTACTTGTGCAATTATGAATTAAACTTCTAGAATGATATGACAGTCTTTTACTTAAAATTTCTACCGCGTCCATTAATCCGCATCCAACAATTGTTGGAAGTAATCCAACAGGTTCTATTCGACGAGTATCAGGTCTACAGAAATACTCCTTGCAATGTTGGTGATTACCAAATACGTGTTGTGGACCATTTAGGATATCTTCACTAAGATTTTTTATTTTTTCTTCGAGTGACTGATTTTGATCCGCCCAATATTTAATCGCGCATTTTACACCCGTTCTTAAACGCAAATACCTTTCTTTTAGGAATTTCCGCAATTCGCAAGGATACTTAGTGTCTTTTGACAGTTTCTCCAAGCTATTGCAGTAGTTTCGTAAAAGATGATTTTTGCATTCAATTTTCTCTACTATTTAATTATCGTACGGACGCGAATCTAATATTTTTTTATAAGTACTAGAATCGCCGTCTGCTACAAATTTATTATAAATTACACCGTGATCAACAATGGAACGTTTAAACCCCTCAACTATTATGGTCGATTCCATCCCGGTAGATGATCCTGAATAATTCTTGAAACAATGGTGTTCCGGGGGCTGACTGTTGTTCTTTGCGGCTCGTGCACAGACTACGCAGTATTTATTTTTAACTCCAAAAAACAATACTTTATTAGTTTTAATGCCAATTATCGCAGCTGCGCCGGATAAGGCGGAAATATTCTTACCATAAGATCTCTTCCTCCAACAACCGTCAACAGCAACAGATATTAATGGTGTACCATTTTTATCAACACTACCTATAGACTGCGTACTCTGCTTCTTCCTTGACAGCTTCTGCCATGGAATGTGTTGCTGTCTTTTCCCACCAATCGCAAACCGTATTATTAATTTCATTGTATAATGAAGGTGACATGATTGGTAACGGTTACTGCGGCAGTTAATGTTTTTAACTGAGAGTAGCTCCCACCAGATGATATGATACCAGATACAATTTGATGATTCACTTCCATGCTATCTTCTTTCTTTTCAACCAAACACACAGTAAACTTCATACTACACATACTACATTTCATGATGAGTTTTGAGTCCAGACCAACTTTTACTTCACCTATTATACTGAGGTAACTTAACTTACAATCCATTGGACCGTGGTCCCCTATGGCCTGAAGAACTTTATAAAAAAAAGAAATATCTATTACTCTACGCCCAACTTCATCATCCACCTTTCCCTCTTGACTGTTTTCAATAACTAGTTCCTGTAAAGAAAGATAATAGCTTTATTTTTTTTTATAAAAAATAATTAAAAAAGAATGGGCCAAATTTCTTCAAACATAGCTAAGAACTCCCTTAGAATACATCTTTGAAACACATAACACTAGATCAAAATCTTGAACGTTTTATATAAATAAACGTAATAAAAACTGGTTGTTTGTAAAGTCGGTTCAGGACAATAATTTTAATAAAAAAAGCTGTTGTTTCATTTTTAACCTTATTAATATTCCTGTTAACATAAAAAATAGCTAAACATGTTGTTTAGCGTTTTCATGCATTTTCCTAATGTCGGCCGGGTGGCCGATATTGGGATTTATCAATAAATAAAGATCCCTAACCTTGACCCTGCGATTATTTCATAAAAAAGACAAGTAAATGTAAAAACCTTGGTTTTTCTTCAATAAAAAACAATATAAAATACCATAGGTATGTTTAATTCCATTTAAATACTAACTAACTCAATGCGCTCGCAACCGGGATTTGACTCGCCACTGCCACTAAACGACACAAGTCGGTACCGGCGCGTGCTCTATTGCCAACTGAACGTTCAAATATTGAAGCACCCGCACCAAAATATGGATTATTCGCATATAGAGTCGCTTTTTGAATAAAAACTATTATAATTTTAGGGTTATTTTAATAGTTAGGGTAAGTGCTCCAGTGAATTAACACCCACCAGTGAATGAACAAAACACACATTTTTCAATATAATAAGAAATCTAAGCTTTTCTACTCAAGCCAGTATTTTTTTCTCAATCGAAACATTATATTACGTCAACTGAACACACAGGTATTTGCCTGTGACCTATAGTTTCAAAATCGCGACCGCCTAAAATGAAAGTATTCTGTTGTATTTTTGATTGTATGGAGCAGAATTTAGGGCATTGCTGAGACTTCGTGTTTTGATATTCACTTTGTAGACACTATAAGTGTGATAGTGTTAACAAAATTTGATAGTAGGATGTAAAAAGAACTGTTTTATGTTACAAAAAACAGATTGCATAAATTTTAATTATCATAAATAAATTATAGGGGTGTTCGATAATTGGATCACGAAATTGAAGAAAATCTAGTCAATGAACACACAGTTTTAAGCATTTGGCATCTTAGCCTTAATGCAGTTGGCTAATTTTTTGTACACAACTTTTATAAACGGTTGTCAATTTTTTGACCAATATTCGAACAAGGTGTTCTTTTATTATTACCAGTTTATCCTCCATACCTAGCCTGATATCTTCAGTAACTTTTAGAAGTGCAGTAATAGTACTGTGCCCAGGACGAAAACCAGACGGAGTGAACTGATTAAATAAAATAAATAAAGATCTCCACATAGAAGTGCCTTTCAGCTAAAACGACCATGGAAAGACAGCAAAATGCAAGCTAAAAAGAAATTAATAAATAATGATGACATATAGAACCAATCTTCTATTATAGAAATATAATAGTTTAGAAGAGAAAGGAGAATCTAACATAGAAGTGATGAATAATAATATTAAATATTTTATAATAATAATCCAGTATTAATATTATGTTTTAAGCATTTGGCATCTTAGCCTTACGGTCTGCCCGAGGGGCTATGCGAATGGGTTGCTAGCTTCTTGTCCAGCAGAAGCATTAGAGCCGTTGTAGATGGCAGTTGCTCCGATAGCATGGACATCAATGCTGGCGTCCCGCAGGGTTCTGTATTGTCCCCGACGCTGTTTCTGCTGCATGTTAATGATATGTTGTATAATGACAGCATTCATTGTTATGCGGACGACAGCACCGGGGACACTTATTACACGGGCCGCGCAAATATCCCTCGTTCTTTGGTGGAGGAGAGCCGCGAACAACTTGTGTCGCAAATTGAGAGCACACTAAGTAGAGTGTCCGACTGGGGGCGACAGAACTTAGTGCGATTTAACCCCTCTAAGACACAAGTCTGCGCGTTCACCGCTAAGAAAACCCCATTTGCTGTGGCTCCACACTTCGAAAACACACCCCTCACCATCGCCAATAGTATTGGTATTCTAGGAGTTGACATCTCCAGCGACGTCCAGTTTCGATGTCATCTGGAGGGGAAGGTCAAGCTGGCATCGAAGAAACTAGGTGTGCTCAACAGGGCGAAACATTACTTCAACCCGCGGCAAAGACTTATACAAAGCTCAAGTTCGGCCGCATATGGAGTACTGTTGCCATCTATGGGCGGGAGCGCCTAGATACCAGCTTGCACCCTGTGACTCGATTCAAAGGCGTGCTGTGAGGATTGTTGACGATCCCAAACTGACAGACGGTTTAGAACCTTTAAGTCTGAGAAGAGATTTTGCGTCCCTTTGTGTGTTCTACCGTTTGTACAATGGGGTGTGTTCAGAGGAGTTGTTTGACATGATGCCCACGGCTTCCTTCTACAGTCGCACCGCTCGCCATCGACAGGGAATTCATCCTCACACTTTAGAACCGAAATGGTCACGTACTGTGCGGTTCCAGAGAAGTTTTCTTCCACGTACTATCAAGCTGTGGAATGAATTGCCTGTTGAGGTTTTCCCAGGAGACTACAGCATGGGGTTCTTCAAAAAGGGCTTGAAGAGGTTTTTACAGGGTCGGCAACGCGCATGTGATGCCTCCGGTGTTACAGGCGTCCATAGGCTGCTTTCCATCAGGCGGACCGTATGCTTGTTTGCCACCTTAGTGGTATAAAAAAAAATGTTAGATAGTTCTCTTTAGGTTATAAAATATCAAGTAACACGCAATTATAATAGTAATCATATCGTCTATTTAATATAATAAAAAAATATATATATTTACAATAACAATTACCCGAAATAAACTCTTACATAATAATTTATATATAGAACTGATATATAAAAGTGGTAGTTCATTCAATGGGTTTCAAAAGGTTTATTCACTGGATTTTTTTGTTCATTCTCTGGTGATTTGTGTGTTCAATGCTGATAGTTATTGAGATAACCTGCATTTTATACAAATATACCCCATATTTGTATAAAATGCAGATTATCTCAATAACTATCAGCATTTTTGCTAAAATATGTATACTGTATCAATCATGAATAAATTGTGAACATAATAAAATAAAATATTTTTTGGTTAGGATCTCATAAGTAGCTGGCTGTAATTTTCAAAGTTTGGAATGCCCTTAAGGGTTCATTCAATGGAGCACTTACCCTATATTCCATTTTCTCGCAAAGGCCGATATTAGGAGGAGGCCGATACTAGAAGACTTCACCCTACTGAGATTTTGTCTTCGTCCATCACTAACTAGGTATTTTTTTTTTTTATACTACGTCGGGTAGCAGACAAGCATACGGCCCGCCTGATCTGAAGCGGTTACCGTAGCCATATTAACGCTCGCAACATAAAATATCGCTCGCGCGCCGCCACCCCCGCCACCCCCGCCACCCCCGCTGCCATCGCAGCATCTCCTTCCTTTCTGGTGACCTCACTCACTCGCAGGAAGACAACAGCCCTCAAGGAAACCGTTATTTGGCTGCGGTATTCTGTGAGGTGGAGGTACATTCCCCAGTCGGGTAGCTTACAATTACGCTCCCTACCTCTCTTTTCGCCAGAGCTTCGTTTGTCAGTCGGCAGGGTGTACCGCATGCAGGTGAATTTGGCTTTGGTTTAAAGATCTTGATGAACCACTTACACCCCAAAGTAGTTTGTTTATTTATGTAATAAGTCTACAAGAATTACGTATAACAACTTACGTCTATAGTGTGTAGTCTAAGCATAGCAGTGTTGCTTGTCTCGGCCTGAAGGTTTTCTTTATTTTCAATACTGGAAATATTATTCATCATTATTATCCACTTTATAATTATTTTGTAATTTTTGTACAACACCAGACCCTAGGCGCGTCGCGTCTCTTTGGCGGTAAGTATGTCGACAAAGCCGCGTGCCCGTGCTATTTCTGTTATGAAACATACCTACTTCCACAATCTGATATTTAGACAATAATGATGAACATGAAAACGAATACTAGGTAGAAATTGACTTTATTACTTATAATACAAACCAATATTTACATGCTATTGTATATGTCTGAATCAAGCGATCTAAATCATATGACATAGGTATTGTATTAGCTTTGTAATGTACCCTGTTCAAATGAAAATAAATTATATTATTATTACTACTTAGACAGGATAAGCACACAAATAAAACTAGGATTTTTACATGACACTTTCACAGAAATCTCGTAATTTTTTTCTAGGTAGGTATTTAGGACAAGACGTAGTAAAGTAGGCAGATAAATAAATAAGTAGGAAGGAACTTACATTTTTTCCGAGATCTTTTGGCTTTCATATTTTTATAATGCGTACTAAACTTTCTTTTCCCTGGCAAATTCAAATTCAATCAGTCCTGCGAAAAAAACCCTCGATTACCGACTAGATACGTTTATGATATTGGCTATAGCATGTTGAAATCATGTTTCAAGCCTGAATTGATACATATTTTACAAGGTTCATAAAATAACCTACTCAACAAAGTATCTAATTCATTCTTTGTATTTTTTACGATTTATATACATTCATTATATTGGTAAATTAGTTATACTTACAGTTTTTCACAAAAAACACAAATTCACAACACGTAATTTTGCCGGAGCATCCGACGCGCGTGGTGTCACCTTGACATATAAAAACACACTGGCGTATTAGTGGCGACGCTGAGTACTAATTCGTAATATCGGAATGTGCGTCATTTTTCATACATTTTTCTATGGAGAATTTACGTAAAACATATCTAGATTTTAGGGCTTTAAAAGAGGAAGTCTTTGTTTGTAAAGGTACAAAAAAAAAGTATATGTTATATTTATTGGTTTCTTCAGTGTTCAAAAAGTGTTTCTTTTTATCAATTTGTGTTGATTTATTGGGTTAAATCTGAAAAATACGAAGGCATGTTTTTGCATTTTTTCTCAATTTTGTGCGTTTGTTGACCTTTATTATAAAACAACTATTAGATTTTAAGAGTTTAATATAATCATACAATAATTTTTGGTCTTTGATTGTAATATATACAAATTATCATTGATATCAATCATATCTAAATAGGTTAAATATGAAAAATCGTAACACTCTTTTCACAGTTTTCACGATCTGGCCCCTTAAGTGTCTAATCTACTAAAGTCATAATGTCAGCAGAACTCACGCGCCGATAGATCAATTAGCGTACATTTTTTAACAGGTGCGAGTGATCGCCCGTGGCACTCACACACTGCTTAGGTATAACCATAAATCATTATCTTTAAAATTTGTGTTCGTGCATCCGAATGCAGAACAGTAACGCTTTTGTTTAACCATCTTGGTCGCGTCGCATAGCGCGTGCGAGAGCGCGCGTGAGTGACACTCGACTAAATTGTGCTCCCGGGCGCGTCGGGCTTGTAGGTAAATAACTCGGCCGAATGGCGGAGTGACACAGGCCTGCTGTAAGATTTGCCTCCCTACTGTTTTAGAGCCTTAAAAGCCTCATCTGCACGTGATGCACCTTGCCGACGAGGCTCTGGCGAAAGAAAGGTAATGCATATGGTTCACAGAAGACCGCAGATAAATAACAAAAGGTACCATTGAGAATTATGTTCCAGCGAGTGAGAAGATTTAGGGGATAATACGTAAGCTGCTTTAGCCAGCTCGCTAGTAATACTTTTTAAGCGTCTATATGTAATAGGTATGTAACCACTTTATTTATTGCCTCGATCTCACAAACGTCACATTTGGTATTCTCGTATCACATTATGAAACTTCAAAGCTCAAACACATGGCGAGCTCGGTGGCGTAGCGGTCAATGACGCGGCTTCGACACCAACGCTCGTGGGTTCGATTCCCGCACAAGACAAACATTTGTCTGCATGAACATGTCTGTTTGTCTTGGTCTGGGTGTTTTCTATGTATCATAAGCATTGGTAAAAAACTTGGTAAAAAAAATGAACTTACGTATGTTTATCAGTTGTCTAGTACCCATAACCCAAGCTTCGCTTACTTTGGGGCTAGGTGGCGCTGTGTAATTTGTCTGACAATATTTATTTATTTATTTATTATTTAAAGTGTTATTAAAGTGTGATTACGTCGATAAAAGATCGAAAATTAAACAAATGAAAAATGTTATGCAGGTCGCAATAATAATTTATACTATATACCTATAAGTATAGATATATATTTGACGAGCTCGGTGGTCGAATGGTTAGCAATGGCCACTTCGACTCCGAGGCCGCGAGTTCGATACACGCACAAGACCAATATTTGTGTGTGTGCATGAACATGTCTGTTTGTCTATATATACAAAAAAATGTATTTAAGTATAATATCAAGTATCTACTATCACACTACACTATACAAGCTTTGCGCTTAATTTGGGACTAGATGGCGCTGTGTAAATTGTCCAGAAAAATATTTAAATATCAAATATTTATTTGGATATAAATTACTAGAAAAAATCAACTATACAATTTACAGACAATACATAACTCAATCTCGATTTGTCAACTTTCATTATGTGATGTAAATTAATTAAAAGAATAGACTATTTGATTAAATCTGAAATTTGTACGACAGCTGTCGTACAAATTTCGTGTGTTAAGTATTACGTTTATGTAATTAGTATCACAA
Source organism: Hypsopygia costalis (assembly GCA_937001555.2). Classification (NCBI taxonomy): domain Eukaryota; kingdom Metazoa; phylum Arthropoda; class Insecta; order Lepidoptera; family Pyralidae; genus Hypsopygia; species Hypsopygia costalis. Next base: position 4,253,207 of record OW443337.2, on the reverse strand, counting down.
TAAAAGTTATAGTATTTTTTATTGCTTCGCCAATGGAAATATAATTTTTTAATAATTTAATACTTTTACTTTGATCGACCCTAAAATAAGTCGGACGGAAGATATTAGAATGAAAATTTGCAGATCAGTTTTGTGTATTTTATGATATTGTTAAATAATTTATACAATTTTTGAACATTGTCAAATAGCCTATTGGCCCTCTGCTAGCCCTCTCCTAGCAAAGGGTAAAACGGACCCTATTACTGAGACTCTGCTGTCCGTCCATCTGTCGCCAGGCTGTATCTCATGAAACGTAATAGTTAGACAGTTGAAATTTTCACAGATAATGTTGTTGCCGCTATAACGACAAATATTAAAAAAAACAGAATAAAATAAATATCTAAGAGTGCTCCTATATAACAAGCGTGATTTTTTTGCCGTTTTTATTGATAATTGTACGGAACCCTTCGTGCGTGAGTCCGACTCGCACTTCGCCGGTTGTTTTAAACAATAAGGGTGACAAAGCGTGTATGTCTATTTCAGTGAAATTATTATTATAAGGAGACATGATACGACGTAACGTACTCCCACGTTCGCCTGCATTCCCTCGGCAAAATTTGAGAGCAAAAAGACGTTGAATAATGTTCCTCACATATGTACATTAGTGAGAATGCCTAGACAAATTTGATTGATTAACTGATTGCAGTCGAAGTTATTGAACTTATTTTTACTTATATGTATGCCATAATATTAGACTGGATTCTAGCCCACGGGGCCGAAATTGAGGTTGAGCGGAGCGGGTATGCTTTCCATTAATTTCAATGGAAAATGTATTTGATGATCATTCCTCAAGACATGATTCAACTTTTTTGTCGACACAAACCTCAAGCATCTCGTGGTCTTTAATTGTGACAAGTTTCATCAAAATCGGTTCAGTGGTTTTAGAGCCTATTTATTTCCAAGTATAGGTATAAGTTTTCCGCCCGCTCCACTCAGTATTAACATCTTAGGTGTTATCTATTCTAAGTCATCCTAGATCTTCAAATGTTTGTATTATAATCAAAAAGTTGATTTAAAAAAAAAATTAAACCGACTTCAGTTGGCGAGCGCAGCTTATTGGTGGTATACCCCGGGAGACGCTGCTGCCCGTCTTCCGGGAGAAAAGTTATCGCGTGACACAAGATTCCTTAGTCGCCTTGTACGACATCCAGCGCAGAGCAATGGAGTGGCACAATTTTATTCTGCCGGCTACCATAGGGCAAATTTAAGGGTTTCTCTCGATTTTACTGGGATCCTATCGTCAGATCCTGGCTTAGTGAATATGGAACCACCTCGCAATTACCCTTTCATATAAAAAAATTGAATTTGACCATACATGCTTATAAAATTTAAGGGTTTCCCTTGATTTCCCTGGCATCCCATCATCAGATCCTGATTTGGTGAATATGGGACCACCTTGCAATCATACCCTTTCAAATAATAAAAGAATTATGAAAATCGGTTCACAATTCGCAAAGATATCGAATATACATACAAAAAAAATATTCAGTCGAATTGAGAACCTCCTCCTTTTTTGAAGTCGGTTAAAAATACATTCATATTGCAATAATATAAGACTAGAGAAGTGCTGGGCTAACTCATTGTGCTAACTCGAATTGAGCTCAACTCGAAATAATTCTAATTTCATTCTTACTAATTCGCGCCGCCCGGGCGCCGGTTTGTTCCAGACTTTATGGCGCAAATCCGTTGAATGAGGTGAGTGCTTTATATTCATATTTTCACAACACACTATTGCTTTATAGTTAATGATTGTGTATTATATCGCAAGTGACCATTATATTGGGTAATAAAAATTTGTAGGAAATTTGATAAAAATTGTATATCGTATCAAATCATTCACCTTACTTTGTCCTGCTAAATCGAGTTAAATACGAGTTTATTTATTTATTTAAATTTATATTAACCACAAAATTACATAAGGGTACAAAAGGTCGACGAGCTCGGTGGCGTAGCGGTCAATGACGCGGCTTCGACACCAACGCCACGAGTGTTGGTGGTTGGTTCGATTCCCGCACAAGACAAACATTTGTGTGCATGAACATGTCTGTTTGTCTTGGTCTGGGTGTTTTCTATGTATTATAAGTATGTATTTACAAAAAAAAATGTATTTTCGTATGTTTATCAGTTGTCTAGTACCCATAACACAAGCTTCGCTTACTTTGGGGCTAGATGGCGCTGTGTAATTTGTCTGACAATATTTATTTATTAAAGGCGGACTTAACGCTAAAAGCAACATCTACGAGTTACGTGAATTTCGGCTCGAGTTGGTTCAAATCAAATTCTTTTCGAGTTGGCACATCACTAAGACTGGGGAAATGTAATAAAAGATAACAAGCCACATACAGATGTGTCTCGTTAGTGCTTGAAAGCTTCTTCAAAGGCAGAAGTATTCTCAAGTGCATGTACTGAATTTTAAAAGGTTTCAAGGCACAAAGGGTTAACATTGATGGATGCGTACTCACCTATTGCTTAAAATATCCTCTCTCAAATGGCTGCGTGGAAAAAAATAGCGACAATAATGCTTCCTGTCACCAAGAAAGACGTGAAGAGACGTCTGAAAAGTTACGGTACAAATAATGGAAGTATTAGATAAATATAAAAACAAAATAATATTTATTTCAGACCAGTGAAATATAGTCCGTAATGTATTAGTAACAATGAAACCTTATAATCTACGTTATGTATTAACATAACACGACGATACACACGGTTCTGGCCCACAGTGCGTCGCCTTAAGTAGGTAGCCTAGCAACCAAGATGCTCTCATTAATATGAGAGCATCTTGGTTGCTAGGTTGTGTATCGTCTCAAAAATCTATAACTTTCTTGTTTATTGAAGTAATTAGCCGAAATTTGGTATATAGTATCTCCAATGTATAACAATGTATAACTATCATACAATGATACATTCGTTGTTAAATTTTTAATTTACAATAGAAAAAAATACAAAAATAAAAGTGTCATTTTTTTTATACAAAAACGCTTTTTTACTTAAATTATTGAATTATAGATATATAGTTTTAAGATATCGCACTATTATTTCGTATTTATGTTAATAGTACATATAAAAATAACATTTAAATAAATCACAAAGATCTATTAATCCAGTACCTACATAAAATTGAAAAAAAAAATATGTACATACTTCAATTTACAGGGTTCAAGTTCAAGGTTCTTGGCTTCGTCTAACAGTTCCTTGTAAAACAGTGACTGATGATTTTCTGATACTTGATATATATGGGTCTGATATAAATAGAAGACCATGAAATACGTCTTCATTCGTTGCGGACCCAGAGCACTTTCTAGCGTGATATAATCTGATATTTTTGTAATCTTTATTTCGAGATTCTTGAGAACCCTCAGAAAAATTACCAATAGGCAGTACAGCAAAATGTCTAATTATACTTTCCCCATGTATTAAGATATTATGTACTGAATAAGGCATGTTATACTACATATATTTTGTTACATACAATCTACTATATAAAAATAAGTCGGGTTTTCCTTCCTGACGCTATAACTCCAGAACGCACGAACCGATTTCCACGGTTTTGCATTCTTTGGAAAGGTCTCGGGCTCCGTGAGGTTTATAGCAAAGAAAATTCTGGAAAAAATTGAAAAGAAAAGCGGGAAAATCTTTTTTCACATACAGCGCCATCTGGTGGCGAAACGGAGTTCGCCGGGTTTGCTAGTTTAATTTAAAAGTTATTGAGAAACATTTTCAGATTAGTCGTTAGAGCTCTAGGGTTTTTACCGGCTGAGCTAAACATAATTAGTAACAATCTAAGCAGTGGTTTCATTTACGCATTCAATAATTCCGATGGTAATCGGCTTCATCATCATCATCAGGTCATTTTAGTCTCCACTACAGGAGCACGACCCTCTCTCGTCCGTCCTAGACGGAAGGAGGATTTGGCCTACACTCCCCACGCTGGCCAGACGGGTTGGGGAGGCCTGATCGATGTTTGCTAATGTATTTCCCGTAGTCGCCTTGTACGACATCCACGGGAAGAGACGGAGTGATTCTATTCTAGTCTGCCGGAAAACCATACGGCCAATACCCCTCCAAACAATCGGCTTCAGCAAAGATTAAAAATCCGAAATTACGAACCTACGTTGCCTTAGGACCATACCTGTCGCAAAACTATCGCCACTCGATCAAAGAATATACATATGGCTCGAGTTAATCACAGACATTCAATATTGAATGTCTGTGGAGTTAATAAATAAAAATACACAACCGTTAAATACACAACGAAACAATAAACTGCATTTCGTGATTGTTTATGAACATTTTTATTTATGTTTATGAACCCATAGATTTTTAGGGTTCCGTACCCACAGGGTACAAAGGAACCCTATTACTAAGGCTCCGCTGCGCTGTCCGTCCGTCCGTCCGTCCGTCTGTCACCAGGCTGTATCTCATGAACCGTGATAGTTAGACAGTTGAAATTTTGACATATGATGTATTTCTGTTGCCGCTATAACAACAAATACTAAAAAATAGAATAAAATAAATATTTAAGGGGGCTCCCATACAACAAACGTGATATTTTGCTCGTTTTTGGTCGCAATTGATAACGGCAATAGGTAGACGTTTGAAATACTCACATAATATTTAGTTATTTATTCACTTTAAAAATAAATCATGAAATAAAAATAAAACAAATATTTAAGGGGGGCTCCCATACAACAGACGTGATTTTTTTGCCATTTTTATAGATAATGGTACGGAACCCTTCGTGCGCGGGTCCGACTCGCACTTGGCCGGTTTTATGAATAATCATAAAATTGATAAAATATTATACTCTGTAGTTGTTCAAGTAAGATGTGCCAAGAACAACCGTTTTCTATAACTTTCGTTGCAACAACTACAGCATTCAAAGTTTTATTAATTTTCTAAGTTATAAAAAATAACTATGGGGTTAACAAACAATTGTAAATCAGCAGTTTTGAGGAGCTCGATGGAGTTTTTGCGTGTGTCAGTGAAATCGATTACGCCAGTTAAGCAACTTCGATCGTAGCCTATCTATGGATGGGTTTATTTATCTCCGTGCTTTGGAGGGCACGTTAAGCTGTCGGTTCCGACTGTTGTCACCAGATAACAGTCGTTAAGCCAAAGCTTTTGGTCGGCTTGAAAACACTGGCCTCCGCCAACCCGCAGTTAAACAGCGTGGTGGAGTATGCTCTAAACCCATTCAATTGAGGGGAGACCCGTATCCCAAGATTGGGATGATTATAGGTAGTAGCCGATAATAACACAGTTTTATGATTCATTATGTCTCTAGCGAATAACATTCAGCGAAATTTATTGAGCTTATAAAATCGTCCGGTCGTTCTGTCTGTCCGTCCGTTGCCATGAAACTCAAAATTTCGAAATTCTGACTTCGGATTCGTGTATAGCATCAAAAAGTAGTGATGTAAAGTGACCTTGGTTTTCCGATATCATTTTGGGAAAGTTGGCAAAATAAATAAATAAATAAAATAAATAAATTTCGCTATGGTGGCGCATGCTACGCGTCCGATGTTTTTTACTCGATTGGCGCTGATTTTGCAGCATGGACCCCTTAAGCAGTGCAGTAAATTACATGCAGTAAAATTTTTACCGCTTCGTTACCGAGCGCCGTTATTTGCCTACACACATCCTGTTTGACGCGGGCTGTGCGAGAGCGGGGCGGTATACGTACGACATACGACGTCGCAGTACGGCCGTCCACCAATAAAAATCCGAAAACCGAGCGCACAACACGAGCGGAGCTCTCGTTGAAAATGGCAAATGAAAAAGCCACGTGTATTATTTTGGTAGCTGAAGCGGAAAAATATGAACTTTTAACTTTGTTCTGACATCTTATACATCGCACGAAATTTTGCATCACATTGCGAAAGTTGTTGTGCCGCAATAAAAAGTCTGCAATAAATATTTTTGGCAATTTACGGTACACCTAATACTTCTTTCTTTTTCTACGTAAATATATGTAAGCAACGACATCTTCATCTGACGAAAACATTATTTCACGATGACGGCACAAACGCGTCTGAATGTTGTCGTGCAGACAAGTCCAGACAAACCGATAATATGGGGAGATCTGGAGCCCTACTGCCGAAGTTGAAGCCAATTCGAAGAATAGCTCTCACATTTGAGTTATTGACAAATATCTTCAGCTTAGTAGGTAGAGCTCCACGGATTCTACCAGCTAAGCTTAACACTTGTACCATATAAGCTGAAGTTTGATTTTCGCTATCAAAAAATGGGAATCGGCTTCAGATTATCCGGTAGGTACTCGACGCAGTATACTGTCGGTAGACCGCATACAGATACCACACCGATGCCGTACCGCCAAGTCAGGAAGGAGCCTTAAGCGCCCGTTACAAGGTGTTCAGATGATCTTAAGGGTGATGAAACGGGATGGGGCACACACATTCCCACCACTGTATATACTGTGTAGCCAGGATTAACAGCGGCGACCACCAAACAAGGCGATGAACAGTGAAGTCCATTGCAGTCGCGTGGGTAAAACTATGGCTGTCTTGCAACTCACAATGAATTTAATCACAAGAAATTAGTAGGAGTCGTGGAATTTGACTTCCCTTGTTAGCAATGTGAGAGACCGCAAATAAGGCATTAAAAGTTCAGACGATCTGGGGGCCCACCACACATTCCCGCCACTGTGTCTCCTGTGTAGCCAGGATTAACAGCGGCGACCGCCTTAAAAGGCAATGAACAGTGAAGTCCATTGCAGTCCCGGGGGTACAACTACGGCTGCCTTGGAACTCACAACGAATTTATTCAGAAGAAATTAGTAGGAGTAGGAAGCTTTTGGAATTTGACTTCCCCTCTTAGCAATGTGAGAGACAGCAATATGGCAAATAAGGCATTAAAAGCCTAAAGAGATGGCTAGTCAAGTGAAGTTCAACTGCCGTGCACCACGGATTTTAAGTATCTAACACTATTGGGGACCTAAAACATTGAGTTGTTGTTCAGACGATCTATTAAGTTTGACTTTGCAGCCGTCTCGTGTACACGTAACTATATCTCATAAGTTAATCATTCAAACAGACAGCACGTATACGTGCTCCGAATATCGCGTAGTGTAATAGGCACTTTAGTAAATCATGCTTGCACAGCGCTTAGTTACATACATACTGGATTGATACAGTGAAATACTTTGGAGTGTAAGTGATTTATCAACATATTTGAACCAAAGCCAAGCTCAACTGCACGTGATGCTGACTGACAAACGAGGCTCTGGTGAATAGAGAGGTAGAGCATAGCATATTTTTTAAGCTGCCCGACTGGGGAAGTACCTCCACCTCACAGAATATCAGCCAAATAACAATTCCCTTGAAGGTTTTTGTGTTCCTGAAAGTGAGTGAGATCACTAGATAGTCACCGCTTTGAAATCGGTTTAATAATTTTGAACATTACTCCTAGTATAATCAATCAAACAATGTAGAAAGAAGGAAAGGAAGGAGTATAGGCTGGCAACGGATCGGCGACCCCTTGGTGTTGCTGATCTCCATGGGCATGGTAATTGCTTTCCATCAGGTGACTAACATGCTTGTTTGACCCCCTCTCATATTTAAAAAATTAGTTGTATGTAAAGTCGGTTTACGGACGATAATTTTACGTGATAACGTCATAAGAAACATGGATCGATCGTGCCTCTCTATCGCTTGCACGCTCGTCTCAGGCGGAACGTGACAATAAGTCATGCTTTTTCGTGCGTATAGCAGGATTTATAAGACGTTATCACGTAAACAAAGCTTAGTTCATGTTAGGAATGGTACAAAGAACACAAGGTATATTATTCAGCGACAAATCACGTGATTTGACCTCGTCTACGTCATCAGCTGTATTTTGTCATACAATATACGTCTTCCCGTATATTGCCTTTACTACCTAGTAAAGGCAATATACGGGAAGAACACGCCTAGTAACTTTCTACCATATAAATGACATATATCCACTGCTCTTTGTTTGCACAAGGAAAGATTCGTTAGTTACTCAACCGGAAGCACCAAGTGCCTTGCCAAATTGAACAACTTTCACTTTGGCTCAAAGAAAATAGTAAACGATGTACATCCGATATTACTTTATAGAGCGTCCCACATTTAAGGTTCAATTCTCACTGAAAGGCCGGCAGCGGCCGGAAGCAAGTGACTGAGGACGTCGGCTTGTAGTTCAACTACGTTAGTACTATTACTTATACTGTGGTTCAACTATACTCTATCCACCGAAACGAGTTAATGGAGCATTGTCTCTGTCACACAATTTCATACAAAAGACAAGGACACAAAACGGTCAGTGGGCGTCAACTAAAGTGATAAAAAATAAGGGTATGTTCATATGCGATGATTTTTTGCATATAATAGTAAGCATTTTTTCAGCACTTTTATTTTGTATTGAACTTGAATAAATGATTGATTATAGCCGCTAGAACGCTCGTGCAGCTTCCCAGCGCCACCCGAGACGCCGCCGCCTCTCCTTTGTATTGAAATGTCTATGATATTTTTACTCACGTAGATGAGATTCAAAATGGTTTGTAATATTTTGCCGCTGCCGGCCGCTGCTCTTTCATTGGGAATTGACCATAAGGCACAATTTACATAAGCGGCACGCGGTGCTTAAGAGTACGCAGTACACTTTGACCAACTCGTAATAACTACCTAATTGAACCCGAACTAATAGGTATTTCTTTGTTACTTTACTAAATGGGTTGTAGGAAAAAGAGATAGTTTCAATGATGAACAATTTATTAGCTAGTTTAGACACACGTGCCCTGTGTTTTATAATAAATTATGCCTGTTGCTTAAATAATTTGAAGTTTTTATCTCGTTTTACTAGTGGTACTCATATTAACACGCTTTTATTAGGTCGACCTGTATGTAACTATGTAATGGAATCTAAGGTAACTAATTTACCCATCTTCCAAGGATCGTAGCGTAATGACAATTGGCAGTTGTATGTAGTTCTGATGACAATACAATAATATGGTACTGTCGAACTGATCTGATGATGGAGCAGAAAGATATGAACTGGAACTTCATGATGGAAAATCTTATCAAAGCTATTTTTGGATTTCTTAGAAAAGTCTTGTACTTTGACCACGATTAGGTTTCAAGGTCTGATGATGAAGCCGGAAGATAGGCACTGGCATTCTATGATGGAATATCGTATCATAGTCGCTTTTTTTTTTGCACTTGTGAGAAAGGCCACGTAATGGACTTTGAACACGATCAGGTGCATTTATAAAAGCGTGTTTTTCTAGTGTTTTTTAAACTATTAATTTATTTAGTATTTACGTCAAAAGTTGCGTAAAAAATGGTGTCAGAAAATAGACTTATCGAGGTTTTATGTTTCCAAACATGACGTGGCAACAGTAAAAATGAAAGCTTCAAATACTTGGTATCGCGCGTACTCAAAATCATACTACAGACATTGTTAGCATGTCACATCACATCTATAAAAAAAATACAAGTCTTTGAAAAGATACAAATATAAGGCAAAAAAAAAACACAAAATAAGGCCTCTGCCTCACCGTAACGCCATGCGCCATTGCGACGCAATATTTAGCATATACATCTACGAAAACAAGCATAATGTTGTTAAAGACAAATTTTTATTTGGCCCTATAGTAAAATTTATAAACAGTGCGTCTCTAAATTAAAAAATAATAATTAAAAGATAAAAAAAAAACAGTGAATTAAAGATCTCATTTGACACAATTTGAAAATTAAGGCAAAGCGACGTGGAGACCAGCTTCCGTATCCAACAATATGTTTAAGTGCGAATGATAACATTAAATAACTTAGAATATACTAACTCTGTTTACATTGTTAATATATTTAATACATATTTTATAAATCTTGTTAACAAATAGAATTCTAACGTTGTTCTCATTATCTTGTTGACATTGAAACGATTAATAATCTATCGAGAAACAAATAGTTTATATATTTAGACATGTGCTATCGAAGAAAATGAGTTATAAATAACATAATTATATCTCTGAATAACAACTTGTTATCAAGTGGTTGTGATGAAATAACTCGTAAAGTACCTAGCGAGCGCAAAGTATTTCGCTAAAACTTTATGTTATATAATTAACTCGTAATTTTTAGAAGGCAACTTCCCAGAGAAACTTACCCCTTCATGAAGCCTTTGTTTAAGAACTGTGATAATACCCCTTGTAACTTGTGGTGAACTTGACCCCGGTAATTATAGACCGATTACTATTATACCAACATTATCAAAGATATTGGAAAAAACTATGCTGAAACGATTAAATATAGTTTCCTTTCAAAATTTAACATACTTTGTCCACAATAATTTAGTTTTCGGGAGGGAAGCTCAACGACGCTTGCTTGTTTTCATTTAGTGTAAGCTATCTCGGAAAGCATAAATAACAATTCTCAAGCATGACAATATTTTTAGACATGATATGATAGATCATTCAGTGCTTTTGCGAAAATTAGAGATACTCGTGGCATACGAGGAAAAACTTACACTTGGATATCTAATTACTTGAATAAGAGAAGGGAGTGTACCGAGATAACAATAATATAATATAATACTTATGCTTTACAAAGGTCAAGTACGGCCGCATATGGAGTACCTTGTGACTCGATTCAAAGGCTGTGAGGATTGTCGACGATCCCAAACTAACAGACTGAGAAGAGATTTTGCGTCCCTTTGTGTGTTCTACCGTCTGTACAATAATGGGATGTGTTCAGAGGAGTTGTTTGACATGATGCCAACGGCCTCCTTCTACAGTCGCACCGCTCGCCATCGACAGGGAATTCATCCTCACACCTTGGAGCCTAAGTGGTCACGTACTTGTGCAGAGAAGTTTTCTCCCACGTACTGTCAAGCTGTGGAATGAACTGCCTGTCGAGATAGGGGACTATAGCATGGGATTCTTCAAAAAGGGCGTGAAGAGGCTTTTACAGGGTCGGCAACGCGCGTGTGATGCCTCTGGTGTTACAGGCGTTCATTGGCAACGGTAACTGCTTTCCATCAGGCGGCCATTTTCCGTATGCTTGTTTGCCACACTGGTGGTATAAAAAAAAAACAAAAAAGGTAAACATTTTACAAAAATAAAATACTGATCTCAGTATTTAACAAAAACTACAGGTATCCCACAGAGAAGTATTCTCGGTCCTCTACTTTTCCTCAATTACATTAAAGACCTTCCAACTAGTATCACACATGAATGTGTTCTTTTCGCAGATTAGGGATGATTTGGAGCTCCGTAATCGAAACCGAAACTATCGGATATCCGAAAGAAAAATCTATCCGAAACCGTAACCAAAACCGATATAAAAGTTTCGGATAATTTCGGATAGAGGCAGAATCTAAATGAGACAAGTTTTGATAGGTTTTCGTGGGCCAAGACGTCATACTAACTATGTCGCTCGACGCTTGCAACGCAAAAAACATTCTTGTGAGATTAAAATTACCTAAAAAAATGGCCCATTCTATTATAACAGATGATATCCACCACTTGACATTGGAGGATCTATAACTATAGATGATAAGATTTTTCCTGAGTCCAAAAGTTGTTTCTCGTGATTTGCTGATTTTGGATTTACTTGAACCAGATTAAAGAAACCTGGTTCAAGTAAATCTAAAATCAGCAATGTTTGAAAGTTTACCTTGTATTAAAATTTTCCTTTTACAATTCCTAAAAAAATTCACATCCATAACTGAAACTATCCGTATGTATCGGATAATCCGAAATAATTTCATATCCGTAACCGAAACCGATGTAATATTATTTACATATCCGTAACCGTATCCGAATCCAAAATTTCATATCCATAACATCCCTGTCGCAGATGATACAAATCTGATTATAATAGATCAAGATAAAATTAATTGAGCCAGCAGCGAATAAAGCCTTAATGGATGTTATCGGTTGGCTTCATGATAACAGCTTCAAACTCAATTTATCTAAAACTACATTTATGCAATTTTCTTCTTATAATGCATATAAATTGACTCTAAAAATTAGCTATAATGCCACGAAAATTGAAGAGGTTCAAAATTATAAACTTTTAGGTATAAACGTAGACTTACATCTCAATTGGAAAGATCACATTAACACAGTATGCAAATAATCGAGGGCTTTTCTTTTGCATTGAGAAAACTATGGTGTACAAACATTGTCAATAGATGTAGCCTCAACCGCCGTACCACGGGTATGTGTCATCAGTGTTAAACTATGGTGTAATCCTATGAGGCGGTTCGACTGATACAGATAAAGCTTTAAATATACAAAAAAAGATATGTCCGTGCCTTAAGCAATACATGGTTTACGAAAAGGTTCCATGCATCTAGGAGGTACATAAAGGCGGATTGCATTTTTGTTCGGAATAATTCATGGTACTTTTAAAAACAGACAAGAACGGCAAGTTAGATCACAATATTGGAACTCAATAAATCAGCCTATGTGCCATAAATATTTATATATAAAAAAAGCGTATAACATATATATAATAAACTGCCCAATACTTAAAGAGCATTCAAGGATAGTTATTTAAAACAAAATTGACAAAGTGGCTTTTGGACAAATGTTTTTATATATAGTATTAAGAAGTATTTAGAATATAAATTACCAGAACATGCATTTATGATATGATTATGTAACTAAATTAATAATTATTGTATAATGTACCAATATAAAGTAATTTGAATTTTTGCACGTCTGCATGCAAACTGAATACACTAGAGCAATGTTTCCCAATTAGTGGTACCCCTGTGAGTACATGAAGGAGCATGAATGGGTACGTGAAACAGTCTCTTGACTAAGGTACATAAGGTTCTAGGAAGAAATACGCAAACAACAAGGTAATAAAGGGGTACGCGAGTTTCAGCTCTTTCTGGAAGTGATGCGCAGGAAAAACTAATTGGCACTGCACTAGAGGAAAATTTAATTGGCACCTTGTAAAAACTGATGCATTCTGGCAAATAAACAGTTTGACTTTGACTTTGACGTCGCCACGTAATCGAAACAGTTTAAATATGGTGGCTAACACACTTTGCGACGGTGTGGCAAAAGAAGCGAATTTGGGCCTTACCGCCGAAGAAATTTTTGATTGCAAATATCAACCTTCAGCTTAGATTGGTGGTAATTGTGTTTAGAGTAGCTGGTAGATACCCTGGAGCTCTATCGACTGAGCTGAAGATGTTTGTCAATAACTAAAACGTAAGACCTATCTTTCGAATCAAAATATTCGATGGTAAGCGGCTTCAGGACTCTGTTTGAATATGTAGCAGGCGACGACGTCGCGATGGTGTCCCTGTGAGGCAGAGCTCGGAAGCCTTCATACAAAAAACTCGAAAAAAGGAAATATATTTACGAAAGAAATAAAATACTTGACATAAGATTATGATAAGTAAATAAAGTTCAAAGACTTACTGTAGATTGATTACGTGTTGTTTTTCAACCACCATTGACAGGGCTGCTAACTGCTCGTTTGTAGCCGAAAAAATCTGGTCAAGTATAAACCTGAAAAATATGTCAAATTTCAACTTTGCTGGAGTCACAGGTCCAGAGCTAAGGTCCAGACCCCTACCAGAGTATAAGTATTACTACTACGTACAGCGTACTGTACTGTACATGGTCCATAGACCATCCCTGCTTTTTCGAACTCGCTTCCCCTCTGATACGAATCTGGGACCCTACCGCCGAAGCTGAAGCCGATTACTGAATGTCTTGATTCTAAAAATAGGTCTTACGTTTAAGTTATTGCCAAACACCTTCAGCTTAGTCGTTAGAGCTCCATCGTTTGTACCAGCTAAGCTAAACACAAATAGCATAAATCTAAGTTAAAGTTTGATTTTCGCAATCAAAAAATCCGATGGTAATCGGCTTCAGCTTAGGTGGCAGGGTCTAGCGAAAGAGGCTTTGGCAAAGAGAGGTAGAGTAAAGCGTTTTTGTAAGCTGTCCGAGTAGGGAAGTACCTCCACCTCACAGAATACCGCAGCCAAAAAACAATTCCTTTGAGGATTTTTGTGTTAATATGGAAGTAGTTGTTGAGTTAGCAGCCGGGGTGACGGCGCGCGAACGCTATTTCATATTGCTAGTGTTAGTATGACTGCGGTAACCGCTTTGCACCAGGCAGGCAGTTTGCTTATCTGCCATCCTACGTAGAATAAAAAAAAGCAGTTCAACTAATGGAAAAGTTGAACAAATTGACTAAAGTTATTCAATATGTTTAAGTAGTTGAACACAAAGTTTGTTTTTGTTGGCTGTGCTTTTCTTTAAAAGCACAGCCAATAAACGTAGGTAGGTAGGTTAGTCAATAATAACTTTCAAACTTTCGCGTTGCATGATTTATGAAAAAACAACAACGGGAATTAACTGACTATGATAATCATCAGCCTGTGACCACGGCCGGTGCAACCTGCCCCCCTAGCCAAGTGTAATTCGTAGCGTAACAAACGTTAGATAGATCACGTGACATTTGTCAAAATCGAACATTTTAGTATGAGAATTGTTTGGCCTTAAGGTAGATGAGAGCTGCATTCCCATTTTTAAAACAATGAAAGTAATGATATATCCATCATTGTATATATATGAATTGGCAATTTTTGTTAAAACTAATCCTGAGTTGTTCGTGAAACTATCAGATGTGCGACGAAATCCATCGCGTGCACAGCACATAAACAAACTTACGACACAAAAATGCAATACGAGCTTATTTCAAAAAAGTGTTTTAGGTATGGCTGCAAAAATTTATAATAAAATTCCCACAGATATAACCATATTAAAATTACAATTATTTAAGATGAAATTATCGGCATTGCTTATTGACAAATGTTATTATTCCATTAACGATTATTTTAATGATAGTAATGTATATTTTTTTTAAAATTTTGGTTTCTATTGATAATTTTGTTGACTATTAAAATTTTGTTATAATTTGACTATAATATACATTGACATAATACAAAGATATAATATACATAGTTTGACATACTGTAATATAATATGAAATTTGTACTTTGCTATAATATTATACATCTGCCCAGCTATATATGTGTATATGTATTGTCTAGCTATATTATGATACGATTTATTTCTAAAAATTTGTATGCTTGACGTCAAAACATAGAGGTACCATTATTGTAAACAACATCTTACACTTGTAAACATTTCACCTATGTTTAACAAATAAATTGATTCTGATTCTGATTCTGATCTATCTAACGTTCGTTACGCTACGAATTACACTTGGCTAGGGGGGCTGGAGCCCTACCGCCGAAGTTGAAGCCAATTACCATCGGAAACTACTGCTTAGATTGTAGGTAATTATGTTTAGCACAGCTGGAAGAAACCGTAGAGCTCTACCGACTAAGCTGAAGATGTTTGTCAAAAACTTTAACATAAAACCAATTTTTGGAATCAAAAAAACCGCCGGTAATCATCGGCTTCAGCTTCGGCGGTAGGACCCCTGGGACCCTACCGGTTAAGATGAAGCCGGTAACCATCGGATTTTTAGATTCCGAAAATCAAAATTCAGCTTAGATTTATGGTATTTGGGTTTAGCTTAGCTAATAGAAACTCTGGAGCTCTACTAATTAAGCTGAAGATGTTTGTCAAAAACTAAAATGGAAGACTTATTTTTCCAATAAAAATATTGGATGGTAATCGGTTTCAGCTTCGATGCCTGGTCGAAAAATCAGGTAACAATAAAGATATGTAAATACCCTTATGCATGATACGTAATTTTCCCGTTGTTATATTTTTTTTCATAAACGTAGGCACGTAACATTTGTAACACTACGTGGGGATCTCTTCTACAAGAAATGTTACGGTTTACGTCACAGACTTAGTATTCATCGCTACGCTCCACAGAAACTGGCTATGTAAAAGAGAAAAAAAACCGGACAAGTGCGAGTCTGACTCGCCCGCCGAAGTTTCCGTACGTAGATTATTATAAGTTTTATATTTCTCATTATAAATAAGAAATAATCCGTCGGAAAAAATAAATAAAATATATTTTGCAATGTGCACATCAGGCCCTTTCATATAATACCCCATTTGAACTAGCTTCAATTTGAAATTTCGACCCCGTATTTTTAAGATTTAATTACTTTAATGTGTAGTTTTGATATTTATTCTTGTATTTGTAGTCTATAACGTTGTTACTTACCAAATTTCATAGTTCTAGGTCAATGGGAAGTACACTATGGGTTTTGATTCCCTCGAAATATGCGTTTTTTGCTGAATAAACGGCCGTATCTTTTTTTACGTAAACTTAGAAGTTTGATTTTTTACAACTTTATGGGATCGTAGACCTGAGTATACAGTTCAAATTTCAGCTTGAAAACTCTACGCATTCTCGAGATAAAGGGTCTTGACAGACAGACAGACAGACAGACAGACAGACAGACAGACAAACAGACAGACAGACAAACAGACAGACAGACAGACGGACAACAAAGTGATCTTATAAGGGTTCCGTTTTTCCTTTTGAGGTACGGAACCCTAAAAAAGAGAATAAGCGTATGATAGAGTGAGATAGAGAATGAGACATTTTTTCCCGCCTTAAGAACCCACGGATTTTGGCATTACAAGTTGCCGCTTATTTTAAAATTATTTTTAACTTTATCGGAATGTTAGTACAAGTACAAATTTGTGTTTAAATAAAGGTAATTTATTATCATTTTATGTGCCATGCTCACTATGCTCAGTTTATATGTGATTTAATACAAAAAATATAGATAATATGCATTTTTTTCGTAAGTACATTTCTTATGCTTTGTTGTTTTTAGACAATGTTACGTAATTATCATAAAAGTTTTATACACAAATAGATGCGAAAAATAACTGCGTTCAATACAACAAATACGTGAATTTCTGTTTTATACAGAAATTCACGTATTTGTTGTATTGTATGCTCTGTATCTAAACCCCTTCGATTGAGAAGAGACCCGTATCCCAGAATCATCATATACTGAAAGCGTTATCTACAAGCTGTTTTCTGTACAAATCTAAGGGCCTGTTACATAATGACGTTTTCAGATAGTCTAAACATAGTGCCATCCAGGGTTGGAAAAAATAACAGTGTTTTTTTTAATATAAAAACAGTTTAAAAGAAATGATTTTTTCTTTTCTTTTTACCTTAGGAAAATAATTCCAAATCAATTAGATCTTTATTTTTTTATATTTAATTTCGAGACTATTTGCTATGGAAAATATTTACAAATATCGATCAATGGACATTTTATGTTGCGTATCGACTCATCAGTAGAATAAAGCCCGATCTGAGGTTCTACCGCCGAAGCTGAAGCAGATCCATCGATTTTTTTTTTTAATTCCAAAAATTGCTCTTAAGTTAAAGTTATTGACAAACATCTTCAGCATAGTCGGTAGAACTCTTGGGTTTTTACCAGCTGAGCTAAACATAATTCATAACAATCTAAGCAGTAGTTTCCGATGGTAATTGGCTTCAACTACGGCGGTAGGGCTCCAGCCCCCCTAGCCAAGTGTAATTCGTAGCGTAACGAACGTTAGATAGATCACGTGACATTTGTCAATTCTCATACTAAAATGTTCGATTTTGACAAATGTCACGTGTTTCATTTACGCATTCAAAAATTCCGATGGTAATCGGCTAGAGCTTCGGCGGTACCCTGTATTGTTACCCGACTGCGACAGAAGGAGCGTTATGTTTTTCGAGAGTATGTTTGTATTATTGTTTGGCAAGCTCTGCAGCCTGAACGGCTGGATGGATTTTAGCTTGAGAGGTGTCGTTAGATTCGTATTTGCTGTGAGAGTGATGTAGGCTATATCAAATATAAAAAAAAACAATATGGCGGCTGTGAGCCGCAAAATTGTCGTTGCAGTATTTTTTTTTTCTTCTAAATATATCGATATGGGTATCAAAATAAAGATGTCGATGACCTGATTTCAAATATATATTTGATATATTAGTTTTTGCCTGCGGCTTTGGTTGTATGGAATTATATTATTGTTACGCGTGATTAATAAATCTGTTGAAGGTGCAGTCGGGTTTTTGATTTTTTTTAATTAACTTATTATTTTATAATTAATTATTTAGTCAGCCAAAGGGCCCTTGTGGGCACTTAGTCACGTCTTATACTTTTTATAAATAATATTCTTATTTTTTGTAATTTTCTTAATCTACTAGCTATTTATTTATATTTATTTATAAAAAAAAGCGTACATAATCTCCATCAATTAAATTTAAGAAATAAAAACAAACTCGCTGTGCATATTACTAGGCTCCATAAAATCTCTAACTCGTTCCCAGGTCAATGTATACGCTTCTACAATAAACTTCCAAACGACGCGTTTAAATTATCCATGGGTAAATTTAAGAAATATATCAAAACTAGACTATGTCAAAAAGCTTACTATTGTATCTCAGATTACATAAATGATAAAAGTATTTGGAAATGAATTGCTCTTGTTATGTTATGTTAATGATTGTATTTGTATTTAATGTAACGATATTGGCAATTAAAAGAGTCGGCCTTAAGTTTCTTGCCAGTTCTTCTCAAGAAGCCCCGTAGCTCCGCCGGAACTGACACTTAAGTTCACTTTCACATTCAAGATAGTGTGATTAAAGTGAATCCAAGCTCTGCGGATTTAGAGTAGTAATGATTTATACATGTTCTTATATTTAATTTGTATGACGATTCTAAGTGGTTTATAAAGTCCAAGGAATAAAGATAAATTTTTGATTTTGATTTTGTACTTA
Source organism: Hypsopygia costalis (assembly GCA_937001555.2). Taxonomy (NCBI): domain Eukaryota; kingdom Metazoa; phylum Arthropoda; class Insecta; order Lepidoptera; family Pyralidae; genus Hypsopygia; species Hypsopygia costalis. The sequence goes on along the minus strand of OW443337.2, from coordinate 4,234,434 downwards.
TGTCTGAGGAAAAGAAAGGTAGTCTAGCTAGCTTAACGTGTTTTTGTTCTATGATCACATCGGACATCAGACTCTGTTCTACGGATGAGTTTTGATTTTACATTAATTTTGACTTTAATTATGATATTGATTTTAAATTTAACTTTTTTCTGTTAATTCTATATGACGAATTTTTCGATGAATTTTTAAAGATAATCTGTTCGTTAGCTCACAGAATGGGAATGACTACATCAACTTGTTCCACAGTCAGTGCGTCAAGATTATAATTTCATTAAAAATATGAAAAAATAAGTTATTTTTTAATAACATTTTTCCTTCTTTTTATAGCCCTCACAGAGTATCATTAAATTTTTTGAACACTATTGAAAATATCATGCATTTAAGGGTTAAACGCTGTTTTAGTGATGCCAACCCTAGTGTCGTTTCGCTACTAATGAGGAGCAAGCGAAGCGAAACTAACTATGACAGACAGTCAGAATATCTCGTCGTATAATAGGTCCTTTAATTATTGTACTTACCTGTTCAAATCGTGTGAGAGGAATGTATAATTGACTATTTGATAACGTTCATTTTGCAACGCTACGGCCGCGCTCTCCGCCAACAAAGCCATGCTGACCTGTGAACAATGATCATCTATACAGATGAATAAAATTGGAGTGTCTGTTTGTAATATTAAAATAACCATCATCATCATCATCAGCATGTAATACCCACTGCTGGATATAAACCTGCCCCAATGCTTTCCACCAGATACGATCCTCCGCCTTCAACATCCAGCCGTTCCCAGCCGCATTCTTAAGGTCATCGGGCCATCTAGAAGGAGGGCGCCCAACACTTCGTCGTCCTACGCGCGGCCTCCACTCTAATACCTTCCTCCCCCATCTGCCATCATTTACGCGTCAGATGTGACAGGCCCATTGCCACTTCAGCTTGCAAACCGTTTTTTACTAAATGCATATGGATACACAGTATTTATACCAAAATATGTTTTTTTTTAATTTTTGTTTGTCTGTCTGTATGTTTGTTCCGGCTAATCTCTGGAACGGCTAGACCGATTTTAACAGAACTTCCACTGGCAGATAGCAGATGTAATAAGGGGTACTTAGGCTACTTTTATGTTAGAAATTGTATTTATTTTTCTTAATAATAATAAATAATAAAAAAAATATTATTCCACGTGGACGAAATCGCGGGCACAGCTAGTATAAAATATGTCGATATTACCGTATATAGTAAAAACTTTAAAGAAATTATTATTCTAAAATCTAAAAGTAAAAGATAGGTTTTTGTATTTCTCCTCTACCCAAATGACGAGCTCGGTGGTCGAATGGTAAGCAATGGACACTTTGACTCCGAGGTCGCGGGTTCGATTCCCGCACAAGACTAACATTTGTGTGCATGAACATGTCTGATTGTCTTGGTCTGTGTGTTTTCTATGTATTATAAGTATGTATTTACAAAAAAAAAAATATCAGTTGTCTAGTACCCATAACACACGGTTTGCGCTTAATTTGGGACTAGATGGCGCTGTGTAAATTGTCCAGAAATATTTATAAAATATATATATATATATATATATATATATATATATATATATATATATAGCCTGAAAAACAGAGATTGCTTATAACGATAATAATAGATACTGTTGTACCTTCGCTCACTATGTTGTACTTTATAATGCTATCTTGTTACTACATTGTTATCCTTGTATTTGGTTGAATAAAGAGTATTGTAATGTATTGTGTTATATTTTTTATTCTATTTGGTATAACATCAATCAGCAAAATAGATACCTAATCACGGTCAAGGGGGCGTCCATTATTACGTGAAGCATTTATGGGGATTTTTGCCCCAATTCAGTGAGATGTTGTAAGATTTTCCTCGATCCCCTCCATACCCCATCCATACCCTGATCTCACGTGAGATATTTAAAATTTGTATTTTATGTGTAAAAGCGTTGGATTGATTAAAAAAAACGATTTAAATAAATAAATAAATATTCCTGGACAATTTACACAGCGCCATCTAGTCCCAAATTAAGCGAAAAGCTTGTACTATGAGTACCAGATAACTGGTATAATACTTAAATACATTTTTTGTAAATATATACATATAATACATAGAAAACGCCCAGACCAAGACAAACAGACATGTTCATGCACACAAATGTTTGTCTTGTGCGGGAATCGAACCCGCGACCTCGGAGTCAAAGTGGGCATTGCTAACCATTCGACTACCGAGATCGTCTTTGTTACTACATTGATTTGTTCAATTATTTTCATTATCACAGCAATACAATTAAGACTAGCAGACTAGTATTTGCGAATATTGCTGTAATCTTAAGTTTCAGTGATAAAATTAGATAATAAATTGATAGATAGATTGGGCTCGATTCCCCCTACCCCCACCTCTTGAACACCTCACGTAATTTATGGACGCCCTCCAAATTATACAGTGACAACTGTAACTTAGCAAAGTTTATACTATCAGTGCTATATATTAGGTTGGGGAAAAAGTCTTTTCGTATTTTATATGAAAATTCAAAACATTTTTTAATAAAGTTTATTTACATTTAACTAAAGTATGTAGGTGCCATTACGTTCGATAACCTTTTGCCATCTTGTAGGTAGAGACATGATCCCATTACTATAGAAATTTTGGGACTTCTGTTCAAAAAACCGCGCCAAGTGGTTTTGGCAGTCTTCTCGTGATGTTAACCTGACATTGCCTAAAGAATTCTTAAGAGACCGAAACAGGTGGAAATCAGAAGGTGCAAGGTCAGGACTATACGGCGGATGCATTAACACCTCCCAATCAAACTCTCTTAATTTTTGCTGAGTGGCTAAAGATGTGTGAGGTCTAGCGTTATCATGATGTAAAATCATACCTCTTCTGTTAATTAATTCCGGCCGCTTTCTCTCAACTTTTTGCTTTAATCTCATCAGTTGTTCACAGTAGAGTTCAGAATCGATAGTCCTGCCTGGCGGTAACAGCTCATAATGACAAATGCCCTTCCAATCCCACCATACACACAGCATCACCTTGTTGCGGGTTAACCCGGGTTTCGCCAGTGTCTGTGAAGCCTGACCGGCCTTTGACCACGACCTTTTTAGCACGTTCTTGTCACGATCACGTTGTACGTGATCCACTTTTCAACACCAGTTACAAGATTCTTCAAAAACGGTTCGCTTTCATTACGTCGTAGTAAAGAATCACAAAAGAGTACACGGTTCATTAGGTTTCTTTCAGTGAGCTCGTGAGGCACCCAAATATCGAGCTTTTTAGTGTACCCAGCTTTTTTCAAATGCACCAAAACTGTTTTGTGGTCAATTCCTAGTTCTTCAGCTACGTCGTAACTACTGATATGCCGATCTTGCTCCACTTTTTCAAAAATGGCATCCATTTTATCCGTAACAGGGCGACCAGAGCGACGTGCATCTTTGGCATCAAAATTTTCGGATTGAAAACGCTTAAACCAAATTTGTGCTACTATCACAGACACTGCACTAGGTCCATAAACGTCACAAATTTTTTTCGCAGCTTGCGTTGCATTTTTACCTTTTTTGTAGTAAAATTTTAAAATGTATCGAATTTCTTCATTAGATTCACTCATCTTGACAATAAAAAAAACAAATGAAAATCACACATTTACCTAATTTGAATTTGGAATTATCTTTTTTTAAATTTAAACTTTTTAAAGATATCAAAACCTGCCAGATACAAATGGTATAACCAAAGAGATTTTATTACAAGTTCATACATACTATAATGCGAAAAGACTTTTTCCCCTACCTATTATAAATGATAATTAGATAAAAACTATATATTTATTTTTATACTACGTCGGGTGGCAGACAAGCATACGGTCCGCTTAAGGTGACGTGAGTCCAGGGCTTGGCCGTTTTCGAGGGGGTGAGGTGCGGGACTTGAGAGGAGCCGGCGCGGGGTACTCGCTTACAAGCGCGCGATCGCTGCCGAGACGCCACAGTATAGCGAAGCGACTACCTACACCCGTGTAGTATTACACCCGTCAATACAATAGTTAAAAGTACTTACTGGAAATATAATTATATGAAAATAAATAAACCACATGTAAAATACATTTTTTTTTATTAATGAAGTATATAATATTCAACATGCAAACAAGTGATGTTTTGGTATATTATGAAAAAGTAAAGAATTCAAAATAAAAAGAAAACTATTCAATAATTTATTATTGGTCAAACTAAAATAGGTACATACTTAGACTAACTAACTATCACGCGCCAGCTTATACTATTCTTCATCCTTCTAGGAATCGATATGTGCCGTACAGCACGCGTCTGTCCCTAGCTACTATGCCCGAGCATACAGCGGTATTGATATTAACAGTATTTATATTTGACAACCCCGGTGGTCCATTGGCTAACCATGTCCAGTTTGATTCCGAGG
>OW443337.2:0-25000 GCA_937001555.2 Hypsopygia costalis | reverse complement strand
TGAACCTGTGAAGGTACTCTCCGAAGCCGCCGTGTCCTGTCAGGATTTGGGTCTGGTGTTGGGTCAGTTTCGTTCCTCTCACGATGCGGTAAGCTGTGCTCACATCTGGGAGGAGCGCTTTAGTGACCGAGCCCGTCTCGGAGGAGTCGTAGCGTGCTTGCCATTTCTGGACCGACTCCTCTCTGATTTTCCTCCTGACATATGAGAGTGGGACCTCTGCGTAGTCGGGGTTTGCGTTCGTACTTGCAGCTGTTTTGGCAAGTTCGTCCGCCCTCTCGTTTCCTGCTGTTCCCACATGTGCTCTGAGCCAGAAAAGTCGCACTTTTCTGCCCTGCTTTCCCATCCGAGCGATGTTCTCCTTCATGGCCCCAGCCAGGGGGTGTAGCAGCTTCGGGTTCGCCAATAATTCCAGAGACGATCTTGAGTCGCTCAGAATATTGACCATCTCCCTTCCGCTGTCCCTTGCCCTGACTATGGCCCTGTGGAGTGCAAACATTTCGGATTGGAAAACAGTGCAGCTCGAGTCGAGGCCGAAGGTCTCATGGGCTGTTTCTCGTCCGCCCTCCCACCATGTTAGTGCCGCCCCGACTCTGCCCTCCATCTTGCTGCCGTCAGTGTATATCTGAGGGCCGACAATCTGGTGGGCTTTCTGGGTCGGGGGGTCCATGTCCTCGAGGAGCTCGTACTCTGTTGTAGTTTGAGTTGCTGGGTGCGGGAAGTCTTGAAACTTCACTCTTCCTTCGAGCTTTCTTCCGGGAGGTAGGAATGCGGTCGAGTTGCCTTTCTTGGCTTCGTACAGTGCGGCGTTTTCTTGGATTCTTAGGTCCAGCGGAAGCGTACCAGATAGAACCAGTGCTGATGTTAGTGACGTGGTTCTGTAGGATTTGCATATTTTCTGGGCAAATCCTCTCTGAAGCGCTTCCAGCCGTTTCCTATTCATCTGGAGCAGTGTGGCTTGCGACCAGGCGCTTGCTGCGTACGTGACGATCGGCTCGATGACCGCGACGTAGATTGTTCTGACTATTTCTCCGTTCAATCCCCAGGTAACCCTAGCTGCGCACGCTAGCTGTTTATAAATGTCGGCTGACTTCTTACAAACGGCCGACACGTGCGACTTAAAGTTAAGGTTCCTGTCTATTATGAGCCCTAGGAGTTTGATCTCATCAACCAAGGCCAGCTGTGTATTGGACATGCAGATGTTTGGGGGACTGTACTTCAGTTTTTTGGTTAGCAGCATTGCTTGCGTCTTATGTGCTGCGAAGTTCAGTTTGTTTTTGTACCCCCATGTCACAATTTTGCTTAGCACTTGGTTGATGTTATCCTCCATGCTGGCTATGGATTTCCCGGAGAATACCAGAACGCCGTCGTCTGCGAACGCCTGACAGTAAACTTCCTCACTCGACAGTTCCTGTAGCAGTGGGTCCAGAATGAGGTTCCAGAAGGTAGGTCCTCCGATAGATCCTTGGACACATCCCTTCGTTGTTTCCCTTTCGCTAGACGCCCCTGCATAGTGTACTGTTATCTTCCTTCCTGTGAGGTATGAGTCCACCATCTTGTACAAATTACGTGGGCATTTCCTGGTCGCAAGTTGTTGTTTTAGAGCCGGCCACCACGCGTTATCGAAGGCCCCCTCTATGTCCAATGAAACAATAATGACGGATTTCCTCTCCTCTAATCCTGTCCTTACGTGTCTCATGAGGTCATATAGGGCGTCCTCGGTTCCGCGCTGTGGCATGAAACCGTACTGTTTTGGACTGATAGTTGGAAGAAGGTGCCACTGCAGCCTGCCCACCAAGAGTTTCTCTAGGGTCTTACCCAGCACCGATAACAGGCCGATGGGTCTATAAGACTTTGGGTGGGTATAGTCATCCTTACCTGGTTTTCTGAGAATGACTACATGAGCTGTTTTCCAGAGTTTGGGGAAGTAAGATAAGGCTAGGCATTTGTTTGCGATTGCCATAAATACTTCACTTTCACTCCGGATTGCTCTGGCGCAGATGTCGGCTGTGAATCCGTCCGAGCCGGGGGCTTTTTTCGGGTTTTGTGCTTTTAGCACAGCCTCCACTTCCGCCTCAGTGAAAGGTGGGTCTGCGGGCGGAAGGTACTCGTCCGGATTCCTGCTCTCAACAAGTTGTCTGAGCTGCGTATGGTGTGGTTTGTCTGTGGATACAGCGTCCTCGGGGTAGAACGTTTCAGCTAGAAGATTCGCCGATTGTTCGGGACTTAACGTTTTACCGTCCGAACCTCTCAGGAGCATATCGTCCTCCCTCCTGGCCGTTCTTCTGAGGACTCTGTATATTCCATCCCACACGCTTTCTCTGTCCTGTGTTGAGCAGAATTCTTTCCAACTATCAGTCTGGGCCTCTGCGGTCTTTTGAGTGTATTCCGCTTTTGCCTCGCGATAGTCTTTTAGTACGGTTTCTATTCTGGTTGGGGCAGCGTTTCGGATCCGGCGCTTCTTGCGAAGCACGTCATTTTTCAGATCCTGAAGCTCTTGGGTCCACCAGGGTGGCGTTGGCTTGCTTCTTCCTCTACCTACTTTGGGAATGGCGGATTCGCACGCTTCCTCAATTGATGCTGAGTAGGCTTCGATTAGGGTTTCCAGGTCCTCCACACCTTTCACTGCCTCGATTGTACCGACATTGATGTTTTTCCTCTCTAGGGAGTCGTGTAATTGTCGACCGAATTCCGCCCAATTTGCCTTTTTTGTGTTATACTTCCTGGTGGTAGGTGGGGGGCGCTGTTGCAGCCTCTCTCCCAACACCAGTGTATATGTAATGGCATTATGGTCTGAAGTGATGAGGGTTCGGTCAACTTTCCACTCTTTAATTCTCCCTAGGAGTGGTGCAGAACACGCTGTTACGTCTACTACGCTTGAGTAGAGTCTGCCCTGTCGGTATTCTTCGAAGGTTGGTGTGTTGCCGGTGTTTAGGATCTGGAAATCCATTTCGTTGAGGAAGGAGTTGTACTCTTCGCCTCTCTGGTTTTCAGACGAGCTTCCCCACCAATGGCTCCATGCGTTCACGTCTCCCCCTAGGATGATGTTTGGTGTGTGTAATTGGTCGCATACCGCTTTTGTACGCGCAATGTACGGGTCGATATCTTGGTCTCCCTCGTAGTAGACGGACACTACTCCAAGTCTCATTGTTCCGGCCTCCAGTATGACCGCTGCCTCGGTTTCGGTGACCAGTTGAGGGTCATGAATGACCCTCAATCGGTCCCCGAACACGAATATCGCAGCCTTTACTGGTTTTTGCCTGTTGAGGGTGCACTGGATGACTTTAGTGCCTGGGAATTGCTTCACTATGCCTGTTGAACCCACGTAAGGCTCTTGGACAAGTGCTACAGCTATTCCCTTATCCTCGGCTACTTTTAGTAGCTCGGCTGTGGCCTGCTTGGAGCGCCTCAAGTTTGCTTGGATGAAGCGCAACCTTGTGTGTCCTGTACTCGGGAGAACATCACCCGCATCATCTTCTGCGTCAGCAGTAGGCGATCTTGGACCGCGCTATATTGTCCCATATTTGTCGCTGGGGGCATATATCGCTATATGCCATATGGGGTGGGGCGCCTTCTTCTTGCTTGGCCTTTTTGCAGTTCCGGCATCTGGGGGGGCGGTTCTCTTTTCTGGCCGGGCAGTCCTGCCAGGAGTGAGCACCGCTGCAGTAGTTGCAGTGCTGCTCAGCCTCCTTGCAGAGTGCCTTTGTGTGGCCGTAGCCCAGGCACCTCGTGCATTGAATGAGAGGCGATTGGTCCTCGACTCGGTTCCTGCCGAGACCGATATGGACCGTTTCAACCTCTGTCATGCGCCGGTGCAATTTTGGCGAGACCTCCAGAACTGGGTGGCATTGTAGCCCGTTTCGGGCGCGTCTCCTATAGCGCAGGCGGACAACGTCTTCCTCACCTGTGAGGCCTTCGAACAATTTCTTGTTCTGGGCCCTCAGGTTCTCCAGGATCTCGTCGTCCTTGTAGTAGTCCATTACATTCACCAAACGGACCAGGGGGTTGGACGTTTTTGCTGTTGTGACTGTTAGTGACTGGTTCTTTTTAATTTGGGTGCGAAGGCGGTTTACGCCCTCCTCCGTTTCGCAACTTAGAACCACCTTATGATTCTTGGCCTTTCGGACCCTGTCCACAGTTACTCCTGACTTAAAGTCTAGAGTGTTTCTGATCGTCTCTATGACCTTGTCCCCGGTATTGGTGGGGTCCGTCGAGGAGACGATCAGGCTGTGGTTAGGTTTGCACCTAGGGGTCTTTCTGGCGGCCGCTGCGTACGTTTGCGGCTGTGGTTTTTGGTGTATTTGTTGCTGAGGTGGGGGCGCATCTTTTTTTAGAGAGGAGTTAATCCATACCAAGGTTGAGTTGAGCGCCCTGGATTGGTTGGCTGCCTCCGCGACGTCTGCTCTTAGTGGAGTTATAAGCTCCTCTAACTGCGTCGCGGTATCGGTTATTGCCAATTCCGCTCCAAGACCCCCAACACCCAAGGACGGGCCGCCGCTGGCGAGGGTCAGGTCTTTGACCTCTTCGAGCTCCTTCTGTATGTTGACGGTTTTACTGATTACGGACGCCGTTGCCTCTCGGACCTCTTCTCGCACCTCTTCCCTGGTTGCGGGCTTCGAGTGGAGGAGGCTGTTCTTCATGCCTTCCATCTCTTCTCGAAGCCTTTTCATCTCCTCGCGCATGGTTTCGAGGGATTCATTAGCCAGTTCCGTGGTTTCTGATTTTTCGGGAGTCCGAGGCGGGCTGATATGTTTGTGGGCTGTACATTTGGCGTCCATTTTAAGGTAATGCACCTCTGTCTGCAAACCGCCAAGCATATCTTTTATTTCTTTCAGAGCTGGTGTGTAGTCTGTTGTCGTGGTGGGCTGACGAGGGAGTTCGGGCTGCGTGGCCTTTTCTGCAGCGAGTTCCTTCACCTCGAGGTGGATAGACTTGATTGTCTTGTTCAAGTCCTCCATCTCGAAGCTTAGGTTCCTTTGCAGTGCTTCTAAGGCTTTCTGGTTTTCAGCCAGAGAGTCTTTGATGTTGGTTAGACTCTCTTTATCTTGCTCCCTCTGGGTGATGTGAGCCTTTTGTTCTTTGACCATTTCCCTGGCCGCTCTCGTCCGCTCGATCTCGAGGTTGACTCTGTGTCTATTACGTGAGTCAGCCAGGGAGAGCACCAGCTCGTAAAGGTTGCTCATTTGCTCTACGGCGGTTACTCTTAACTCCCTCTTTAGTGTTCTAGATTGTTCCAGTGCCTCTTTACCTTGCAGGAAGCACTCCCTCGCCTTCTCCGTAACCAGGTCTTTACTGACGCCTGTGCGAGACCCAATAGGCGGTAGTAGACTTGGTCTACCGGTGGTCTCACTTTCGGTGTCAGTCCACTCACTTTCGGACTCTCCACAGTCGTCCCTTTGGACTCCTAGGTCGCGCAACTCCTTATCGATGGCGGCCAGTGAGTCCTCTAGGACTTTGTCACTAATCTCCACGAGCTCTTTAGTTGGGGTGGTGGAGATGACGACGCTGTAATGGTCCTTTTTTGGTACAGCGTGGGCGACTTGTGTGGGAGTCCCGCCGGTGGATTCCGGTTCGGGAGCAGGCCCTGCGCTTCCGGTTTGGTCTTGTGGTGTGGCCTCAATGCTTCTACCCTGGTCGAGGGCAATTTTGCGGGCTGCCGCTCTGGCGTTCTTAACGGATACTGCCCTTCTCATGCCCCCCGTTGCGGTTTTCTGAGACAGCACCTTCTTAGCGGCAATCTTGCGGCACAGTTCGGGTGTTCCCTTATGTGCGCCGCTCGACTTTCTTATTGCTGCCGTGCTTTGTCTGTACCGCTTCGGTGAGACAACGAGTCTTGCCCCTGGCAGGTCTTTCTGCTGTGTTGTTTCGGTTTGTTTGTGTGTGCTATCGGAAGGGCCGTCTGCTCCTTCCGACGTCTTTCTAGGGGATGGGGATGGTTGTGTGGATTTTGGCGATGAAGTCGAATCACTTACCTGACCAGGTTTGACCTGTGTCGGTTCATTCTCCTCCCCTCCAGCGTTCGCAACGAAGGAGGTGCTAGGGTTGCTCGCCGGTGATGCCATCTCTACTTTACTCTATTGTATTACTTAGTTTCTCTAGTTTAGCGCTGTGGTGGTGTGCGTTGCTGCTGAAACCGTTGCAGACTAGAGTTCTTCAAGAGTCTGAGTAGTATTTTCCTTTTCTGGGGTTTTTTTTTTCTTTTATATTTTTTTTTCCTCCTGTTCCCGTCCTTTTTTGGGAAAACCCCCGGGGCCAATCGACAGATCTTTTTGAGACGATTCGAATGAGCCCAAACACGGCTCTGTAGCGTCAAGATTGACGGAAATGGGACCAGGGGGGGTGAGGTACTCAGAGAGGGGGGAAGGGGGGGGGGGGGAGATTTCGTGGGAAGGTTAAAAGTGGGGGTCAACGTGGGGGTCAACGTGGGGGTCAACGTGGGGGTCAACGGGTGTGGTGGGGGTCAACGGGTGTGGTGGGGGTCAACGGGTGTGGTGGGGGTCAACGGGTGTGGTGGGGGTCAACGGGTGTGGTGGGGGTCAACGGGTGTGGTGGGGGTCAACGGGTGTGGTGGGGGTCAACGGGTGTGGTGGGGGTCAACGGGTGTGGTGGGGGTCAACGGGTGTGGTGGGGGTCAACGGGTGTGGTGGGGGTCAACGGGTGTGGTGGGGGTCAACGGGTATGGTGGGGGTCAACGGGTGCGGTGGGGGTCAACAGCTCTGGTGGGGGTCAAAGGGATACGGGTGGAGGCCGGGAGTGGGTACAGAAGCCGTCCTAGGCTGGTCTAGAGAGGCTTAGGGGGTTCCCGGTGGGGGTCACAGATTGGGGATAAGGGAATTTAGTATGGGATTGGGGTCCTAGAGAAGCGTCCTGGTGTCCCCTTATATTGGGTCCAAGAACCAGCTCTCTACGTGGAACGGTTTAGGAGTTCCCTGAGTACCTTCCGGTCTTCGTAGTTTTGGAGTCAGCGTCGATGATCCGAACTCCTCGGGGCGTCAGAGGTGTCTTCAGTTGCGTCCGCGGTCGCTGTGACGTCGGATTGGCGGCGCCGGTCTGGCGGCACGTGTCGCGGACACGCGGTGACCCAGATTTTATGGGGCAAAAAGGGGTACCTTTAGACACCTCTATCTCCTTTGGTCTTCGACGTAGCAGCTTGTGTGGCACCTCGTTGGACAGCTAGGATGGTCGGCTGCACGTTGGTAATTATTAAAAATTGGGGTGTCTCACCACTTAGCCGCTATTCGTCCTGGGAGTTTGGTGGTGAATAACTCCGTAGTCCTTCGGGATACAGCGTTGCCTCCAATGTCCCTTGTGACGAAGGTTAGGAACTATCACTTTTTCCACTTTTCACTTTTGTATGAGCACTTGACGATTTTTACGAGATTTTTTTTTGCGGAGCGACGTGGTCTTAGTGTCGTAATCGAACGAGTACTAGGTTAGGTTAGGTTAGGTTAGGTTAGGTTAGGTTAGGTTAGGTTAGGTTAGGTTAGGTTAGGTTAGGTTAGGTTAGGTTAGGTTAGGTTAGGTTAGGTTAGGTTAGGTTAGGTTAGGTTAGGTTAGGTTAGGTTAGGTTGGGGTGCTAAGGCCGGAAAACCTCCTCGTGTGCTCGGGACTGTTGTTGGCTCGTTTTTCTTGCTGGATACGTCCGGTGAAAATGACTTGTCAGCAACAACCTGAGCTTGGTGCACCCTGGGCAACAACGGTTAGTAACTTCTCGGGATCTTACTAACCGTTGGCTGATATTCTGGCAAATAGTGGTGGATATACGGCGTCCTAAACTATCCTGGACGGCCGTTGAAACCAAAAAGATGGGTCGCTATGAGAGCGACCGGGGTTGGCCGAGAGGTCAACCTCGAGTAGGAGACCGTAGCCTTCTGACCCTATAATGGGGTCGCACCGGATTTCCGGTGTTCTGGCCAGGGAAGGGAGGAACGGTGGTCCTGGCTTAACCGCCCGGGCTGCGAGGAAGAAAACCTCTATAAAAAATTACCCCTAACCCTATCCGGTGGGCTCCGCGCCGAGAGGGTCTCTTGACCAGGGGGATGACTGGTCTTAGCGCCAACCCCGTCGGACCTGGCAAACGACGGGTGTATTTGCCTTGCCTCGGGAATGGGCGTCACCCCGGGGTCGACCGTTTATATCGGCCTTACTCGTGGGATCAATATGGAATCCGAAACAAAAACAAACTTTGAGGGGGGTACAGGGATGATTAGTCCGACTTCGGACACAATGAGGCAATGTGAAGCCTCGGAGAAGGGAAAAGAGCACGTGTTGGCTAAAAGCACTCAGCGTCGCCCTGTCGTGCTGATAAACAGGGTGGAATATGCGAAGGGAGATGCATCGGACTCTGACGGATCGGTAGTGTCCATGTACTCAATCGAGTCGGTGAGATCGACAGAGTCAGCCCGACGCAAGCGACCGGCGACGGCAGAAGTAAGCCGCGGGAGCTCGGAGTCAGAATCTGGAAGGAAGACGGCACCGGCCCCCAAGGCTATCAAGGATAACTCGTCAAGAAGAGGCAGAGTCCGGACGACCATTGGTGAGATAGGGGTTGCCAGGGCTCAGGCTGCGAAGAAAAAGGAAGATCTGCGTCTACAAGCCGAGGCGGCAATTGCACAAATGGCCATAAAAGCCAGCACCGGAGCTGCCCAAGAATCTTCGGCAGCAGCATCAACGGAGGATACAGAGGCGATTGCGGATCCGCACTCGCTGGTGATAAACAATGTGGCCTTAATTCACAAGATAGCCACAACATCGGGGAACCTAAAGGGCACGTACGTCAAAGCCCTAAAGGATGCGGCCGCGGGTATTAAAGTGGCAGTAGACGAAATTCAAGGCAGGACGGCTACAGAAGAGACAGTATACTTGCGTAAACAAGTGGCTGTCCTGCAGAAGCAACTGGCGGACTTGACTGCTCAAATTACGGAGCTGCGAAAGGCGCAGCAGCCGGCCGCGCCTCAACCATTAGATGTGGAGGAGCTCTCGCGTCGAATAATGTGCCAGGTAGGCACTATGGTCAGCGCGAGGCTTCAAAGTATTGAAGACCGGCTACTACCGGAGAAGAGCTGTCGCCCACCTCTGGCAGCCGATAAAAGGATGAGTTCTCCGGCTTCGTTTGCCGAAGCGGCCGCGTCTATTCCTACAATAGGTCAAAGCACAACCCCGTCGCAGAAGGACACAATGGGACCTCCACCACCGCCCTCAGAATCCAAAAAGAGGAAAGGGACGGAGAAAACTTTAAAACAGGACGCAGCTGTAGTCACACCCGTAGTATCCCAACCGCAACCCGTTCCCGCCCCTGGAGAGGAGGGCTGGACAGTGGTACAGGGCAGGAAAAAGAAGCAGGCCATAAATAAAAAGAATTTAAAACCGACTGCCGCTTCTAAGCCAAAGACGTCAGAGAAAAAGCCTAAACTCAGCGCGCCACGCTCAGCTGCGGTAGTGCTAACGTTACAACCTGGATCTCTTGAGAAGGGCGCTACCTATGGCAAGCTAATCACGGAAGCGAGAGCCCGGATAAACCTATCGGATCTGGGAATAGTTGACATCCGGCCGAAAATTGCAGCCACAGGTGGACGCATCCTCGAAATACCCGGAGCAGACACTGCAGATAAAGCAGACGCCTTAGCGGCCAAGCTCCGTGAAGTGCTTGATCCGTTGTTGGTACGAGTGTCCAGACCCACGAAAAAAGCTGAATTGCGCATATCTGGTTTGGATGACTCAGTCACGAAAGAGGAGGTAGTGGCTGCAATAGCATCTGCTGGAGGGTGCCCCGAGGACTCAGTCAGGCCCGGTGACATCAGCCGAGATCACACTAGCCTCGGTTCAATGTGGTTCAGTTGCCCAGTCACGGCAGCCAAGAAAATATCAGAGGCGGGTCGAGTGCGTGTGGGTTGGGTCTGTGCGCAGGTAAAGCTCTTAGAACAGCGACCACTGCGGTGTTTCCAGTGCCTCCAAAAAGGGCACGTTGGTAGCCGCTGTACCGCAGGAATCGACAGAAGCACTCTGTGCTTTAGATGCAGCGAGCCTGGTCACAGGGCAGCCCAATGCACCGCAGAAAAGCCGCGGTGCATCCTTTGCGTGGAAGCCAAGAAGCCGTCAGAGCACGGAGTGGGTAGCCGTTCATGCGCTGCCCCCCCTGGAAACAAAATGAGAAGACTGAACGACTCTAGGTTCCGGTCGAGTCGTCCGAACAATAGGACGGACGAGGAGTCCATGGAAGTCAACCCGTAATGGATTTCACACCAACCCATTTACTGCAGGCGAACATCAACCACTGCGCTAGGGCTCAGGACCTTCTTCTCCAGAGCATGGCGGAGTGGTTGGTGCACGTAGCCGTAGTTGCTGAGCCCTACAGTGTCCCACCCCGGGATAACTGGGTCGGGGACCTTGAGGGATTGGTGGCTCTCGTCTCCCAGCCGAGCATCGGCTCCCCACCCTTCGAAAAAGTAGCGAAGGGTCGGGGATGCGTCAAAGCCGTATTGGGGGGGATCTCCTTCATTGGGGTGTACTTCTCTCCGAATCGAGTGCTGGCCGAGTTCGAATCTTTTCTCGACGAGGTCAGCTCCCTGGTGCATCAGAGTCGCCCCGACCCCGTTCTGGTTGCGGGGGATTTCAATGCAAAGTCAACTGCGTGGGGATGCCCCGCAACTGACGCACGTGGCGAGACTCTCGAGGAGTGGGTGGTGACCAATGGGTTGACGGTTTTAAATCGGGGGACGACCAACACGTGCGTGCGACAGCAGGGCGGCTCAATCGTGGACGTTACGTTCGCGAGCAATGCTCTCGCTCGCCGTGTCCACAGTTGGAGGGTCGAAGACGGCGTGGAGACGCTTTCGGATCATCGATACATTAGGTTCGACGTCTCAGCACTACCACCGCCTATAGCACGGCCCAATACGTCCTCCGACGGAGAAAGTCCGCGATGGGCTCTTCGACGACTCGACCGAGAGCTACTTCTAGAAGCTGCAGCTGTGCAGGCCTGGATTGCTGGTCCCGGCGACCCGGATACGATGGACGTGGATGCAGAAGCAGATGCGCTCGGGGAGGCGATGGTTAACATCTGCAACATGGCTATGCCCCGAGCCCGCCCACATGCTCCTCGGCGGCGGGTGTACTGGTGGAATAACGAATTTGCCGCATTACGGGAGGAGTGCGTCACGGCAAGGCGCCGGTACACCCGGAGCCGAAGAAGTAGACGCCGCGACCGGGACCAGGAGGCGCAGCTGTATACAACATATAGGGCCTGCGTAAAGTGTTTTCAAAAGGCCATTGGCCGAGCAAAAGCGGAAGCATGGGAGGAAATGCTGGGGACTCTGGATAGCGACCCATGGGGGAGACCTTATAAAACGGTGAGGCGGAAGATCCGCCCATGGGCTCCCCCGGTTAGCCAGAGCCTTCAGCCACAGCTCCTCCAGAATGTCGTAGAGGAGCTATTCCCTTCCAGAGGCGAACACATCCCTCCGCCAATGGCGCCGCGCATAGCATTCCGGGAAGAAGAAGAGCAAGAAATATCGGATACTGAGACGCCCGAAGTGACGGATGCAGAGCTTGGAGCGGCAGTCGCGAGGCTTAGATCCAAGAATACCGCCCCTGGACCTGATGGCGTTCCTGGGCGCGCCTGGGTGTTGGCCCTCAGAGAGCTAGGACCAAGAATGCGAGGACTCTTGACCGCGTGCACAAGAAGAAGACGGTTCCCGCTTCGTTGGAAACCCGGCCGACTCGTCCTGCTCCTAAAGGACGGACGACCTGCTGGTTCGCCGTCGTCTTACAGGCCCATTGTTCTGCTCGATGAGGCGGGCAAGCTATTTGAGCGAGTCATAGCTGACCGCCTTATTGAGCATCTTGAGGGTGTAGGGCCGGATCTGAGCGACGAACAGTATGGATTTCGTCGTAGCCGATCGACAATCGACGCTATCGCGCGGGTAAGAGCTCTCGCTGAGGAGGCCACAGCTCGGAGGGAGACGGTGTTGGCAGTGTCCTTGGATATTAAAAATGCATTCAACACTCTCCCCTGGAGCTGTATCGTTGAAGCACTCAGGCACCATCGGGTGCCTCAGTATCTGCGGGATTTGGTTGGGCATTACCTATCAGATAGAGAGGTGGTGTATGCTATGCGCGGAGGCGGATATGGCCGCCGACCGATGTCTTGCGGTGTTCCACAGGGGTCGGTTCTCGGGCCCCTTCTGTGGAATATCGGCTATGATTGGGTGTTGCGGGGGGCATTCATGCCAGGGATTGTCGTCATTGCGTACGCTGATGACACCCTGGTGATCGCTCGCAGCACTTCTTACCGAGAGGCGGCCATACTTGCCACTGCTGGAGTGGCTCACGTTGTGGCCCGCATACGACGTCTGGGGTTGGAAGTCGCGCTCAATAAGACCGAGGCCATTTGTTTCCATAGGCCTCGGTGCGGGCCGCCAGCTGATGCAAGGTTGGTCGTTGGGGGTGTCCCTATTGCTGTCGAGCAGACGATGCGATACCTCGGCATAATCCTCGACAGCCGGTGGAACTTTAAAGAGCACTTCCGACGACTAGCCCCAAAATTGATGGGGGCCGCTGCCGCACTCGGCAATCTTTTGCCTAATATGGGTGGGCCAAGCATCGCCTGCCGCCGCCTCTATATGGGAGTGGTGCGGTCGATGGCGCTATATGGAGCGCCCATCTGGGCCGATGCACTGACCGCCCAAAATAAAGCCCAGCTTCGGAGACCGCAGCGGGTCATGGCGGTCAGAGTCATAAGAGGTTATCGCACCACCTCCTGCGAGGCAGCGTGCGTGATAGCAGGCAGCCCACCCTGGGACCTGGAGGCTGAAGTGCTGGCGGCGGCTTATTGGAGAAAAATCGAGGCGGCCGCCGCTGGGATGAACCCATTTCCGGAGGGATTCACACGTTGGCGAGACAACGCCCGCATGGAACTTCTCCGGAAGTGGGAGCAAAGACTAGAGGAGCCGGGCGCCGGTCGGCGCACCGTGGATGCTATCCGGCCTGTCCTCGAAAGATGGGTCGGTCGACGACATGGCGTGGTAACCTTCCACGCTGCCCAGGTACTGACCGGGCATGGTTGTTTCGGCAAGTATCTGTGCAACGTGGCAAGGCGCGAGGAGACAACGGTGTGCCACCACTGCGGCTGCGCCATAGACACGGCGCAGCATACATTGGAAGAGTGCCCGGCGTGGACGGAGGAGCGAACCGCCCTAGCCGTAGAAATAGGAGTCGATCTCTCGCTGCCGGCCGTCGTGCAAGCCATGGCCGGCAGCGAGAGCGCATGGTTAGCGTTTGTCTCCTTCTGCGAGACCGTTATGTCGCAGAAGGAGGCCGCGGAGCGGACGAGAGAGGACGATATTCTCTCCCGCCCGATACGCCGCAGAAGAGCCGGGCGGAGACGTCGGGCCGAAGAGCGCCTACTCCCGCCTTAACGAGGATCTCCCGGCGGCGGGGAGGGGAACTCGTCGCCTAATGGAGAGGGATCCTCGAGAGGGTGGCGTGCCCAGTGTTCCTGGCACGCCACAAGTAGAAGATTAGCCCAGAACTGCCTGGGCAGAGAAGGGCCCGTGTATTGCGGGCTCCCGCTGGCGGGGTTAAGGATGTGATATCATAACCGTTCCCTTAACCCTGCCACACGGCGGTGAGAAGGAACACCGGTGGTTTTTTAGTCGGTAGGTCTACCCGGTGGGGTCTACTAGAGGCCCCTTGCACTCCGGGTAGGAGTCCGACATACCCACGCCGTCGTCCCCTCGATTGCGTGGGATGCATGAGCATTTTTCCATCGACAACAAAAAAAAAAAAAAAAAAAAAAAAAAAAAAAAAAAAAAAAAAAAAAAAAGGTTAGGTTAGGTTAGGTTAGGTTAGGTTAGGTTAGGTTAGGTTAGGTTAGGTTAGGTTAGGTTAGGTTAGGTTAGGTTAGGTTAGGTTAGGTTAGGTTAGGTTAGGTTAGGTTAGGTTAGGTTAGGTTAGGTTAGGTTAGGTTAGGTTAGGTTAGGTTAGGTTAGGTTAGGTTAGGTTAGGTTAGGTTAGGTTAGGTTAGGTTAGGTTAGGTTAGGTTAGGTTAGGTTAGGTTAGGTTAGGTTAGGTTAGGTTAGGTTAGGTTAGGTTAGGTTAGGTTAGGTTAGGTTAGGTTAGGTTAGGTTAGGTTAGGTTAGGTTAGGTTAGGTTAGGTTAGGTTAGGTTAGGTTAGGTTAGGTTAGGTTAGGTTAGGTTAGGTTAGGTTAGGTTAGGTTAGGTTAGGTTAGGTTAGGTTAGGTTAGGTTAGGTTAGGTTAGGTTAGGTTAGGTTAGGTTAGGTTAGGTTAGGTTAGGTTAGGTTAGGTTAGGTTAGGTTAGGTTAGGTTAGGTTAGGTTAGGTTAGGTTAGGTTAGGTTAGGTTAGGTTAGGTTTTTTTTTTTTTTTTTTTTTTTAATAGCGCACACCCCTGTCATGGACAAGGCTCTTATTTGCTATATAATTAACGTCTACATATTTTATAATCGAACTTAAAACTATATACACTTAAAGCTAATCACTATATCTATAATTAAATTAAACACATTGTATCTACTCTTATGGACGCCGACGAATTTGAGGTGATGGCTTGGTCAAATTTTTATTCTATTTATTGTCAATCTATCCACAGCTGTCCTCAGCAGACACTTAACTCAATAACCCCATCTAGCCACCGCGATCGAGGCGCCTATCGGAAAATATAGGCGCCCAAGTCAACATTGGTCCTAGGTGGGGCCATTTTGCTTGTTCCGCCTGATGACAGCCGAGGCTAGATTGACACAGTAGTCAATATACTTAGATCTACTTTTTCCAGCCATCACCTCGGACACGTTCGCTTCAGTGACCCGCATTCCCAAACGCTGCTCCAATTCCCATCTTTGTTTGGAGAATGCGTGACACTGAAACAAAATGTGCTGCACTGTCTGACCCTCGCCAGCTTCACAGAAACACGATGGATCGTCCGCGCACTTGAACCTGTACAAGTACGCGGCAAACCCACCGTGTCCCGATAAGACTTGCGTGGTAATGCCAGACGGAGTCATTTTGCCCACGATACTGTACGCGGCGGTCGCACTCGGGAAAAACAGCTTCGTCGTTGAAGCTGTAGTTCCCGAGCGGTATCTCCTATCCCATTCGTCAATGGTCGCCTTACGGATCACACCCTTGACGAATGAGACAGGGCAGCGGTCGTAGTCGGGCTTCTTCTTCGACTTCAGGGCCGCACTCTTAGCGAGTTCATCGGCGCGTTCATTCCCCTCAAGACCCACATGCGCCTTGATCCAGAACATCGTGACGCTCTTACCCTGCGCTTTGCACAGTTTAAGAGCGTCCCGCGTCTGTACCGCAAGGGGGTGAGGAGAATCAACGTTACCTATCGTCTGGAGCGCCGCCATGGAGTCGCTGAAGATGCCCACGCTGGATCCATTACAGCTCAACGCGCACTTTGCCGCGGTGCAGAGAGCGAGGAGTTCGGCCTGGTAGACGGTGCAGTAGGACGACAAAGTAAGCTTGACGGCCTTGGTTTCGGCATCGCTGTTCCAAATTGACACAGCGGCACCTACCCGGCCCTCAATCTTACTGCCGTCCGTGAACATTCGCAGGGCAAAGATGTTGGCTGCCCTGTATTGTTCCTCGTCCACCAGGTGATCAAACTTGACCCTCTCCAGCTCCGCTGGGTGCGGGGCCTCGATCTTAGAGGCCATCCGCTCGATCTCCCTGTCTCCCAGCACCGGATGGGGCAGTCCCCTCTTGGCCTCGTAAAGAGATGCGATTTCTCGCACCCTAAGGTCAAGGGGGAGCACCCCAGCCAGCAGCAATGCGGAGTTCAAGGAGACCGTTCGGTAGGCCTTGCAGATCTTTAGCGCGAAGCCCCGCTGTACGCTGTTGAGCTGCTTTTGGATGCCTAGCTTGTTCACCGCTGGTGCCCATACGGCCGCGGCGTAAAGCATAGTCGGCTCCACTACAGCTGTATATATGATCTTCACTACCTCAGGATGAAGACCCCAACCGACGCGGGCCGCACGTGCAAGGCGCCTATATATGTCCACCGCCCGTTTACATACGGTGGCCACATGCGCCTTGAACGTAAGACCCGCGTCGATGGTCAATCCGAGGAGTTTGATCTGCCGAGACATGCCAATGCCCATCCCGCCCATGCCGAGGCGCGGAGTGTCATACCTGAGTTTGCGCGTGATCAGCATGGCGCTGGTCTTTTGCGGCGCAAACTTTAACCGGTTTCTGACCCCCCACGCCCTCACGTGCTCGAGAGTGGCATTGGCACATCTCTCTATATCCAGTGCAGTGGCTCCGTCAAACACTAACACGACGTCGTCAGCGAAGGTCAGCGAAGGTTAGGTTAGGTTAGGTTAGGTTAGGTTAGGTTAGGTTAGGTTAGGTTAGGTTAGGTTAGGTTAGGTTAGGTTAGGTTAGGTTAGGTTAGGTTAGGTTAGGTTAGGTTAGGTTAGGTTAGGTTAGGTTAGGTTAGGTTAGGTTAGGTTAGGTTAGGTTAGGTTAGGTTAGGTTAGGTTAGGTTAGGTTAGGTTAGGTTAGGTTAGGTTAGGTTAGGTTAGGTTAGGTTAGGTTAGGTTAGGTTAGGTTAGGTTAGGTTAGGTTAGGTTAGGTTAGGTTAGGTTAGGTTAGGTTAGGTTAGGTTAGGTTAGGTTAGGTTAGGTTAGGTTAGGTTAGGTTAGGTTAGGTTAGGTTAGGTTAGGTTAGGTTAGGTTAGGTTAGGTTAGGTTAGGTTAGGTTAGGTTAGGTTAGGTTAGGTTAGGTTAGGTTAGGTTAGGTTAGGTTAGGTTAGGTTAGGTTAGGTTAGGTTAGGTTAGGTTAGGTTAGGTTAGGTTAGGTTAGGTTAGGTTAGGTTAGGTTAGGTTAGGTTAGGTTAGGTTAGGTTAGGTTAGGTTAGGTTAGGTTAGGTTAGGTTAGGTTAGGTTAGGTTAGGTTAGGTTAGGTTAGGTTAGGTTAGGTTAGGTTAGGTTAGGTTAGGTTAGGTTAGGTTAGGTTAGGTTGGGGTGCTAAGGCCGGAAAACCTCCTCGTGTGCTCGGGACTGTTGTTGACCCGTCTTTGTTGCTGGATACGTCCGGTGAGAACGACTTGTTAGCAACAGCCTGAGCCTGGTGCACCCTGGGCAACAACGGTCAGTAACTTCTCTTCGCGGAGATCTTGCTGACCGTTGGCCAATGTTCTGGCAGTGGAGGAAAGCGCAGTACTAGTACTGCGCTTTTGGGCGTCTGCGCCTCCCGTCCCTCTGAGCTAGCAGAGGTCACGGTGAGGCGCCCAGTGGAGGAGCGCTCCCCAGTGTAGGTAGCGAGGGGTACACTGGGGTGCGATTTGTCGAGGAAGAAAACCTCGTTAAAAAATTACAGAGGCGGGGGGAGGTGAAACCGAGGCCGGGAATGTCTTATGACGCCCGGAGAGCCGGTTTCATCATACCCAAACAGACGAGGAAGAAAACCTCGTTAAAAAATAACCCTTGGTGTCGGCGCGCCGTATGTCTCCCGGTGCGCCACTAATCGAGGAGGGGGAGAAACTCGGGTTCCCCAGGAGGAGGGTCCTCACGGACAACCGCCGGCGGGGTCGCGGAGGTAATGCT
Organism: Hypsopygia costalis; assembly: GCA_937001555.2. Taxonomy (NCBI): domain Eukaryota; kingdom Metazoa; phylum Arthropoda; class Insecta; order Lepidoptera; family Pyralidae; genus Hypsopygia; species Hypsopygia costalis. The sequence goes on along the minus strand of OW443337.2, from coordinate 7,434 downwards.
TTCGCAGTTCCCGTGTCCCCGCCAACCGGCGGAGGGAAGGAGATCGTGGGGTTTTAGTCGGTATGGCTGCCACTGGTCATGGCAGCAGAGTCCGACATAACCACGCTTGGGCAGCGTGGTATCCTTAACGGATTTCCCCACGTAAAAAAAAAAAAAAAAAAAGGTTAGGTTAGGTTAGGTTAGGTTAGGTTAGGTTAGGTTAGGTTAGGTTAGGTTAGGTTAGGTTAGGTTAGGTTAGGTTAGGTTAGGTTAGGTTAGGTTAGGTTAGGTTAGGTTAGGTTAGGTTAGGTTAGGTTAGGTTAGGTTAGGTTAGGTTAGGTTAGGTTAGGTTAGGTTAGGTTAGGTTAGGTTAGGTTAGGTTAGGTTAGGTTAGGTTAGGTTAGGTTAGGTTAGGTTAGGTTAGGTTAGGTTAGGTTAGGTTAGGTTAGGTTAGGTTAGGTTAGGTTAGGTTAGGTTAGGTTAGGTTAGGTTAGGTTAGGTTAGGTTAGGTTAGGTTAGGTTAGGTTAGGTTAGGTTAGGTTAGGTTAGGTTAGGTTAGGTTAGGTTAGGTTAGGTTAGGTTAGGTTAGGTTAGGTTAGGTTAGGTTAGGTTAGGTTAGGTTAGGTTAGGTTAGGTTAGGTTAGGTTAGGTTAGGTTAGGTTAGGTTAGGTTAGGTTAGGTTAGGTTAGGTTAGGTTAGGTTAGGTTAGGTTAGGTTAGGTTAGGTTAGGTTAGGTTAGGTTAGGTTAGGTTAGGTTAGGTTAGGTTAGGTTAGGTTAGGTTAGGTTAGGTTAGGTTAGGTTAGGTTAGGTTAGGTTAGGTTAGGTTAGGTTAGGTTAGGTTAGGTTAGGTTAGGTTAGGTTAGGTTAGGTTAGGTTAGGTTAGGTTAGGTTAGGTTAGGTTAGGTTAGGTTAGGTTAGGTTAGGTTAGGTTAGGTTAGGTTAGGTTAGGTTAGGTTAGGTTAGGTTAGGTTAGGTTAGGTTAGGTTAGGTTAGGTTAGGTTAGGTTAGGTTAGGTTAGGTTAGGTTAGGTTAGGTTAGGTTAGGTTAGGTTAGGTTAGGTTAGGTTAGGTTAGGTTAGGTTAGGTTAGGTTAGGTTAGGTTAGGTTAGGTTAGGTTAGGTTAGGTTAGGTTAGGTTAGGTTAGGTTAGGTTAGGTTAGGTTAGGTTAGGTTAGGTTAGGTTAGGTTAGGTTAGGTTAGGTTAGGTTAGGTTAGGTTAGGTTAGGTTAGGTTAGGTTAGGTTAGGTTAGGTTAGGTTAGGTTAGGTTAGGTTAGGTTAGGTTAGGTTAGGTTAGGTTAGGTTAGGTTAGGTTAGGTTAGGTTAGGTTAGGTTAGGTTAGGTTAGGTTAGGTTAGGTTAGGTTAGGTTAGGTTAGGTTAGGTTAGGTTAGGTTAGGTTAGGTTAGGTTAGGTTAGGTTAGGTTAGGTTAGGTTAGGTTAGGTTAGGTTAGGTTAGGTTAGGTTAGGTTAGGTTAGGTTAGGTTAGGTTAGGTTAGGTTAGGTTAGGTTAGGTTAGGTTAGGTTAGGTTAGGTTAGGTTAGGTTAGGTTAGGTTAGGTTAGGTTAGGTTAGGTTAGGTTAGGTTAGGTTAGGTTAGGTTAGGTTAGGTTAGGTTAGGTTAGGTTAGGTTAGGTTAGGTTAGGTTAGGTTAGGTTAGGTTAGGTTAGGTTAGGTTAGGTTAGGTTAGGTTAGGTTAGGTTAGGTTAGGTTAGGTTAGGTTAGGTTAGGTTAGGTTAGGTTAGGTTAGGTTAGGTTAGGTTAGGTTAGGTTAGGTTAGGTTAGGTTAGGTTAGGTTAGGTTAGGTTAGGTTAGGTTAGGTTAGGTTAGGTTAGGTTAGGTTAGGTTAGGTTAGGTTAGGTTAGGTTAGGTTAGGTTAGGTTAGGTTAGGTTAGGTTAGGTTAGGTTAGGTTAGGTTAGGTTAGGTTAGGTTAGGTTAGGTTAGGTTAGGTTAGGTTAGGTTAGGTTAGGTTAGGTTAGGTTAGGTTAGGTTAGGTTAGGTTAGGTTAGGTTAGGTTAGGTTAGGTTAGGTTAGGTTAGGTTAGGTTAGGTTAGGTTAGGTTAGGTTAGGTTAGGTTAGGTTAGGTTAGGTTAGGTTAGGTTAGGTTAGGTTAGGTTAGGTTAGGTTAGGTTAGGTTAGGTTAGGTTAGGTTAGGTTAGGTTAGGTTAGGTTAGGTTAGGTTAGGTTAGGTTAGGTTAGGTTAGGTTAGGTTAGGTTAGGTTAGGTTAGGTTAGGTTAGGTTAGGTTAGGTTAGGTTAGGTTAGGTTAGGTTAGGTTAGGTTAGGTTAGGTTAGGTTAGGTTAGGTTAGGTTAGGTTAGGTTAGGTTAGGTTAGGTTAGGTTAGGTTAGGTTAGGTTAGGTTAGGTTAGGTTAGGTTAGGTTAGGTTAGGTTAGGTTAGGTTAGGTTAGGTTAGGTTAGGTTAGGTTAGGTTAGGTTAGGTTAGGTTAGGTTAGGTTAGGTTAGGTTAGGTTAGGTTAGGTTAGGTTAGGTTAGGTTAGGTTAGGTTAGGTTAGGTTAGGTTAGGTTAGGTTAGGTTAGGTTAGGTTAGGTTAGGTTAGGTTAGGTTAGGTTAGGTTAGGTTAGGTTAGGTTAGGTTAGGTTAGGTTAGGTTAGGTTAGGTTAGGTTAGGTTAGGTTAGGTTAGGTTAGGTTAGGTTAGGTTAGGTTAGGTTAGGTTAGGTTAGGTTAGGTTAGGTTAGGTTAGGTTAGGTTAGGTTAGGTTAGGTTAGGTTAGGTTAGGTTAGGTTAGGTTAGGTTAGGTTAGGTTAGGTTAGGTTAGGTTAGGTTAGGTTAGGTTAGGTTAGGTTAGGTTAGGTTAGGTTAGGTTAGGTTAGGTTAGGTTAGGTTAGGTTAGGTTAGGTTAGGTTAGGTTAGGTTAGGTTAGGTTAGGTTAGGTTAGGTTAGGTTAGGTTAGGTTAGGTTAGGTTAGGTTAGGTTAGGTTAGGTTAGGTTAGGTTAGGTTAGGTTAGGTTAGGTTAGGTTAGGTTAGGTTAGGTTAGGTTAGGTTAGGTTAGGTTAGGTTAGGTTAGGTTAGGTTAGGTTAGGTTAGGTTAGGTTAGGTTAGGTTAGGTTAGGTTAGGTTAGGTTAGGTTAGGTTAGGTTAGGTTAGGTTAGGTTAGGTTAGGTTAGGTTAGGTTAGGTTAGGTTAGGTTAGGTTAGGTTAGGTTAGGTTAGGTTAGGTTAGGTTAGGTTAGGTTAGGTTAGGTTAGGTTAGGTTAGGTTAGGTTAGGTTAGGTTAGGTTAGGTTAGGTTAGGTTAGGTTAGGTTAGGTTAGGTTAGGTTAGGTTAGGTTAGGTTAGGTTAGGTTAGGTTAGGTTAGGTTAGGTTAGGTTAGGTTAGGTTAGGTTAGGTTAGGTTAGGTTAGGTTAGGTTAGGTTAGGTTAGGTTAGGTTAGGTTAGGTTAGGTTAGGTTAGGTTAGGTTAGGTTAGGTTAGGTTAGGTTAGGTTAGGTTAGGTTAGGTTAGGTTAGGTTAGGTTAGGTTAGGTTAGGTTAGGTTAGGTTAGGTTAGGTTAGGTTAGGTTAGGTTAGGTTAGGTTAGGTTAGGTTAGGTTAGGTTAGGTTAGGTTAGGTTAGGTTAGGTTAGGTTAGGTTAGGTTAGGTTAGGTTAGGTTAGGTTAGGTTAGGTTAGGTTAGGTTAGGTTAGGTTAGGTTAGGTTAGGTTAGGTTAGGTTAGGTTAGGTTAGGTTAGGTTAGGTTAGGTTAGGTTAGGTTAGGTTAGGTTAGGTTAGGTTAGGTTAGGTTAGGTTAGGTTAGGTTAGGTTAGGTTAGGTTAGGTTAGGTTAGGTTAGGTTAGGTTAGGTTAGGTTAGGTTAGGTTAGGTTAGGTTAGGTTAGGTTAGGTTAGGTTAGGTTAGGTTAGGTTAGGTTAGGTTAGGTTAGGTTAGGTTAGGTTAGGTTAGGTTAGGTTAGGTTAGGTTAGGTTAGGTTAGGTTAGGTTAGGTTAGGTTAGGTTAGGTTAGGTTAGGTTAGGTTAGGTTAGGTTAGGTTAGGTTAGGTTAGGTTAGGTTAGGTTAGGTTAGGTTAGGTTAGGTTAGGTTAGGTTAGGTTAGGTTAGGTTAGGTTAGGTTAGGTTAGGTTAGGTTAGGTTAGGTTAGGTTAGGTTAGGTTAGGTTAGGTTAGGTTAGGTTAGGTTAGGTTAGGTTAGGTTAGGTTAGGTTAGGTTAGGTTAGGTTAGGTTAGGTTAGGTTAGGTTAGGTTAGGTTAGGTTAGGTTAGGTTAGGTTAGGTTAGGTTAGGTTAGGTTAGGTTAGGTTAGGTTAGGTTAGGTTAGGTTAGGTTAGGTTAGGTTAGGTTAGGTTAGGTTAGGTTAGGTTAGGTTAGGTTAGGTTAGGTTAGGTTAGGTTAGGTTAGGTTAGGTTAGGTTAGGTTAGGTTAGGTTAGGTTAGGTTAGGTTAGGTTAGGTTAGGTTAGGTTAGGTTAGGTTAGGTTAGGTTAGGTTAGGTTAGGTTAGGTTAGGTTAGGTTAGGTTAGGTTAGGTTAGGTTAGGTTAGGTTAGGTTAGGTTAGGTTAGGTTAGGTTAGGTTAGGTTAGGTTAGGTTAGGTTAGGTTAGGTTAGGTTAGGTTAGGTTAGGTTAGGTTAGGTTAGGTTAGGTTAGGTTAGGTTAGGTTAGGTTAGGTTAGGTTAGGTTAGGTTAGGTTAGGTTAGGTTAGGTTAGGTTAGGTTAGGTTAGGTTAGGTTAGGTTAGGTTAGGTTAGGTTAGGTTAGGTTAGGTTAGGTTAGGTTAGGTTAGGTTAGGTTAGGTTAGGTTAGGTTAGGTTAGGTTAGGTTAGGTTAGGTTAGGTTAGGTTAGGTTAGGTTAGGTTAGGTTAGGTTAGGTTAGGTTAGGTTAGGTTAGGTTAGGTTAGGTTAGGTTAGGTTAGGTTAGGTTAGGTTAGGTTAGGTTAGGTTAGGTTAGGTTAGGTTAGGTTAGGTTAGGTTAGGTTAGGTTAGGTTAGGTTAGGTTAGGTTAGGTTAGGTTAGGTTAGGTTAGGTTAGGTTAGGTTAGGTTAGGTTAGGTTAGGTTAGGTTAGGTTAGGTTAGGTTAGGTTAGGTTAGGTTAGGTTAGGTTAGGTTAGGTTAGGTTAGGTTAGGTTAGGTTAGGTTAGGTTAGGTTAGGTTAGGTTAGGTTAGGTTAGGTTAGGTTAGGTTAGGTTAGGTTAGGTTAGGTTAGGTTAGGTTAGGTTAGGTTAGGTTAGGTTAGGTTAGGTTAGGTTAGGTTAGGTTAGGTTAGGTTAGGTTAGGTTAGGTTAGGTTAGGTTAGGTTAGGTTAGGTTAGGTTAGGTTAGGTTAGGTTAGGTTAGGTTAGGTTAGGTTAGGTTAGGTTAGGTTAGGTTAGGTTAGGTTAGGTTAGGTTAGGTTAGGTTAGGTTAGGTTAGGTTAGGTTAGGTTAGGTTAGGTTAGGTTAGGTTAGGTTAGGTTAGGTTAGGTTCGGTTAGGTTAGGTTAGGTTAGGTTAGGTTAGGTTAGGTTAGGTTAGGTTAGGTTAGGTTAGGTTAGGTTAGGTTAGGTTAGGTTAGGTTAGGTTAGGTTAGGTTAGGTTAGGTTAGGTTAGGTTAGGTTAGGTTAGGTTAGGTTAGGTTAGGTTAGGTTAGGTTAGGTTAGGTTAGGTTAGGTTAGGTTAGGTTAGGTTAGGTTAGGTTAGGTTAGGTTAGGTTAGGTTAGGTTAGGTTAGGTTAGGTTAGGTTAGGTTAGGTTAGGTTAGGTTAGGTTAGGTTAGGTTAGGTTAGGTTAGGTTAGGTTAGGTTAGGTTAGGTTAGGTTAGGTTAGGTTAGGTTAGGTTAGGTTAGGTTAGGTTAGGTTAGGTTAGGTTAGGTTAGGTTAGGTTAGGTTAGGTTAGGTTAGGTTAGGTTAGGTTAGGTTAGGTTAGGTTAGGTTAGGTTAGGTTAGGTTAGGTTAGGTTAGGTTAGGTTAGGTTAGGTTAGGTTAGGTTAGGTTAGGTTAGGTTAGGTTAGGTTAGGTTAGGTTAGGTTAGGTTAGGTTAGGTTAGGTTAGGTTAGGTTAGGTTAGGTTAGGTTAGGTTAGGTTAGGTTAGGTTAGGTTAGGTTAGGTTAGGTTAGGTTAGGTTAGGTTAGGTTAGGTTAGGTTAGGTTAGGTTAGGTTAGGTTAGGTTAGGTTAGGTTAGGTTAGGTTAGGTTAGGTTAGGTTAGGTTAGGTTAGGTTAGGTTAGGTTAGGTTAGGTTAGGTTAGGTTAGGTTAGGTTAGGTTAGGTTAGGTTAGGTTAGGTTAGGTTAGGTTAGGTTAGGTTAGGTTAGGTTAGGTTAGGTTAGGTTAGGTTAGGTTAGGTTAGGTTAGGTTAGGTTAGGTTAGGTTAGGTTAGGTTAGGTTAGGTTAGGTTAGGTTAGGTTAGGTTAGGTTAGGTTAGGTTAGGTTAGGTTAGGTTAGGTTAGGTTAGGTTAGGTTAGGTTAGGTTAGGTTAGGTTAGGTTAGGTTAGGTTAGGTTAGGTTAGGTTAGGTTAGGTTAGGTTAGGTTAGGTTAGGTTAGGTTAGGTTAGGTTAGGTTAGGTTAGGTTAGGTTAGGTTAGGTTAGGTTAGGTTAGGTTAGGTTAGGTTAGGTTAGGTTAGGTTAGGTTAGGTTAGGTTAGGTTAGGTTAGGTTAGGTTAGGTTAGGTTAGGTTAGGTTAGGTTAGGTTAGGTTAGGTTAGGTTAGGTTAGGTTAGGTTAGGTTAGGTTAGGTTAGGTTAGGTTAGGTTAGGTTAGGTTAGGTTAGGTTAGGTTAGGTTAGGTTAGGTTAGGTTAGGTTAGGTTAGGTTAGGTTAGGTTAGGTTAGGTTAGGTTAGGTTAGGTTAGGTTAGGTTAGGTTAGGTTAGGTTAGGTTAGGTTAGGTTAGGTTAGGTTAGGTTAGGTTAGGTTAGGTTAGGTTAGGTTAGGTTAGGTTAGGTTAGGTTAGGTTAGGTTAGGTTAGGTTAGGTTAGGTTAGGTTAGGTTAGGTTAGGTTAGGTTAGGTTAGGTTAGGTTAGGTTAGGTTAGGTTAGGTTAGGTTAGGTTAGGTTAGGTTAGGTTAGGTTAGGTTAGGTTAGGTTAGGTTAGGTTAGGTTAGGTTAGGTTAGGTTAGGTTAGGTTAGGTTAGGTTAGGTTAGGTTAGGTTAGGTTAGGTTAGGTTAGGTTAGGTTAGGTTAGGTTAGGTTAGGTTAGGTTAGGTTAGGTTAGGTTAGGTTAGGTTAGGTTAGGTTAGGTTAGGTTAGGTTAGGTTAGGTTAGGTTAGGTTAGGTTAGGTTAGGTTAGGTTAGGTTAGGTTAGGTTAGGTTAGGTTAGGTTAGGTTAGGTTAGGTTAGGTTAGGTTAGGTTAGGTTAGGTTAGGTTAGGTTAGGTTAGGTTAGGTTAGGTTAGGTTAGGTTAGGTTAGGTTAGGTTAGGTTAGGTTAGGTTAGGTTAGGTTAGGTTAGGTTAGGTTAGGTTAGGTTAGGTTAGGTTAGGTTAGGTTAGGTTAGGTTAGGTTAGGTTAGGTTAGGTTAGGTTAGGTTAGGTTAGGTTAGGTTAGGTTAGG